>CM076577.1:834899344-835096722 GCA_034641835.2 Pinus albicaulis | reverse complement strand
GGCTTTACCCAAGGTTAAGATTTTGGTAAAGGGATAGGTATCGAGGAAAATGGATAAGGTTATAGTTTTAACCTCGGGTTTAAGGGTAGTCAGGAAAGGAAAATTTAACAGAGGGATAAGTGTTATGAAGTTTAGTTTAAATTAAACTTCGGGAATTTTATATTTTTTCTCTTAAACACATATGAAACATGTTTAATGCTTTTTTTTGTATTTTATTATATAGTTTCATATTTATCAAAGGTCTAAGACTATAGGGGAGAGGGGAAATATTTTTATGGGTAGTTTTGTGTCAAAGGGATAACTTTGGGATGTTTTTCAACATGTTCTTAATATCTTCGACACAAAAGCATATATTAAATGGGTTTTTGGGTTATTAAATAAAAGGGAATTATATGAATAGGACTAGGATAATTAATAAGGAGTTAATAAAATATGTTAGGTGTTAATATGAAAAAGGGGAAAGTGAATACTCAAAACATAGCATTATAATCAATAAAAGTGAAGATCAAAGCAAAACTTGCATTTATGATAATTTCATCACTTCTACCAAGGATAAAATGTTATTTTGAGGGTTTTATGCTTTCATGAAATGTGGGAAATTAATCAAATGGGGATTTAGAGTATCATTAAGTAAAATGAGGTTTGTTACTTATGATTTTTCATGGAAATGAGTGTGAATGGAAAATGATGTGATTTTTGGGATTAATATAATAGCTTAACATTTTCAACTAATCAGCCATAGAGCCTTGGGTCCGGTCCTAACAGAAGTCAAGGAAATGCCTTGATCCTTTCTGAATAATAGTTTAGAATGATAAATGGCTATGGGAAAGGGAAGTTAGTTATTATCAGCCCTGGTGAATAATCTTTACAATGATGCTTCTCACCTTCTTCTACCTACCCAATTTTAACTGCTATCATTTTTTCTTCCATTTTGATGAGGTGCATTTGAGCTAGCAACCTTTACAACATTTATTCTTTCTGAAAGGAAAAAAACTATCTAATTCTACACTTATTTCATCCATGAATCCAGATTAAACTATTGGATTCACTTATTCTCTACCTAACTACTGAATTGTCATGATTAAACTGCATGAAAATTCTTTATTCTCTATCTAAAACAAGTAAATTGAAACATGATAAGTCAAGATTAAATAGTTCAACTCATCATGGATTATGGCATTTATTAACACTCTACCATAATAAACTGCAAAAGGTAAAAGTAGTGGCATTTAGTCTTGCACACTTTCAAGTTTTATTCATCTTTTTCTTTTGGGGTCTATTATTTTTTCTAAGTCCTTTGATTGTTCTTTTAGGACTTTTTACCCTCCTTCTTGTTTTTTTTATTTTTTATTTTTTGCAAAATATAAGAATACAACTTGCAGAAGGAAAAGTATGTATATATTTCATTAGGGGAATTTTGAGGTCTAAAATGGGCCTCCTAAGGAAAATGTACAATAAAAATTCACTTTATAAGAACCAATCACATTTTAGGGGATGAAATCATCCCTAATGGTCGAGGTGGGATTTCTTGAGTTAAAGGTACTTACTTGTCGCATTCTCAATGGTGGATAAAAACTCATGGTTAACTATGGTAGTGCTGTAATTACTTTTAAAGTCATAAAGTAAAGTAATTATAATAAATGTCATTTCACACTTTTTGAATAAAATATTATTATTTTCATATCATATTTTTTGAAAGAAACAATGCATATCCTACACAGTATTCATGTATTTACACATTTTTCAATAAATATTATATTTGTATATTTTCATATATTTATTTTTAAATTATATATTCATCTCATTAAAAATTTGTATTTATATTTTATTTTAATTTATTTAAGTACAAAGGACAATTGCATTAGTTGTGCAATGATATTGAATTTTTCTTGAAAAGCTCATTCTTATTTATAGTCACATCAATACAATTTTTTTATTAATTGTATTTTGGTACAAATTTTGAATTGAATTTAACCATGATTACATGGATTTTGATGAAAATAGTGAATTTCAAATTCATAAATATTATTTTATTGGTTTAGCTATTATTTTATTATTTCCTTAGGAGGCCCATTTTAGACCTCAAAATTCCCCTAATGACAAGACTACCATCAGTCAAGTCAAAATTATGAATCCTATATTTATAGGTCACTAACACCAACCATTATGTCAGCAAAATATTGGTACACAATATGAGGCTATAGAAGTTGCAATGAAATTAAAAGTTACCCCAACACCTATTGCGCTGAGTGTTGGTACCGGATTTGTATACTTTCCTCTCCCATTTTACCCTATCTTTCTATCTCTTTCTACCATTATTATTCTTAAACGTATGAGGTAAAACCATTTTCCCTATCTTTCATGGGATATTTGATTAATGAATTGTTTTTCATGGAGGTTTTACCTTTTTACATATTAACTCCGATATTTCTTCAGATTTGGCTAAGATAGGAGCGTTGCGGCCGCGAGTCGAGGAGAAACCCATCATCTCCAGTGTTTTCCCTATTTGCTGTTACAGCGTAACATACTTGTTTGTATCAGCACCATTTCAAGCCTTTTTACGTTTTCTTGTTGGGCAACTAGGTTGTTGTTGTAACAAGATGTATTTTTGTAATTATGGATTTGTTGAGAAGAATCGGGGGTTTCAGGACAATTGTATAAAGAGGCTTGAGGGCTATGAATCGGGGTGAAGCCCTTTGACATACAGATCTTGTGATGAATCTCTTCTATCATTAATTGAATGCATGGCAGATTTTTGTTTCTCCTATAATTCGTGACTTTATCGCAACCCTGATCAGAGAGTTGGGCCCACTCTTCTGATCAGGTGTTGTGTTTTCCTTTTTCCTTGCAATGTGCGTTTTAGTGTGATTCCTTTGCTACTGTTACAGTTTATGTTTAATTGTTGTGGATGCTCTTTCTATTTCTACAATTTATTTTATTGTTGTTACAGTGATCTTTGTGTTATGGATTAAAAAAACCTGCGATCTACAGTAGTGCATGTGCTTGTATCTGCATATACCTTTCCATTAGTCTTGAAATAACTAACGCCCTTGGATTGATAATTTATGTGGAGAAAAGGGTTGAATTCTGTTTGTATCTGGACACCAACATTTTGGCACCGGTGCCAGGGAAGGATAACAAATGCAAGAACAGGATCTTCAACAGATATCAGGGTCGATGTCTCGTCTTAAGGAGTGAATTTATTGCCCATCTTCAAGTCCTGAGCGTAAGTGCTTTGTGTTTTCTTTCTTTCTTTTTTTATTTTATTTTTGTTTTTCTGTAAAATTGATCTCTCGTCTTGGGGAGGGCATTTATTACCCTCCTCCAGGTCCTAAGCATATCATGCCATTTTTCTTTCGGCTTTGTTCTATTTTTCTTTCTCTCATTAACAATTAATCCCTCATCTTGGGGAAGGTATTTTGTAACCCTGTGCTAAGTCGTGGGCGTAGTTTCCAGTTTTCCGCTTCTATTTCTTGTTGTTTTCTTTTAGGGGCCCACTTCTCATCCTGGGGAGGGTATGTGACTACTCTAATTCAAGTTCTGAACTTTTATTTTTATTTTTCTTTATATTTTTCTATTTGAATCTCTTCTCTCGTCCCGGGGAGGAAGTTATCTGTCCTACTCCGGGTCCTAAGAAATTTCTTATTCCTTTTGATGAACCCTCTTCACAATTTGTATGAACAAGGATTTGAATAAGAGTGGTAGAGGAAGACCCCCAAAGAAAGGGAAAGATCTGGGAAGGAAGACATACATTCAGGAAATTATTGAAAAATCTAGATCTAAGGCATCGTCTCGTGCTATTGTTATGGTTAGAATCCAGACGAAGTCCAAAGGGCAGTCTGTAGAGCAACCAGTGCCATCCAAGGTACCAAAGGGTGTTCTTTCTATGACAGAAAATTTAACCAACAAGGTATCAGTGGAGGAGGCATCCTTATCAGCAGCAGAAGGGGAAGAAGTGGCAAGTAGGGATCAGAAGAACTGAGTAATTCTAATTGGGAAGAAGAACCTCAGAAAGTGTTTTCATCCCCAAGAGATGAAGGCAGCGCTGTAAAAATTCCTGTTGCTGAACCAAACGATTATGATCTGGTAAAGGAATTTTTGAAAGATTTTGAGTCACTAAGGAACCAGGGGAGCACGGTGCAACCTTCTACGGTTGAATCACTCCACATACTAGCTGCGGAACCAGTTGAAATTCCAAGTGAGTGTTGGAGGGTATTTATGGCACATGTAAGTTCCTCTATTGATTTTCCCATTGGAAACGTCACAGGTGATGCACCAATGAGACCCATCCCTTTAACAACCCTGCCTAGTTTTCATGGGCTCTCTTCTGAAGACCCTGATACGTTATTTTTTTAGTTTGATATTGTTTGCAGCGGATATGACTATATTGTTGATGCCCAGAAATTGAATATATTCCCTGCTACCCTAAAAGGGACAACCCTGAGATGGTTTATGGGTCTAGAAGGGAGTACGATTACCTCATGGGAAGGGATGAAAGAAGCTTTCTTGGAGAAGTACCAAGATTATTGTAAGTCTTGTGACATTAAGGAAGAAATATTTAAATTTGCACAGAAAGAGGATGAAAATATGGAGGACTGTGCAGAATGATTTAAATACATACTGCAGAGGTCTGGACATAGTGACCTGGACAAGGATATTCTGAAGATCACTCTTATCCAAGCACTTAGGGAATACTCTCTGCAACTTTTGAATATAGTAGGAAAAGGGGATATCTCGAAAGAAAACTTTGAAACTATATGTGATTACTGTATCAAGTGTTCACGGGAAGTTGCAAGAAGTGGGAAAGGGGTTCGATCATCGAAGACTCTGGTGGAGGGGTCACCAAAGTAGAGATTGGAAATCTATTGGAAAATCTAAGGATCGATATTTTAAGCACACTTTCAGCCGAAATGGACACTCTACAGGAAAAACAGAAGCATATGGTTTTGGAAAAAACCATGGCCATATTCTGCCCACAGTACAGAAAGAAGCGCCCTTTGAAGGAATTCCCGCTGAACATGGTGGAAGCCTATGCAATCTGTGAACAGACTTACGTGACTAGTTCGTGTCCTTCCTTGCCTGGGCTAAAACTAGTTTTCCAAGGAGAAAGTGAAGAAAACATTGTAGAACAGCTGTACTTCATGGGGAAGAACAAGCCATGATAACCTCAACCACTGGCTATGAATCTAGGTATGTTTCAGGACCCGTCACAGTACTTTAACAATTTTAATATGGGTCCCCAATCTACACCATATTCAGCCATGTGGTCTCAATATCAGTATCCCCCTTGGCAATAATGAGTTCCTCAAGCCGGTTCGAATCCTTCTTGGAATCAGACCTGGTAGGGACCCTCTCCTACTAGACAGTTTCCTTAGCCTATGCCTCAGTAGCAACTTTAGTTGCCTTCCAATGTACCCCCTGGGAACCCAGACATTAGACCCTAGCTTCCTATCCAACATGACCTGAATCTGAACAATAAAGGTGTCCAGCAAACAGACACTCTGAACCTTCCATCCTACAACATTTCTACTGTGGGGCTCAATGAAATAAATCTATGGTCTGGCTGGGTAGTAAATGCACCTACTTCACCCATTATTACAGAACAATTCGACAATGGAGACACAAAACCAGAACAAAGAACAGTGAGGGAGAATTTAGATCAAAATGTAATAAATCAGACACCTCCCTAAGTTGTTCCTAATCAAGGTCATTTAATTTCTCCTCCATATCCTGAAAGATTGACCTTGAGTAAGCCAAAACCTCAAGAAAAATTTGACTTCCTAGGGGAACTGCAGAATCTCTTTGTTAAAATACCCCTGTTACAAGCTATGAGGGATGTACCTATATACGCAAAAACTCTGAAAGAATATTTCTCAAATAAACCAGGGAGGAAGCCTAAGGATCCACTAACCATTCATGTAGTGTGCATACTATCCGATATCATGTTAGGAAAAATCATGCCTGTGAAATACGAAGACCCTGGGAACCTAATTCTAATAATGCAGATTAATGGAGTGGAAATCCAAAATGTACTGGTGGATCTGGGAGTAGCTATTAACATTATTACTGCTGAAACAATGAACACATTAGCACTTGCAAACATTAAACCAACCCATACTACCCTGAAACTTGCAGATAGATCTACAATTAAACCAGTAGGGAAATTAGAGGATGTGATCATTTCAGTAGACTCATGGCATTACCCTATGGATCTCCTTATATTGCAGACCCAATCTTCAGTAGGTGTTCACCCACTGATCCTAGGAAGACCTTGGCTTGCAACTGCAGATGCTTACATAGGGTGTCAATTTGGGCACATGATCATATCAAATGGGATAGTTACGAAGAATCTCAAGCTTTATCCTCCTGTAGAACCAAGCACATCTGAAAAATCATTACCCAGTCAGAAACCTCTACCTGTGGAAGAGCTAGAGCCTAAAAATGAAGATGTTAGACTAGTTCTCACTATTGGGCAGACCCTTCAATTTAAAACAAAAACTGAAGATGATGCCATTAACGCTTTCATTAGTGATTCCAGTTCTGTTTCTGACCCAACTCGACATATTCTAGAATTTTCTATGAGCCATGAGATACAGGGAAAAATTGAATTATAAGATGACATTAAGGACATTCATGTAACGTCATCCCACGATAGTAATCCAATCGAGATTGAACTAGGGAAAACACTCAATATCAACCCAAAACTATCTGAATCTTAGACAAAACAAATTTTGAAAGTCCTTCAATATCATCAGGAAGCTTTTGCCTGGGATTATACTGACATAAAGGGTATCCTTGCCAACCTATGCACTCATCATATTTATATTAAGGAATATTGTTGTCCTGTAAGATAAACTCAACGGAGGATGAATCCTGCTCTCAAAAACATTGTCAAAGAAGAATTACAAAAATCGTTAGATGTAGTATTCATTTACCCCGTCTCAAATAGCCAATGGGTGTCCCCACTAGTTATTGTTCCAAAAAAGAATTGTAAATGGTGGATCTATGTAGATTAAAGGGAATTAAATAAGGCAATAAAAAAAAGACCATTTTCCTTTGCCATTTATTGACCAAGTCTTGGACACCTTGGCTGGGAAGAAGTTCTTTTCCTTTCTAGACGGATTCAGTAGATATAATCAGATCCAGATAGCCCTGGAAGACTAGGATAAAATAAATTTTACATTATCTTGGGGAACCTTTGCATACAAGGTTCTCCCATTTGGCTGGTGAATGCTCTTGCCACCTTCCAGAGGGCAACCTTGGGAATCTTTTCTGATTTGGTTGATGATAGCATTGAAATCTATATGGATGATTTTACTCCATATGGAAACTCATTTGAGGAAGTATTACAAAATTTAGAGAAAGTACTCAAAAGATGTAAACATACCCATGTATCTCTGAGTACAGTCAAATGCCATATGATGAGGGAAGAAGGAGTAGTATTGGGACATTTTCTCTCAACTGCTGGAATTCAAGTTGATCCAGCTAAAGTAGAGGTAATATTACACTTCTCGGTACCCAAAACACCCACACAGGTATGTAGCTTTATTTGTTGTGTTGTTTATTACAATGCTTTATAGAAAATTTTGCTAAAATAGCACATCCACTGTTTCAATTGCTAACAAAAGATGCATAATTATTGTGGAATAAATATTGTGAGACAACCTTCACAAAAATTAAGGGGCTGGTGTGCATGGCTCCAATCCTCCGAGGACCTAATTGGGCATTACTGTTTCACATACATACTGATGCTTCTCAGACAATAATAGGAGCTATGTTAGGACAGCAGGTAGAAAAAACACTATATGTAATCTACTATGTCAGCAAGAATTTAAATCCTGCTGAAATAAAATATACGGTGATAGAAAAAGAATTCTTAGATGTTATTTACGCTGTCAATAAGTTCCAACACTACATCACTCGGTATTCTACTGTTGTCCATACTGAGCACACAGAAATTAGGTATTTGATGAATAAACCTATTACTCCTGGCCGTATTACGAGATGGTTACTATTGCCTCAAGAATTTGATATTAAAATAGTAGATAAGCCAGGAAAAGATAATGTAGTAGCGTATTTCCTATCTAGAATGGATAACAATGATGAATGCACACCTGTAGAAGAAAATTTTCCCAATGAACATCTTTTTGCAGTTTCTACTAAACCTTCACGGTATGTAGATATTGCTAACTATCTTACTACATGAAAAGTGCCTACTCATTTGTCATACAAGGAATAGTGGAGGATTATTCATCATAGTGCCCGATATTCTTGGATGGCAGGGTACCTTTTTCATATAGGAGTGGATAAGTAGATCTGACTTTGTGTGTCTGAGGATGATGGCCGTTGTGGAGGGAATTTTATGGATAAAATAACGGGCCATAAGGTGCCACAAATAAGATATTATTGGCCTTCCATTTTTCGTGATGCTAGGAATTATGTTAGGAGGTGTGATAGTTGCCAATGTATGGGGCAGCCTGGTTGAGATGATGAAATGCCTTTGTAGGCACAGGTAGTCCTCGAGCCTTTTGAGAAATGGGCTATTGACTTCGTTGGACCCTTTAACCCACTCTCCCAGCACAAAGTCACATCTTGGTCTGTACTGATTACGTGACTAAGTGGGTGGAAGCCAAAGCTATTGCCAAAGCAACAAAGCAGGTGGTCTCAAATTTTCTATTTGAAGAAATTTTCGCTCGTTACAGTACGCCAAGAGAGATTGTTTCAGATGGAGGGGCACAATTCAAATCACACAAGATATCAAAGCTTATGCAGAAATATGGGGTCAAGCACAGAGTGACATCTCCATACCACCCCCAGGTGAATGGAAAAGTGGAAAGCACAAACAAGACATTGGAAAACATCTTGAAAAAAATATGGCTTACCATCGTCGGGATTGCGCTCAGAAGCTTCCAGAAGCTCTCTGGCTGTACAAGACAACATGGCAAAATACAATTGGGTTTTCACCATTCAATTTGGTTTATGGGAAATCCCCGTTGTTTCCAATATAATTTGAAATCAATACGCTCAGAAAAACTCTTGAAGTTGGTTTGGATCTATCAGATGCCTAGAAACACCGACTAGCATAGCTCAATGAACTAGATGAAATCCGTTCAATGGTTATCCAGAGAACTACTGCTATTCAATAGCAGAGAATGAAAAGGCATGATAAGTTTATTAAAAATAAGGTGTTTCAAAGTGGAGATTGGGCACGACTTTATGACTCTCGCTTTAAGGATTTTAAAGGAAAGTTGTGCACTCGTTGGATGGGACCTTACGAGGTGGAAATTGTATTTGATAATGAAACAGTCAGGCTAGTCACAATTGATGATACACGTGCTTCATTTATAGTCAATGGACATCGCCAAAGATTATACCACTACCCAGCCTCTAAGGATGCATTTATTAAACACCTCTCTGAGAAATTTGGTTTGAAGGTCATCAGCGCAGAGAATTCTTCCTCTGTACCCTTGTAAAGTATATATATAATAATAAAGAATAAAGAATTATGTTTTATCTTGTTGTATTTTTGCAGGAGTTACTATTAAGGAGTAAAAATCAAAGAAAATTTTCCAAAAACATCAGTTGCTGCTACTCATGGTTCTATTATTCAGTTGCTGCTACTCATGGTGTTGTTACTCAATTGCTGCTACTCATGGTGTTGCTACTCAGTTGCTGCTACTCATGGTGATGTTACTCAGTTTCTGCTACTCATAGTGATGTTACTTAGTTGCTGCTACTCATGGTGCTGTTACATGATTTCTGATACTCATGGTGCTGTTACTCGGTTGTTGCTACTCATGGTGTTGTTACTTGGTTGCTGCAACTCATGTTGTTGTTACTCGGTTGCTGCTACTCGTGATGTAGTTACACCAAATGCTACTACTCGATGTTGTTACTCCTTGATCAATGCTGCTACACCAGATGCTGTTAGTCGCACTACTGTTACTCCAAATTCTGTTACACTGGATGATGTTACATTGGATGTTGTTACTCCACTGCTGTTACTCTGATGCTATTACACCGATGCTGTTACTCCAGTGTTGTTACACCGATGCTGTTACACTGGTGTTGTTACACCGATGCTGTTACACTGGTGTTGTTACACCAATGCTGTTACACTGATGCTGTTACACCGATGTTGTTACACCGATGTTGTTACTCGGATGTTGTTACACCGACGTTGTTACTTCGATGTTGCTACTCCATCCACATCATTACTGCGTCGTCATCCTACCAGCTGTCACATTGTCCAGGTAGGCCACTAGGTACACCTCCACATGAATTTACTCATTTAATTAAATATCCCCTGTGAATATCTTAATGCTGCGGATGGAAAAAATTTAATTTTGGGGGTGAGTGCCATCATGTCAAGAACGACATAATAATTGCCTCATAAATCAAGTATGACAATTTTCTCATGGTTTACCTTATGATTCCCATCAATATATGGTATCTCATTTAATACGTATTGGAATTCGTAAGATGTATTGTCCACCCTATACGAAAAATTATTATTTCTATTCACCACACCTACCATATCCTTTCATGATTTTTCTCGATTTTTGAGAATTATCGATCGTATTTACCGTTACCACCTTTCAATTTTCACCATGTTGTTTTTCCGAATTTGGTACCCACCACCTTGCCCAACGGTCTGTTGTTACAGGAAGTGTTGCTACAAGTCTCCACAGTATGGGTGGGTTGGTTGTGCGACATGAACCTGAAAACATAGCTTCATTCCACAAAAATCCAAAGGTTTGGCATGTCTTTGTCAATGCATGGTGGGATACATACTTTAACAGATTGTAGGGGTTTGATGGAGGAATCACAATGGAATTCACACTCAATTTAGAGGAGAATTATTCATGGGTTATAGGTCTAGAAGTTCCTGTCACAGAAGAGGTAACTACAGAGGTCAGCGAGTTGAGATAGCAGGGGCAACAATGGTTTTCTCAGAAAGTTTCTCTCTCAGAATTTCTCGAATTTTTCTTACAGTCATGATAGAGTGTTGTGCAAATGGGCAGAGTGTACGAACGCAGAACCGCGCCATACCCTTGGAATGAATTTGTAGGTTTCGTAACAAAATAAATTACCTGCGAGGACCAGGCCTCAACTCTGTTCAAGTATCACTTTAAAATTCTAACGCACCTCCGATTTCCACAGGATTAGGTGCATGCCTTAAACATGCCCTTCTTCCTCTTGAAAAAGCTGCAGCATATGGCACATGCTGCTCACCGTTAGCGCTGAATGTCGGCAGTGCTTTCCAATCATGGTCTAGTGCGATTATTGGTCATGCATGCAATAAACAGGCTTCGGGTCTCCTGGGTGGAACTATGTGGGTGCTCAGAAGAAGAGGTGGCAGCCATTATTGCCACTAGAGAAGAAGAACCAGTCTCTCCGGCTGGTTTGGTGGAAGCAGAACATTCGGAGGGAATTGACCAAGAGGAACATGAGGAGATGGAAATGGAAGTTGATCAAGAGGAACCCGAGGAAGAAGATATGATGATTGATCAGGAGGAACCTGAAGATATGAGAATGGAGGAGGTAATTGGCGGCATACTCGAGGCTACCACACATGAACCAACCTCGCTTGAAAAACCCACAGAAGAAGAAACAAGAATGGAGGAAGTAATTGGTGGCATACCCAAGGCTGCCACACAAGAACCAGGCTCACTTGAAAAATCCATAGAAGAAGAAACGAGAATGGAGAAGGTCATTGGCGACAGAGTCGAGGCTACCACACAAGAACCAGCCTCACTTAAAGAGCCCATAGAGGAAGAAATTATGAACATCGTGAATGAAATCGATACTATTGTACAATCATCGACTTTTGACAATGAAGAACAAAGGTGTGAAATTGCAGACAGAGAAATGGCAAGTGATGCTGTTTCACAAGAAACAACATCACCTACCCAAACAGATATGGATTTTGATACAAGTAGGGGTGTTACACAAGAACCAACCCCAATTCGGCTAAGAAAAGAGGAGTTAACTTGTGAAATCAACACTGTTCCTCAAATATTGGTACCAATTGTGGAAAAAGAGGCAATTCATGAGCAACAGGAAGGTAGAGAAGAAATGAACCAGGAGGTCAATACTATACCACAAGAACCAACATTGACACTAGAAGAAGAAATGGTGAACAAAGAGCAAGAGGACAGAAGGGAAACAAGTTGTGGGATAGATGTTGCTCCATAAGAACCAGCATCAACCCCGGTTAAGGTAATAACATGTGAAGTTCTAGTTCAAGCCGAAAGTGAGGATGATAAGTCTGTCCCCCACTCTTCATTCCAATCCATGATGCCTAGAGGAGCGAGGGGATTCCGCTCGCCCAAATGACTAAAAGAGGAAGTAGTTGTTCCCCCAGTGCTTAAATTTGTTGACACGACCAAGATTGGCCCAACCACTACTAAATCAGAACATTTAGAGGCTCGTGAAGTAGACAAATTTCTCGTAGAAACACTAAGACACAGAGTGGTCAATGAAAGTGTTGACCATACAGAAGAAGTTCCCGGAGGGAACATAGAGGAAGAAACCCCTAGAGATAGGGAGCCCGACTAGAAGGATTTGGCAGGAGAATCTTCTGAGAATGTCGGCAGCATTTTTCCGCCTCCTGAGCTTGTCATAGGCCCATAAACTGAGTTTATTGTTAAACAGGAATGGGTTGAACAGTGCGAGAGAAGAAGGTTGCCTCTCAAGAAGAAGTATCAGCTGCAGTTCAGTGAAACCATGAGACTAAAAAGGGAGGTTCGGGATTTGAGAAAGCAAGTTTCCCAGCTTAAAAAGAAGGTAAAAATCTACAAATGGAGGGCAATAAAGCTAAGAATTAAGGTCTCCACTGCAGCTACCCAGACTGGCCAGATTGAAGAGTTTTTTGAAGGTTGATAATTTGTATTGGCCGCTAAGATTCAAAAGTGGCAGTTTGCTACGAGCAACCATAAAAAGGAAAAAAATAGGGTTCGAGAATATGCCACCAGAGTCATCACAAGGTATATGGATCAGTTATACAAGGCGCGGCTGAAGCAGGCCAAACAGAAGGCCAAAATAGAGGAATTGGAAGAACAAGTATAGTTGCTGAAGACAGATAAGGAGAAGATGTTCTCCCTGGCACAACAGGTACTGGCCCGTAGACCCCCTACACATAGCTATGCCCTATTCCTTCGTGAAAATTTTATTTTATTTTATTTTGAAAGTATATATAAGGATATTTGGTATGAAATTGAGGATCCCATTCAATTTCTCTGTATTTTAAAAACTCATGATATCATAGAACAACACTTAATGTGCGAGCTCTACATGCATGGGTACTACTTAAGGCATGATCAGTCCTTTAACATCGTTCCATTCATGGGGGGACATCCATTTAATAGCTTTCACCTCTTATACCATCAATCAGATTAAGTGGGGGAAGGCCTGGGCCATATTTGAGGAAAACCAAGCTAGAAGGCCATTAATGACGAGGAAAGAGCATGGCCAGTCCTCAAACATTTATAAAAAGAATTATACATTTTTACAAATAGAGGGCCGTAGAGAACAGATGTTGGCAACCCAGAAATGGTGTGATAACTTATGTGTCGACCAGATTACGATGTTTTGTAAAGAAGTGCTAGACAGTTGCTAGAAAAGGTGGATGTTGTCATCTTCAGCTGTCAGAGAACGAGAACCATTTGGGGCACCTAGCTTTGCATGGGATTTAGAGAGAATGCCACGTTTCGTGGCATGCATTCATACCTGTGGGTTCAGGTGGATGGGATTGAGATTTCAATTTCCCTTTATCTGGTTGCCAGCCAAGCAGTATACTCCTGAATACAACGTTGATCCAGAATGGTGGAAGGATGTTGTTTTGACAAAGGGATATAAACCACCAGGGATAAAAATGGCTGAAGAGTCTGACCTTACACAGCTTCATGCCAATCACAGTCAGTCCAACCCGGATCCAAGGAGACGACGGGCTGCATGAGGACATGCAGATGGACTAGTTGGGGGGAGATGTTGGGTACCAAATTTGTATACTTTCCTCTCCCATTTTACCCTATCTTTCTATCTCTTTCTACCATTATTATTCTTAAACGTATGAGGTAAAACCCTTTTCCTTATCTTTCATGGGATATTTGATTAATGAAGTATTTTTCATGTAGGTTTTAACTTTTTACATATTAACTCTGATATTTCTTCAGATTTGGCTAAGACAGAAGTGTTGCAGCCATGAGTCGAGGAACAACCCATCATTTCTAGCGTTTTCCTTATTTTCTGTTACAGCGTAACAGACTTGTTTGTATAAGTGCCATTTCAAGCCTTTTTACAGTTTCTTGCTGGCAACTAGGTTGCTGTTGTAATAAGATTTATTTTTTTAATCGTGGAGTTGCTAAGAAGAATCAGTGATTTCAGGACAATTGTATAAAGAGGCCTACGGGCTGTGAATCGGGGCGAAGCCCTTTGACATTTAGATCTTGTGATGAATCTCTTCTATCATTAATTGAATGCATAACATCTTGTTGTTTCTCCCGTAATTTGTGAGTTTACCGCAACCCTGATCAGAGAGTTTGGCCCACTCTTCTGATCAGGTGCTGCGTTTTAATTTTTCCTTGAAGTGTGCATTTTAGTGTTATTTCTTTGCTACTGTTACAGTTTATGTTTAATTTCTATGGATGTTCTTTCTATTTCTACAGTTTATTTTATTATTGTTACAGTGATCTGTGTATTATGGATTAAAAAAACTTGTGATCTACAACAGGTCATGCACTTGTATCTGCATATACTTTATCGTTAGTCTTGAAATAACTAACACCCTGGGGTTTATAATTTATGTGAATAAAAGGGTTGAATTCTGTTCATATCTGGACACCAACATTGAGAACTCAATAGATTCAGAATCAGTTGGAAGTAATGCATATGGAAAATCAAGTATGTGTCAAGACAAACGTAAGGAGGTATGTGTGGAGATATGGTGTATAAAGTGCAAAACTTCTGGGCATCATAAATACCAATGTCCTATTTTTAACAACTATCTGAATGTTGGAGGTCCTAGCCCATTGAAGAGACCTGTATGATGTACTATATGAGATTCTTGCCCAAGGGTTGGAAAAATTTAGCCTAACTTACAACAACCATTTTACAAGTTTTGTTTGTCATTAGGGCATGATGAGAAACATTTCTGGACCTATGATATGATGTTGGATAAATCTAAGATCTATAGAATGCAGGTTGAGACTACATCACCAGCATCCCCTTTTGGGCGCGGAGGATTCCAAGGCAGAGGAAGAGGCTGAGGAGGTGGATCAACTGCTAGAGGAAGAGGACAAGTGATTTTTTATAACTGCAGTGATGCTAGTCATTATGCGCATGACTATTCGAATTGAGCATGGAAGTCCTGCAGGTACTATAGACAATTTGATCATGTTATAGAAGATTTCCCTATATGGATTGCTAAAATGTAGGAAAATAAGACTCTAACGCAAAACCTTCAGATGGGTCATGTAGAGACTCGTGAAGAAGATCTATGTGTGAATGTAGTTACCAGGAGTGGTGTAACTACCAAGGAAAATAAAGGAAAGCAACCTGGCACTAATGTATGGATCCGAAAAGCATGATAGAAAAGATTATTCTCAAATATCTAAGAGCCACAATGGACTATGTACTTTCGCACCCCAGAGGTAAGGAATTTTCACTCTTTGTTTTTAATTATGTTAATTGGGCATGTGATTTAGAAAACTGAAAAAGCATTGGTGGTGGTGATTTGTTTCTTTGTGAATGTGAGGTCCCTATAATACTAGTGTATCCCCTTATTTTTGTTAGTGTAGCCCCCTTATTGTTATTTTTGTACCCCTGTAGCCCCCATATTGTTATTATTATGCCCTTAAATTATTATTGTTAGGTCATCTAGGATTATATTGTGACCCCATGGACTCTTATATATATAAAGGAGGTTTTTTCATTTGTATCATCAAGGAATTGTTAATTTATGTAATGTAAATAAGGTTTCCCCCTCAAAGTGGTTTATTTCTAAGGAATTTTTCCCTCTTTTCTTCTATTTTTAGAGATGGTTTCATAACATTTGGTCTGAGAGCTTTGGATTCTAGGGTTTCGCTGCTCCAAACAGGTCATTGTGGCATGTTCGCTATAAAAACATTTATATGAAGGTTCAGAAGCTGAAATTTTATCATGCGAAGCTCAAATCTTGAGGAAATTCGAGTAAAATATTTAGATCTTGATTTGCAATATTTTCAGAGATATGATCTGTGGAAGTTAGGGTTTTTTCAGGCTCTCGAATTTCATCTCAAAGAGGTGACCATGGGAAAATTGTCATAACTATCTCTCTGAGCATCGCATTGGAATTGTTTAAAAAGTTTCAGAGCCTAAGGAGGAAATAGTTTCAGAGGCTAAGGATTGTAGTTTCCTTTGTATCAATTTCAGATCCTAAGGAGGAAACAATGACACGTGGCATTCTATACAAGTTTTCTCTACTGAACCAGACCATAATTAGGTCATTGTGGGAGATTGGGCATAACTTTGCCTTTAAGAATCCAAATCAAGTTAGACCCGTGGCCTTCTAAAGAAGATTTAGTGGGATACTACTGGACCACATTTCAAATATTAAAGATCTGAAATCACAGAGATAATTAAGTTTCAATATCGAGCTCCTCAAAAGCAAGAAAAAGGTGTGTATTTGTTTTTTAAAATTTCATAACATTTGTTTGAAAAATAAGTTCGAAGTGATTCCAAGGGCATATTGAAGAATTTTTATCAGTATTGGATTCTATAGTGCCTCCCAAAAATAATTCCATACCCATTAAGCCCTTAGAAATCTCTACTATGACACATGAAGAGGAAGAATTGTAGTATGAGATATCAAAATTATAGTACCAAGTGCAACAAATTTTGATCTTACAAAGAGAAATCAAAGATGACATAGATGGTTTAAAATAAAAATTGGAGGCTAAGTTGGATGTTTTGAAGGATCAAATGAAAGCTAATATGGATGATAAAGTAGTGGAAGATCACATCGAGCATCAACAATAAGTTCGCCAACTCTCAAAGGATTACCTAACTTTGGCGCAGAATCAAATGAAACAACAGGAAGATCAACATCGCAGCGAAAGAAGTTATGAAGTAGTCACAGAAACAAGAACTCAAAAACTACCAAATCGATCAATTTTAGAGTATCTTATCAAGTGGAAGAACTTACCTGTTGAAGATTCCAAATCGGAGGATGAGAATTTTATACAGAAGCATCCAGAAATAATCAAGCGTTGAGGGAAACACTTGTTTGAAGGAGAGGGGCATGTTAGGTCCCTATAATACTAGTGTATCCCATTATTGTTGTTAGTGTAGCCCCCTTATTGTTATTTTTGTACCCCTGTAGCCCCCATATTGTTATTATTGTGCCCTTACATTATTATTGTTAGGTCGGCTAGGATTATATTGTGACCCCATAGACTCCTATATATATAAAGGAGGTTTTTTCATTTGTATCATTGAAGAATTGTTCATTTATGTAATGTAAAGGAGTTTCCCCCCTCAAAGTGGCTTATTTATAATGCGTTGATATCTCTTTTCTTCTATTTTTGAAGATGGTTTCATAACAGTGAATGCCCATTTTCATGGTTGAGAAAGTAGCAAGTATCAATTACTCTCTCTACTGCTAAAGAAAAATATATAACAACAAATTATTGTTGTGATCATCTATTATGGATGAGGAATAATTTACAAGATGTACAAATTATATATTATTATCCAATACTAATAATTTGTGATAATAAAAGTGCAATAAACATGTCTGAGAACCTTGTTTTCCATGTTGGTAAACATAACTGTCATTGATGTCAATATGGCATTATTGGAGATGGAAAATATTCTTGTAATACATGAACCTCATGAAAAATATAGGTTCTAAGGATTCCATTAATGAAGGTGCTAAGGTTTACCTTACATTATGAATATGTCAAGCCATTAATGAAGAAGTCTAAGATGACCATGATTCCCTAAACATGAAGATTGATGTATAGTCCCTAAGTGTCAATTGCGTTCCTAATATAAAATCCCTTGCCCTAATCATAATAATATGATGAAAATCCCTCCTTTATTGATGCTCATAATGACCTATATTTTAATGAAATAAGGATGCCTATCATAATGGAGAACTCATGTGAATAAGTCTAGACATTTAATGACATGACTAGCTCTATGGAAGAATACTTGCTTTAGGACCAAATTTGAGATCATTAAACTTGACGACATGGATTGATGACCATAATTGAAGCCCTAATCCTAAGAGGTTCATTATTGTCAATCCTTGAAGGAGACTTTACCTTGAATTCCTTATTAAAGATTCCCTAATCCTATTAAGGTTGATGGTCTATAAAGAAGGAGCCCTAACATTGTCCAAATAATAAATTCCTAAAGGCTACCTTGAAATATAATGGTGACTGTTCAAAATAATATTTTTTTATGAATGGAATATGACTTAGTTTGAAGTTTTAAATGGCATAGGCTTGTAGAATATTTCTTCCTCTTTCCAACAAGCTAATATTTTTCTTATATATCCTTCTATATTGGGAAAAAATTAATTTTTAAGTTAATAAAATTATTAATTCTAGTGATCTGACTTGTGTAGGACCATATCTCTTCACCCAACAAATGTGTATATTCATCACGAGTCAAAAATTGTATATATATGATGTCCAACACTCCATTTTTATCATCAATTGGGTGAAAATTTAAGAGAACATTTTCGGTGAATATAAGAACTCAGAGCATAACAAAGTAAGTTCACAAGGAGGTCGAGGAGGTAATATTTATGTTTGGGTTACCTCTCTAAAATTATCGAACCTGAAATTAATTCTTGAAACCTTACATTGGCAGCCAACTATTCCAGATCTCTGGAGGGACTACACTTTACTAAAGTCTTGTGGAGAACATGTTCATATTTCTGAACATTTTTGGAAAAATTCTCAACAATCCTATATATACTTATATATACCTCGAACTATAGGATTATACTAGCTTGGACCAGGCTTGTGTTGAACCAAAACTTGCTTTTGGGAGAAACTCAGACAATGATATACATTTTCAACTTCAAATTTCATACCTTTACCTGTTACAACCTTTGTTGGGAGCTCAGACCTACAGTCTTGTGGAGAATTGTAGTACCTTGAAACTGGGATTGAAGGGTAGGAGCTACAAAAATTTGGAGAGGCTCAACAAGTATGTGGACAGTCACCCATAGGGTTAATTCTGTGAGATATTTCTATTGTGTGGGCAAGCTTCAAAGTTATGTATTGTGGTGACACCAATTGATTTGGGTCTGAGGCCATTGCCAAATAACAATAGCATACTTTTGAGCAAATTGTGTTGAGATATTTTTTGTGACACTTTAGAAGTCTTGATTCAAGCAACATTGACATCACATCTTAAAGACACCTCAAAGACATATTTGAGACCAATACTTATCTTTTTGAAGCTACATTTATATCACACATTTTTGAGCTATCTAGAAGGCCTTTGATTGAGTATTTATTGGAGGAATCTAGATATAGTTTCATTAAAGTTTGTTGGAGTTGCTTAAGAGAATTGAAGTATCAAAGAATTATTTGGAGAGAATTTTAAAGGAACTTTTTAGCAATTTGGAAATTCTTGGGTTAGCTTATTGAGGACCTTGGAGCATCCTTAAAGAAATTTTGGAAGAGAATTTCAAACCGTTGAAGCTTTGTGAAGACATGCCTTGGAGATGACATTTTGAAGGCATCCCTGGAGACATGATGCTTTGCTGAAGCCCTCCTGGAGTAACCTTGGATATTTCTTTTGGGTACCATGAAGAGCTATGGAGAAAATTAAATGTGAAAACAAGGTTTTCATTGATGAAATTATTTGGAGGCATCACTATTGGGAGTCGTGAACAATTACTAAACTTATCTTGATATATTGAAGATAGGGTTAAAGCCCTAGAGGATAGGAATCCTCAAGAATACCAGGTTGGTGCCTGTACCAGTGATAGGGTTGAATCCCTAGAGGTTGGAGCCTAAAATTGACAAGTTTTATGCCTTGGGAAGATAGGATTGGAGCCCTGGAGGTCAGAGCCTCCTGCATTCCAAGTCGGTGCTTGGAATAGTACAGGTTGGTGCCTATAAGGATTGAAGATTGGTGTCTTAATTTAAGGCTGGAGCCCTACACATTACTGTACTTGATTTATGGCAAAGAAGAAATAAATAAAATTATTTATTCTAATTGTTCATTTTGTGTTATAATTATAAGTGATCTAACTAGTAAAAATGACAATTGAAAAGAAATATGGATTCACCCCACTCCCCCTCTTAGTATTTCCAACAATTAGCTTCAAAGAAATTACCTTCACTTAAAGCCTAACATCTTGAAGTTTAATCCTTAGAAAAGAAATGGCAAAGTCAAGGAAGAAAGCTTCCAATCCCTATAAATATGTCTCTTCCTCAACTATGAAAAATGAAGACAGTCAAATTGGGAAAGTTTCATCATTCAATGGAAACTTTGGTATATGGAATATGAGAATGAGGAATTTATTAATGGCACAAGCCGTTTAAGTCTGGGAATCAGTTATTACTAAAACCACGATGGAAGGAAAATCCAAGGAATACAATGCAAAAGTAATGAATGATTTCTTGAGTGGACTATATGATCTTATAAAGGCCAAAATGGAAATGTGTTCTTAAATAAAATGTATGTGGGACAAACTTAAATATATTCAATCAAAGGGATAATTGACCATGAACCCTAGTCAAGAAGATGATGGAAAGAAATAAGGAAATATAGAACCATTAAATAAGTTTAAAACTAGAGTGAAGATATCAAGGCCAAGGAAGATCTATAAGATGAACAAAAAAAGATAACTTCGAAGAAGATCTCGTGGAAAAGCTTGTAGTTTTCCTAGAAGAAATAAGAAGTTTGAAAAAGAAGGATTAGGAGCTCAAGATGCAATGACAAGATGGTGACCATGACCTTTATAAGACAATGAAGGAAGTTAACATATTCAAGCTTCAAGTTTAAGAAATATATGAGGAGTTCACCAAGCTTAAGGAGGAATTTCATCAAAACAATAGACAACATCATGAAGATATCATATCCATGAAAAATAATTTGGATAAGGAAAATAAAATCAAACAAATTTTTTGAATCCGTCTTGAACAAAGAAATGAATAATTGAACAAACTTAATGGACAAAATTTTCAATACAAGGAACAAGTATCCTCCCTTAAATCTCAACTAAGAGAAGCAAAGAAACAAGCAAAAAAAGAAAAAAAAGTGATGGAAGATTTGACCCTATTTGAAGGACATGTAAATGAAGTGAAAACATATAAAAAGGCTATGTCATGTTAACTAAAATAAAATGATTAAGAAACTTTCCTACTAAGATCAAATTTCATCTCTAAAAAATTCGAAACACATGAACCAACTAGTTATGAAAGATGAAGACTGTGAAAATTTGAAAGGGAAATTTCCTCTCTTAACAAGGAAGATGACTTGCTGAATAAGAACGTGAAGAGTTATAAAACTCTACATGACATCCTAAGTCATTAAAAATACCCCCTTGATAAATTAGATCTTGGTTATACAGGTGAACCCTCAAGAAAGAATGATGCAAACCCTAATGCTTCAAATGAGAAGGATGTAGTGAAGTATTGGAAGAAATATTGATGCCCCCAGTTCCATTAAAGGCAAGGAGAACAATAAATATGACATTGGAAGACATGCTACTCCTAGAATATATGACAATGTCAAGGATGCAAGAGGAAATAAATTTGATCAAAGAATTCCAAGACAAAATAACTTTGGAAGTATGATCAAGGAAATCTCCATCCTCCAAGTACAAAAGTATATTTATTGGTTATTTCTATTCTTGTACAAATTTTGGGCACCTGGAAAATGATTCTAGGGCATACCACAATGACAAATATAATGAGCCCCGTCATCTCCCTAGACGAAATTTTACAAAAGGAAGTCATGCTTCCTCATTCATGAATAAATGGAATGCTTCAATTGCCATAAAATTAGAAATATGGCTCGTGATTGTAACTTGACTTCAGTCCCTAAAAAATATAAAACCATGACTACCAAGCTAGAAAAGAAAGTTACACAAGTATGGATAAGTAAGTAAATTCAATAAGAAAGTCTCTAGAACACTCAAGAAACCAACACCCGATGTTGATTTGATGAATGCATCATTGGAATATATGATATTACAAGGTTTGATGACAAAATTCTGCCTATAAGAAGACTATGCATACTCTTAGGGGGAGCTTGTGAATCTTGACCATTCTTGTTGAGGCTATCCGTGAAGAGCGTTATGAAAACCTTGATGAGCCACATATGAACAGTCGTGCTATGAGGCATATATTATGATGGATCACTGTTGAAAATTTCTTTCGCTTGATCACAAGGCAGCAATATTTCTTGTACTAAAGTTCAAAATTACTAAGCCAAATTAGTTATTATGGAGTCTAAGTATTGACATTATTCCCATGAATACAGAAACAAGACAATGAGAAAAAGAGATCCATATGTATTATCATAA
This sequence comes from Pinus albicaulis, assembly GCA_034641835.2. Lineage (NCBI taxonomy): Eukaryota > Viridiplantae > Streptophyta > Pinopsida > Pinales > Pinaceae > Pinus > Pinus albicaulis. Next base: position 835,074,182 of record CM076577.1, on the reverse strand, counting down.
ATTAGAAAGAGCAATCTCACAACCGGATGCCTTGATGTTATACAGATTCCTCCCGGGGTCTGAGCAATTGTTCTCCTTCAGTATGATAAGCCTTCTTCTCTGGAATTACCAGCATGAAGTTATGGGCACAAAGGTGTGATATTCAGTGTGTCAACAACAACTCACTAGTATAGAAAGTTAATACTCTATGAACTCTCTTCAGCTTAGAAACTATATAGATCAGTTTCTATTATTCATAATCTACCCTTGAACCTGAAACTTGAGCTCAATTTATAGGGAGATTGTAGTTTCAGTTCCATAAAGAGAGGGATGGATTCCTCCCATGAAGGGATTTGAGTTCCTTGGACCAAGGGATAATGTCCATGAGTGGAGGGATAAAGCTCGAATTGGCGTGACTCTAGTGGCTTCCAGTTGGGAGAATATTAGACCAGCTAGGCTTATATAAGTTACTTTTTATTTTTACTTACTTTTCACAGGGGTGCACAGGTTTTAATGGAAAACAATGCGGCAATCGCCACGGCTAATGGAAGGATCATCAGTGCATGCATATGGAAATTCTAGTAAAACCGTGCAGGCAAAATTTTAGGGGTTTTATAGAGATTTTATCCAATTTCCAATACTTGTTTCAGGAATATTAGTGTTTTTTACCACTGAGGGAACATGGTATGGATGGTGATAGACCCATATGAACAGTCAAATGTCATGGTGAAAAAATAATGTGTAACATATTTCCCCCTAAAGTACGAAGTCTGAGAGATTTTCTGAAGAGTGTAGTGCTTTATCATTCTGAGGATTGGATTGGAGACGTCGGTCGAAAACCTGTAAAATAGTTAATGCAAACATTGTTGAGGTAGGAATTTCCATACTTAGATCAAAACTAACTAAATGTTTTGGTACATATATGGTTTCAATCTTACACCAAAAGTAGACACATTATGGGCGCACCCATCTGTCATAAATAGTCCGCTATATCATGAATAATAAAAATCCTCACAACATGGATGGTGGAAACTAGATCCAGGGTCTTGAATTTCGCTTCTCGAACTAGTACAAATCTATCCATGCGATTGATTTTTTTGAAGTCGAACATGGTCGAAACCACTTGATTACCAGTCGATGATGAGAATCATTAACAAGTGTGAGAGAAATCACCAATAATGACAATGGATCTCAAAGTAAGTCTTTATAATCTATGAAGTGTGAATGACTGATTTGCAGTCAAACACTCATAGAATCGTTCGATCGAAGGGCAACGATGAAAACCTATCATCGAAGGAGAGAAACTTGCCATTAGGTCATGCACATAATGAGCTAATGTCGATAGAAAGTGATTCTTTGCAAGAAGCCTACGACAAGAAACCATTAGATCAAGTTTTGAAGAAATATTTTGCAAGGGATGACTCAGGGATGGTCAACGTGAATGAAGACAAATGTTTGGAATGAATGGTTTCTTTGAAATTTCTCTTGCACACATAATGACACTATAAATGTCTTGGAGGAAATTATGTTTTAAAATCTTTCCTTGGGGTGTGCAGTTTCTCAATTCGAAAACCACGGAACCTGACTATTTTTTAAGAGAAAAATTGTCCAACTGCCACGGGTTATATGTATGACACATGCAAAAAAATGCATTGTGTAAACACAGAACCTGCGCAGGCACCGTGAGTTTTTGAAAAACCTAAATTTATCCATAAAAAATGGTTCAAGTTTCCTCCAATTGATTTATAATTTATACTTTGTTGATTTTCAGGTCTTTAATTATGTTGGAATGGCAGGAACGAGAACATGAGATAATGGACAACGAAGCCATGGATGATCAGAAAACCATGCGTGCATTAAAAATTTGTGGCTTATACAAGTTTGGGAAATTCAGGGCATGAAGGCACAAGCTGAGCTTCTAACTTGCCTTGTGAATGCATGGGACGTGAAAGATAAATGTTTCATAATTGGGGACCACTGGCTTGTGATTGAGCTGGAAGACATAAACTTCCTCACTGGATTGACTCGTAGAGGGAGAACCATTTCCTTATTTGGGACTAGACGAGGAGTTCTTCCCACTGCTAGCTACAAGGCTTAGTATTGTAGCAATAATTCAGAGCTAAAGAACAGTCGCATAGACATAAAAACCATTGTGCGACTACAACTCAAAATCATAGCATTCACAGTTACCAAGTTTTGCGGGAGTGCAACTCCTCATCTCGCTACGAAAGCATAGATGCAAACTGCAGTTGATTGTTTTAGAGGGACAATCTTCAACTGGAGTGAAGGAGTGTTGGCCAATATGAAGGGCCAACTCACGAGAGCCAAGAATGGGAAGTTTAAAAACTTCGGGTATGGTGCCATTCTTATCTCATTTACTCTTGAGAGGATCCCACTCCTTGCGCCTCAACAGCCTCCAGTGGATCCTAGAAGTCCTCAGGAATATCGTATGGTGCAATGGGTAGCACTAATGGCTCACCATGGTGGCGATGGTGGTCCAATGGTTCGGTTCACTCCGAATTATTTCTCATGGCTCAAGAATGAGATCTTCATGACTGAATATTTTCCTTATGCAGGGGTGGACTATAGAGGTGATCCTGAAACATCTTTGCCACTAAGGGCATAGTGGGATGAGACGGGTTATTGAATCATTTTGAAGTTTTTAATATAATTTTTATTTCATTTTTTTATCGTCCAATACTGACAAAAAATATAAATGCAGATGTCGGTCTAACGTGACTAGCAGTGCTTCATCACTTTGACAGGCTAGAGACACAACCCATATCACCCCAAAAGTATGATGCAATAGAGATCTTGGAAAAGATGGAGCACAAACTTGAGAGGTTGACTATTGATATTCCTGAAACATGAATCGATGATATACCTTTCGGGCTCTAGAGACATGTGACTGGTGTCCCAGGTCCACTCAGGAGATTTCTGTGCAAAGTGGCATGTGCCATTGTGTGTTATCATGACCATCATCATGGATAGCTGAAGGTCAATGTAGATTGAAATTTTGTTTTTTGTATCATTATCTTTTAGATCATAAGGTGTTTGAACCTATGATCACAGACGATGTAATATTTTTTTACAAAAACTTATCTATCCTAATCATATTAAGTAGAAGTAGAGGACAAAGAGACTGTTGAGGATTTGGCATTGTAAGTCATAGGTTGGGTTTCATAGGACCTGTTACCCCACTTTCTATATGAGTTTTTAGAGGATAGATTTAATTTTTGATTGACATCTCAACCATTGTGATTATTGTGACATTAATCATTTTCCAGCTGAGATATAGGGATGGATGTTTAATTGGTTTGCTGACACCTTACCTTGGCCATCTAGGAAACTAGGTGTAGGAAGATATTTCTTTAGTGACAAAATTTAGCTTGATATATATGATCCATGTGTATATCTCTAATGTGTATTATTTTTATTGTGATCACTTAAGGAATCTATTCTATGTTGTGTAACCAGCTCCAAAAATAGAAGAAAAGAGATATCAACGCCTTAGAAATAAGACACTTCGAGGGGGCAACCTCCAATACATTACATAAATGAAAAATTCTTGGATTCTACAATATACAAAACCGCCTTTCTATATATAGGAGTCCATGTGGCCATAATGTAATCCTAGTGGGCCACAATGTAATCCTAGCCGACCTAAAAATAATAATTTAAGGTCACAATAATAACAAAATGGGGGTTACAAGGGTACAATAATAACAATAATGTGGTTACACTAATAACAATAAAGGACTGAAAAAAGGGTGGTTTTTCGGTGGAGAAGTAGAAAATGGCTCTACTAGGGTTTCAGCACAAACCCTGAATCTTTTTTCTCGCGCTCCTCGATTCGGCGCCCATCGCAACGGGCTTCTCTGCTGATTCTTTCTTCATGCTCCCGGTCACTGGAGGGGCGGGCTCAGCCCCCCCTCCCCCCAGCGGAGCCTCTACTGACAATTCTGCAAGATCAGAAAACTCTGCAAAAACTGGCAACACTCCCCTGCCTGCAACTGGCTCCGCCCCTGCAGATAGCACCATAGATGCAGCGGACAAAGTTGGTAATCAAAATGATGGAACCACGGCAGCTACAGACAAAGTAGACAATCCGGTTGATAGCACCACGACCGATACTGACAAAGAAGCTGACCAGAACGCCTCATCGACTAGGCCAAAAGCTTCCTCTGCAACATGCATTCCAAAAACCTCTGAACGAACCAAGATAGACCTGCGTAGCCATCGAATCAATGGCCAAATCCAATTCATGATGGATCATGCCCTCATCGGAAAGTTCCTAGGCCTCTGGCCAACAGAAAAGGCCTTGCAAGGATGGATCGTTTCCAAGTGGAAGCCAAAAGGACAAGTTATCCTACAGCTCGGTCCTAAAGGCTTTTTCACGACTATCTTCAACTGCCTGGAAGACAGAACTCAAATCTTTGAAGGCAGCCCGTACTTCTTCAACTCTACAGGCCTGTACCTTTGTGAATTGGTAGAAAGATTCAACCCAGACAAAGAAGATTTCAACTGGGCTCCTGTCTGGATCTGAATGTACTCTCTGCCTCTGGAGTACTGGGACGAAGAGACCTTGAAGGACATCGGCAATGGCCTGGGGGTCTTTATCAAAGTTGCAGAGGAAACCAAAAATCGAAGATACACCTCCTACGCTAGAATTTGTGTACACATGCACTTGGCCAAAGCTCTAACGGACTCGGTAAGTCTATTTCATGACGATTTTGAATGGGTCCAAACAATAGACTACGAGCACATCCCCTTTTGTTGCAGGAAATGCCATGAACATGGCCATCTATTCAGGGATTTCCCCCTAAATCAACAAGCCAAAGCTCTGGTCTCCAATACCAGCAAAGATGCAGAAGGCTTCACCAAGGTGACAAGTCACAGAAAGCATGCCAAGAAGTCTCCAGTTGTGTCTGAAACTCTTAATATTCCAGAAACCCGGAACAGCTTCGATATTCTTACTTCTCAATATACCCTGGAAAGTTTACCCATTAACCCTTCCTCCTCAGATCCTCCTCCTAAATCTTCCCCCCCCCCCTCCTAATTCCTCAGCTCAGCCTTCTGCCTCCGCCCAGACCCAAACCCTTGCTTCTACTTCTGCTACCTTTTCCACTCCAAATCCAGATCTTAAAGCTTCCTTCATGGATACAGACTCAACTCTTGCTCTCACAATTCATCAAACGCCGAATAATGAAGAACAAAATCTACCTATACACATGGAGGAGGAACCAGAAATCATAGATCTGGGGGATCTGGACATTCTCAGTCTTGTGACAGCTTGTTGCCAGAAGGAATACAACAAAATAAACCCTAGGAAAATCGATATTCTTGAAGTGGTCTTAGCCAGAGCTCAGCAACACAAAATCCTTGGTATACAAGCTGGCAGCCCTTGGGACGGGAAAAAAATATTGAAAGAATAAAAAAAGAGAGGGCGCAAAACAGATCTGCAGAGAACCATAATCATTGGAGATATGCTAGTAGAGTCAGGAAGATTCCCCAAGCTTACCAAATTTTTCAAAACCCTCCCCCCTGGTTCCTCATGAAGCTCATCTCCTGGAATACGCGAGGGCTCAATAGCCCTGCAAAACAAAGAATCTTAAAAAACATGATTCAGCAAGATAAGCCTACTTTGGTCTATCTTCAAGAAACAAAATGCAACAGTACAGTAATGGAAAAGATCCTAAATAAAACCTGGTCAGGCTGTCGATCAGTTTCTGTGGATGCTTCTGGAGCTTCAGGAGGGCTTGCCATCATTTGGAATCCTCAAGTCCTCAACCTACAGGATTTTCATGCCTCACACTTTGTCATTCAGGCTACTTTTCACCTAATAGGGACCAATATCCATGGTCACCTTTCGAATGTGTATTTCCCACAAGATATCCAGAATAAGTTGGACCTTCTGGACACTCTAACTGCTCTCAACTCAATCAGAAGGTTCCCCTTATGGATTTGCGGTGGGGACTTCAATATGATAACAGCCTTGGAGGAAAAAATAGGAGAGAGAACTAGGCTCGAAGGAGACAACATTGGCTTTAAAGACTTTATCCACAACAATCAACTAATTGACCTACAGACTTCAAATGGAATATATACATGGACCAACAAAAGAAGGGGACCACAGCACATAGCCTCCAGGCTGGACGATTCTTAATGTCGGATAATTCCATACATCTGGGTGGGGACTTTCATGCTTCCATCATGCCCCAGGCGGGATCTGACCACTGGCCCATTCTGCTACAGTGGACGCATCCGGGTTCGCAATGCAATAGACCCTTTCGCTTCGAATCATTCTGGCTCTCTCATCCAAATTTTAAAGAAGTTGTAAAAGATATTTGGAATTCCTTCTATCCTCCAGCAGGAGCCAAAATGTTCCAATTTCAACAGAAACTAAAACACCTCAAACAAAACTTGGAATCACACTCATTTTGGAAATATTTTTGAACATCAGAGAGCGCTGGAGCAGAAAATGAAAACATTACAACAGTGTATCATCTCTGAGGGAAGATCTGAAGACAACGCCAAACAGGAGCAGGTCCTAACATCCAAGCTAGAAGATCGGAGGCTACAAGAAGAGATCCTGTGGCGTTAAAATCAAGGGTCAGATGGCTCAAAGAGGGGGAGAAGAACACCAAATTATCCACTATTCAAAGGCGTATGCACAACAACATCGCCTTCATTAACAATAAGCAAGGGGAACGACTGGAGCTGCATGAAGAAATGGAACAGGAATTCAAAGATTACTTTCAGGATATTCTTCGAGAGCCTCAGGGCTGCAGAAATCAGGCCATAAGTTAAATCACTCAGCACATTCCAAAAATCATCACAGAGGATCACAATAGCAAACTACTTCAACCAGTCTCTATGCAGGAAGTGGAAGACGCCATGGCTCAACTCAAGGATGGCAAAGCGCCTGGCCCTGATGGATTTACGGCCAACTTCTTTCACACCTTCTGGGAGCTAATCAAAACAGAGGTTTGGGAGCTTGTGGAAGAATCTAGATTGATGCATTGGATTCTTCCCTCCTTGAACACGACTTTCATAGCACTCATACCCAAAGTGGAAGAATCCAGCACTCCAGATAAATACAGGCCATTGCGCTCTGCAATGTCATATACAAGCTTATCTCTAAAGTCCTTGCGAACAGGTTGAAACCTCTTCTACCTCTCCTCATCTCGCCAGAACAGACAGGCTATGTTGAAGGTCGTCAGATTTTGGATGGCATCATTCTCTCCCACGAGGTGATTCACTCTCTCAAGATTCTCAAGAAACCAGGTATGATTCTCAAGTTAGACCTCTCTAAGGCTTTCGAAAAACTTACTTGGAATTATATCAATCAAGTTTTATTAGCATTTGGCTTCAGTGCTACTTGGACTCACTGGCTTATGAACCTTATTTCTTCCCCCAGTTTCTCCATTTTCCTTAATGGTTCTCCTTCCTCGCCCTTTCGCCCCTCCCGAGGCATTCGTCAAGGCAATCCTCTTTCCCCATTCTTCTTTGTTCTGATGGCTGAAGGTCTGAGTCTCCTTCTTCATGTTGCTATCTCATCTCATGCCCTCAAAGGCCTCTCCCTTCATGGTCAACCCCCTATCTCTCATCAACAATTTGTCGACGACAATATGCTCTTTGGCCATCCTTCGGTTCAAGAAGCTTCCTCCTTCAAGTCCTTGCTTAATCTCTTCTCAGAGGCTTCTGGCACCTCCATCAATGCTTCAAAATCCCAACTCTTCTTCTTTAATACTACCATTATCACTCAGAGGAACATAGCCAGAATACTGGGCTTCCCTATAGCTGTGCTTCCTTCGAAGTATCTCAAAGCTCCCCTCCTTAACTCTGATGTCAAACACGCCTCCTGGAGAACTCTCCTAGACAAACTAGAATCCAGGCTTTCCTCTTGGACCTACCGATCACTCAACATAGCCAGCAGGCTTATCCTCATCAAATCCGTTCTCCAAGCCATGCCTTTATACTTATTCTCCATATTGGCAGCCCCCAAATGGGTTCTCAAACGAATCCATAATCTTCAAAGAGACTTTCTCTGGGGTTCTTCAGGCTTCAACAAAAAATGGGCATTGGTCAAATGGACTAAAGTCAGTCTTCCAAAGTCTGCAGGGGGACTAGAAATTCGGGATCCCCTTCACAGTAACAACACCATGGGAGCCTGCATATGGTGGAACTGGATTTCCAAATATCATACCCCCTGGGCTCGTCTTTGGCAAGCCAAATATGCGCCAGGTAGTCCACCAGAGGCAGTCATCTGCATCAGCACGACAACCCCTGGATCTCTGATTTGGAATGCAGCAAAGCAACACAATGCCTTCATTCAAGCGCACACTTTCTGGGAAATACATTCAGGAACCTTGGCCAGATTCTGGGAGGAATCTTGGCAACAATCTCCCAAACTCGCCACGCTCTTTCACAAACCTAAATGGAAAGCTACAATGCAGGATAATAGTCAAATCCTCGTCCATCATTTTTGGCAGCAACAGACCACGCAAGGCTTTCATCTATGGAGTTCTGCTGACTCCTGGCAGGAAAATTGGCAAGATGAAACTTATGAAGGAATAGATCAAGAGCTCAATCTCAGGAAAATCAAAATATCTGATCAACAGGACAAATTTCAATGGGGCTACACTCCCAAAGGTATGTTCACCACTAAGGAGGCGTACCAACTTCTCTTCCATCCCACGCAGATCATAAAGGACCAGCTTTGGGATCAAATTTGGCATCCGAGGATCTGGCCCAAGGTTTCCACTTTCCTCTGGCTTCTAAGCAAACAGAGGATCCTCATATAGGACAATCTTCAAAAGAGAGGATTCATAGGCCCTTCTATGTGTCCAAATTGCAACCTTCACATAGAAACCATTTCACACCTCCTGGACACTTGCCCTTTTGCGAACCAACTCTGGGAGAGAATAGCTCAGTACAATAGAAGAACAGGTCGAAGGATGGGTGACATTGTCAACACCATCAGGAATTGGCCTCGGGCTCCCTTCCAAAGTCTTTTTCTCAATTCGCTCTGGGTGCTTTTACCAGGTTTTGTCTATTGGATCATCTGGAAGGAGCGGAACAACAGGATCTTCAAAAATATCAGCACACCTCTTGATATCCTATGGCTTCATCTCAAACAGTACCTCCAAGAAACTCTGGCTCTAAGACAATGGCAAGACTCGTAAATGCCTAATTCTCCCCAGGAATGCCACATCTTGCAATTATGGAATCTGGATCTTACCTTTATAGCCAACGTTAACCCTATTACCCCTCCCAAACAGGATTCCCCTCAATCTTGGTCCCCTCCTGGTCCTCTCTCTTTCAAATTGAATTTTGATGGGGCTGCCAAGGGTAATCCTGGTCCGGCTGGGTTCGACGGTATATTCAGAGATGCGGAAGGTTCCGCCTTGCACATCTACCATGGTTCGCTAGGCAGAGACTCCAAAAACGTAGCCGAATTGGAAGGATTGTGGAATGGCCTATGCATAGCTGGAAACTACAATTTCTTCCCCCTTGAGATAGAATGGGATTCACAAATCTTAATAGAGGCAGCGATCAGAATTCAATTGGGCTCCTCAGCCGCAAATATTGCATCCAGCTGGCGCCTTCTAAGTCGACTGGAGAAAATCAAAGACTGGTTGAGAACCCCTCGCAGCATAAATTTCAAGCACGTCCGGCGAACAGCTAACAAAGTAGCAGATAGGTTGGCTAATAAGGGAGCCGATCAGTTGCTCCTTTTCTTTTTCGGTCCTTTAATCAGCTCCAATGATTTACAACTCCAACACGACTGCACACCTTTGGTGCAACAAGATCTCTCTCTCCCAGATGCGGGTGGTTTCCAAGGTGACAGGTAATGTAGTGGTACGAATGCATGGTGTGTGGTCTTTCTCCACCGCCATCCTTCCTCGCCTAAAGTGGGCTTTTAATAGGCCTGATCAACATTCATTTTCTGCGTTAATGTGGTCCTCTTCTCCAAGCTCTCTCGATCCTTCAACAACCATGGCGCCCCCTCCGAATTGTCATTCTGCTCCTCCTTTGCATGCTAACTGCTCTCTGGCGGACACAGAGCCCTGCTCTCGCACCTGCACAGGGAAGCGTTGCATTTTGAATGGTTGTGTTGATCTCAGTCCTGGGATTCACATCACCCATAGTCTCTATTGCAATTTTAGTTGCTGGTCTTCTGCTTCGTTCAGGTCTACCCAGCAAGCTCACTCCAGGCTCTCTTTTGCTGATCCCTCGGCCCTCTCTGCTCCTCATAGCATGCCACGTTTGCGCCAAAGAATGCGCTGTCAAAGAGGCTCCTCTCGTGGGAAAGTGTCTCGCCAGCCCTCTCCCTCTCCCTCTGCTTCCTCATCTGACACCTCTGATTCAGGCCCTGTTCGCTCACCTGCTTCAAGGCGGGGTCGTGGGCGGGGTCACGGTCATTCCACTCCTCCTACATTTTTCCATCTCTCCTCTAGAGCCCAATCCCATTCGGCCCGCCTTCATTATCCCTACACTCTCAATAATCATACGTTCCTCGCCTCTGTCACTATCAAACTCCATGAAGTCTCTGCCGGTCTCGTGATGGCAACACATGATGTTGTTTTGGAACCTGGGGCGGACATCACTTCCGGCTCCCCTCAGATGGATACCAGGCAAAGTGATCCAGGTGGCCAAGCCACGCAGCAAGCGAGGCAGATTGTTGGTCCTAGCGGTCTTCCTGTGGGTGGCTCTACATGCATGGACAACCCTCCTCCAGATGATGCAGATCCTTACCAGTACGCATGTCCAATCGTTGAGGAAGTGCCTCCACCTTCCAATGATGTTTGATCAGGTTTGCGCCCGTCAGTTTTTTATTACAGGTAGCAAGGAGGTGTACAATGCCCTCCTCTCTTACATTCAATTGCCTATTTGTCTTTCTCTAGCTCAAAATCTTTCTCTTTTGTTAAAATTCCAGAGTCCCCTTCGTGGGCGGCATTCCACTTGTTTTGATTATGATATCAGGCGTATGCTTCAGTTCAAAAAAGAGTCTGTTTTTGGTTTAGTTATAGGCAAAGTCTGTTTTAGCCCTGTCCAGAGTTTTTTTGTCAGGTTTTCATGAATCCCTCTGGAATGTACACATCTTGTTACAGGTTTTCACAAGTCAGACAAGGTCTTGGTTTTACATAATTTTTGTGGTCAGAATCCAGTGTGTTTCACCCTTCAATATGCAGCATTGTAATGTGCGTTCGCCTCTTAAAATGGGCCTGCTCTTTTGAGGCTCCTGCCTCTTTGTAATTTTACTCTTGTATCAATATAGAAGTAGCCAGATTCAAAAAAAAAAAAAAAATAACAATAAGGGACTATACTAGTAATATAGGGACCTAACATTCTAAGTCTTAAAATTTTTGGCTATAATTTTATGCTAAATTGTTCCATGGTGTTTCATAATTTTACTCATAGAAATGTGTCATCTTGATAATTTAAATATATAAATGGTGGTTTGAGTAATTACTACACATCCTATCTTATTGTACCCTTATTTCCCTTAGTTAAATTTTATCCCACATAATTTCATAGAATATTCATTCATTTTCATCATGATGTCTCGCCATATGATTCCCACCAGTAGGAAATCAATTATTTTATCCATAAAACTAACTATGTAAACCAATCTATTTTTCAGTTTTATTATCGTGCTTTCATGACGGTTTTTTGATCTTAATGATATCAGTTGTGTAAGTTCATTGAATGAGATTCATTATATTAAGCTCTTTTTCTGCACCAGCTTAACCCATCTAGCACAAGCTCAATTCGACCCTAACATCAAATGGAAAGAAAAATAAATTACATGTATGATGAATCACCTGGAATGCAGAGTCATGATATGGTGGACGAATGTTGATGACGATCTCAAAGCCACCCAACTATATGATTGCATGAACACTACAAGGAAAAGACCCTCTAGCGGATGTTTTTGAGGAACCCCTTATAAAAATACCCCATACATCTGTTTCTAGTGGAGGTTACTAGAGGAGGTTGGCGGGCGGAGTGTTTTGCGGATGTTTTCCGCTCGGTGCGCTTATCATTCAACATTGCGTCGGTGCTCCTTACAAGTGAAAGCACCGGTGCGCACAAAACATTGGCACACCAGAAACCATGCGCTCCGTACACACCTTCCCAGTGCATCGTATGACTATAACGCATTGGTGCTTCACTCTTTCGCACCGGTGCATCATAAAACACCACTCCAAAACTGAAAATGCCTAGTGCGGTATTAGAAATCACACCGGTGCATCATAAAATGACGTGCCAAAACAAAAATTGACTGGTACATTCGTATGAAACAACAACGGTGCACCTATAAAGCACACGCACTGGAAAAGGGTAAAAAAAAAACGAAAAATAATGGATTTTTCACTTTTTTCAATGCTCTAGAGCTCTCAATTACCGGTGCTCTCTACAAGAGAAGGCACTGGTGTGCATAAACTCTTCCACTCTGGTGCATCATAAAACATTGTGCCAAAACAAAAGCAGGCTGGTGCGTTCATTTGAAACATCACCAGTGCGCTTATAAAACATGCACATTGAAAAAGGGTTAAATAAAAATAAAATTTACTTCCAAAAAACCGTACTTTTCACTTTTCTACTCTCAATCACCGGTGTGCTCTACAAGAGAAAGCACTGGTCACACAAAATATTGGCACACTGGACACTGTGCACTCCGTACAGACAAGCCTGGTGCATCCTATTACTATAAAGCACCGGTGCTTCAACATTATTCCGCCCCTCTGCATCATGAAACACCGCGCCAAAACTGAAATAGCTTGGTGCGGTGTTAAGTAACCGCCCCAGTGCATCATAAAACAACACACCAAATCTGAAACATCCCAGTGCACTCTTAAGAAACTGCACTGGTGCACCTATAAAACCCTGCACACCGAAACAAGGTTAAATAAAAAAAAATTACAGCCAAAAAATCGCATTTTTCACTTTTCCCAGTACTCCAGAGCTCCCAAGCACCGGTGCAATTTCTCCTTCTCTGAGTCGCCCTGACATCGGTGCTCCCATTGCACCCATTTCACGCACTGCTGCTGTGCATTCGCCACCAATCTCCAGCTTGCATTTTCAAAAACGGTGGGAAATTTTTATTTTGCAAATTCTACAGCCAATATGTCTCCTCGACGGCAAAATGTATAGGTATTTTTCTAGTTTTTCCATAATTAATATTTGTAGCGGATTAAAATTTGAAATAACCTTAAAATTAACCATTAAAAAATAAAAAGAAATTGTCATGTGGGGCAATTGAACCATTTGCCTTGCACTGGTAAGTGGTGCTGCCTGTAAAATTTACAGGCCTCACGGCAATCGGTGCGAATGGTATCTGCACCATTTCTGGGGCAGTACCGAAAGGTGCCCTGCATCATTTTAAAATTTAAAAAACATTTGCAGTGCAATCATTTAGCTGGGCGCACCGTTGACAATGGGAATAACAACGTGGTGTGTTGATAGATATATCTGCCCCGGTGTCTGTCAGTGCACCACATTCGACATTCTGATAGGGTCAATGGTGTGGTCGGGAAAAATACCGCACCATTGACTATATAATTTTTCAGGAATTCGGTGCGCTGACACGACTATATGCATCTAGGCGTATATTTCAGTCAGCACATCACTCTTCTGACACAATATATAGTCAATGGGGCTTGAGAAAATTTCTGGTGCACCGCATATGGTGCGTTTTATGTCATCTGGGGCGCCGCCTCCGGTGCTTTACAAGAAGATTTGCACTAGAACCGGTGCATGACTATTTTTTGTGGCACACCGACGGGTTTGTTTTTTTTTTCCAAAAAATCTTATTTATGTATTTTCCTAAATACATGTCTGATTTAATAAAAAAATAAAATTATTTAATATGTCAATGATTCAGAGAGAAGAGGAGGAACAACAACAACAACAGGCAGAGCAGTATGACATGCTTCACCAGTGGGAGGCACAAGAGAGGGAGAGATATGTGTACCCTTGCGCTATTACAACAAATACCTAGAGGCTCCTAAGCCAGGTAGGCCCCCTCAAGTTTTATGAGAGGCTACTTCCCAAAAGGCCCATAGTGTCATTTTGAGACATCTTATCCGCAGGTGGAATGCCCATCAGCAAGCTTTCCAGGTTGGTCCTGACCAGTGGTACGCACCCACTGAGGAGGATATTTAATTCATTATAGCGCTATCAAGGAGAGGGGTGGATTTTCCATCATTCCTAGAGGTTCCAACTAGTTGTGTAGCAAGGATTCAGTTAGTTTACTCCCAGACATACATTGGAGAAAATGTATTGTCTCCTTCAGAGTTTTAGGTCCCTGGAGGTCAGCTACGTATTGGTGCATTTGGTAGACAGGACGTGCAGTGCCTCTCACTTCTCATTTCTACCATTTCACACAACACTAGTGATGGGAAACGCATTAGTTTCCAACTTCTATATTATGTTGATTATTTAGTACCGGAGCCATGACTTATGAGGTGGTCTACCATTTTTTTGTGGTAGTTTTGTATGGCCTTAGATAGATGTCGTGCTCATGCACAAGGGAGGGTCAACTTCCCTTTTGCTTCAGAGCTTTTTTGTTTATTTTTTGAGATATTTCTAGAGATGAAGCTTGCTTTTTTTTGGCAGTCTCGTAGGCCAATGTTGGAGGCCCGGATGCACATGTGGTGGCAGATGATGCCCAAGAGGGGAGAGACTATGTTTCCAGCCATGATATCACATGATGCACTGGACTTACTAGCCAGTGTTGAGGAGCTGCATCCCTTTATTATGGTCCCCTGTATGTATGCTAGATTGGATTGGAAAGGGTGTGCCAACATCCTGTTCATAGCTGATGAGCCACCAGATGGTAGAGGTAATATTATTGTTTTATATATTTAAATTTATTCTAGCATGTTATTTAAATTGTTTTTATTAAATTGTGTAATGAAATTGTCTAATTATTGTTGTGTACTTGTATATATTTTGCATGCATTGGCTCTTTTGATGGCGAGGAGATGCCAGAACCACCACACGATCTAGGTGTGGATCCCGATGACGATCAGAACATGGCAGATGTCGAGGCTCATGATCAGGAGGTCGGTGGAGAGAGACATGCTTCTCATGCTGATGCGCCGGTACTACCTTTTTCTAGGCGCGGTCGACCTGATACTCGATATAGGATGGAGTTGGGTGACCAACTCAGTGCATTGATTTTTGAGGTGGGCATTAGGCCCTCTCATTAAAAAGACATACAGGCCGATGATAGGCTAATACGGATGTGGAGAGGCATGCCGCGTGACATGTACATCGTGATGCCGCATGTTGTAGGATCTACGACAGCTGTTACGCAACTAAGGACTGTTACATGTTATAGGCATGGTCGAGCCGCAACACATCATCGACAGTCCGCAAGCAGAGACTCATCTCATGATTGTTCACCTCGTGTCACACCTGATAAGCATGAGGCTCCACTAGCATCTAGCAGTCATCATGGAGATGAGGCTAGACCATCAACCACATCCAGTCATCAGCAACCCGCAGCGCCATCCATCAGTACTATTCATGATCGTGACCAGGCTGGACCATCGAGCGTCGAGGCTACACCATTGACTGAGCATGCCTCCAATACTAGTACTATTTATATTGATGTTGTAATACCACCAGCTGATCCATCCATTATTACTAGTCATGATCATGAGCAGGCTCAACCATCGACCATTGAGGCTGCACCATTGACTGAGCAGGCCTCCACTAGTACTGTTATTGATGTTGACGTACTACCACTAGCTGATCCATGAAATTTATATTACAATTGTATATTTTTAACATTATATATATATATATATATATATATATATGGTCCATGTATTCTATGTTCATGTTGCAGTTGTACTTAATTTACATGTTGGTGATCATCATGATTTGTATATTGTTAGGTCATGTTAGATATGTTCATTTAATGTTTATCTTGCAAATAGATGTGTATGTGATAGCATGAGTTATTTGACATGAGAATTATATATTTTTTATGTTTGTGTTGTGATGATGTTAATATATAATGTTAATTTGATGTTTGAATGTGTTTTTTAGTCAAATATGATGTTTGTACGATGGTTATCATGATCGTGATGTTTATTAATTAATTTAATATTAAATGACCAAGATATTTATTAAATTTTGGTTTTTAGACTTCTGTGGTGATCATTTTGTAAGAAGTGTTCCGGATTATCCACAGTATCGAAGAACATGTGTCAACACTTCTTAACACTTCTTACAATATTTATTAAATATTATGTTGTGGTTGTAATTCAAATTTAAATTTTAATTGTATGTAAAATTGTAAAATTGTATTTGTATATGTAATTGTAATTTTAACTATAATTGTATGTAAAATATTTAATGTAAAATTTTAATTGTAATTGTATATATGACAAATTGTAAAATTGTAATGGTAACTTTAATTGTAATTCTATGTAAAATATTTGTAAAATTGTAATTGTAATTGTAAATGTAATTCTAATTCTAATTCTAATTGTATATTGTAAAATATTTGTAAAATTTTAATTGGAAATGTAATTGTATGTAAAATTAAAATTGTAGTTTTAATTCCTATTGTAATTGTATGTGAAATTGTAAAATTGTAATTGTAATTCTAATTGTAATTCTAATTTTAATTTTAACTATATTTGTATGTAAAATATTTAATGTAAAATTGTAATTGTAATTGTAATATTTAATTTATTGTGAAATGATTGTAATTGTAACTTTAACTGTAATTGTATATATGAAAAATTGTAAAATTGTAATTGTAATTCTAATTGTATGTAAAATTAAAATTGTAATTGTAATAATTGTATGTGAAATTGTAAAATTGTAATTGTAATTGTAATTGTAATTTTAATTGTATTAATGTGAAATGATTTAATTAAAATATTTAAATTTGTAAATTTGTAAATAATTGTAAAATAATAAATGTAGAATAATATGAATTTTTGTAACATAATAAGTTTAAAAAATAATGAAAATAAATTCATGTACTTTAGAATTATCATTATTTTATTATGATCTTACAAACAAAAAAAAAGAACTTTATACAGTCTAGTGCGCTTATCATCAAAACATGCACTGGTGCGTCTTATTACTCCAACACACCAATGTTTTAGAATGCTTCCGCACCGGTGCATCATAAAATACCACGCCAAAAAAAAAACCTCGATCTTACACACTACTCCAGTGCGCTATAAAATAGTGCACACCGAAACAGGGTTATTCTGTAAAGTGCAGTATTGGAGCAGCGGAGCGTTCGAATCATGGGCAATCATTTTTCTGAGGAGATGAGGGTTTGAAAAGATGAGAATTTGAATTTCGCCTGAGAAGTTTATAGCAGAGAAAATGAGTGATTCAAACATAAAGATGGACAAAGACGCTTACAGGGATGCAGACGGCTACAGAGCTTGATAGAGTACAAGAGGAGTACAGTTTGAGACTAACAGAGAGCATTCGGTTGAGGCCGTCGATAGGGTTAAGAAGTCCCATGATGGAGAAATGGAGGGCAGAGTTGATGGCAGAGTAAGATCAATCGAGGCAGTGGATAAAGCTAAGAGGCACCATGAAGGGAAGGATTCTCATTCCCTTAAGGACAACAGAGAAAGATCAATTGATGTTGTTGATTGGGCTGGTAGGTCCCATGAAGGGAAAGATTCTCCAGAATGCATTTAAAAGTAGTTAGGAGTATTGTCCGAGCTTCGGTTGGCTTACATAAACTTTTACCGGCAAAGTTAACGTCGCATAAAATCACATCTTCAGCTTTCAATTGAACCTGAATGGAATCTCTAACTTGTCTGAGTTGTGGTCTTGTGACTGAAACCAGTGAAAAGTATGTTTTTATTATAAATGGAAATGCAGTGACCATTTCTATGGGAAGAAAAGCATATATATCTGCAGCTACCATATTTCCACTTGCAAATCGGTTTCCCATTGGAAAAACTAATGTAATAGCCTATTTTGCAATGTATTTCCTCTGCTCAGCCCTATATTCATTTTCTATGGGAAACCATTGCCTCCACATGTAATAACTGCATCATCTAGTCGAAAATCGATCTTCTTATGCTAAAATGCAGAATGAATGACTCGTTGTCATTTCTCCCAAAACATTACCCTTCTACAGATTATATGTACTAATTGCTAGTAGGCCATATGTCTATTTGCAGATTATATTCTAAAACATATTGGCTGCAAATAGTTAAGTGCCAATTATAATAGGTTCACATGCCAAAATTTCCCACTTTGGCTCTGTAGTATTGCATATTCACCCCCACATTGCATTCTCTCCACATAATCAGTGGGGATCTCCTACAATAAACAAAAAACATTGGAAGAATAGTTATTTCCATCAAGAATTTATCCAATTTTAATTCTAATTCTAATTCTCAAGAATAAACTAAATTATAATTCTCAATTTCTATGGTTGGAGTTCACTAAATTTTGGTGTACACACCTAAAAGTAATTTCGGTGCCTTAATCGCAAATTAGTGCTACTGTACATATAACCGCACCGGTGTCGGTGTTACAAAATGACGCGTTGGTGCGGTGCTATTAAGTGATGCATCAGTGACGAATAAGCGCAAATAAAAAAAGCACAGCTCTATTTTCTTTAAGTGAAAAAAAGCGGCAAATTGAAAAATGGGTGGCAAAATATTTTTGAAAATCTAATTTCACAAAATAATTCTTTAAATACTAAACACTTTTCATTATTTCACTATTTTTGCTAAAATTTTCAGCCAAATATTTGCAGGAGACATACCTGGAGCAAGAGAGCACGAGGGTGATGTGGAGCAGCGAAATACATTCAAACAGAAGTATTCAACAATTAGAAATCAAACATCTGGTGATTCAAACCCCGTATCATAGAATTTCAAACCATCTCGTGATTAAATTTGATTATTTTGTTTACTTTTTCTATACTTTTTTTTTTTTTTTTTTTGCATTTTTATCCATTTTTACCCTAAACCCTTCATTTTTTTTGTTTTTTCCCTTTCTTCTCCCTGTTTCTATGATTTCATAATTAGGGCTTTTCATTTTAGATTGGCATCCAACCCACGGGACAACTTGCATAGTCGAATCCCAATCCATTTGGCCATTGCGTGAATTTTTGGAAAAAATGGATTTTGTTTTATCGGTGCACCCTCGGTAACCTAGCGCACTGGCGCATTGTATTATATAGCGCACCGTGCAAGTACTGTAATAAAATTTTCATTTAAAAATAAAAAATAAAAAAAATCAGTGCGCGATATCTGAAATAGAGCACCAGTGCTCCATGTTAAGAGGATAGCACAGTACGGTCTATTACAATGTGTGTACGGTGTGCTTATAATATCCCCACACATCGTATGGTCTATTATACTATTTTTTGTGGTGCATTTTTAATACTACCACGCACCGATGACGGTGTGTACATCATGAAAGGCGCACCATTTTCTTGAGATTTATTTTTTACCTCAAAATTTGACAATTTATTTATAAATATATTAATGAATGATTTGGTACAGGTTTCAGATTGATAAAGAAATGATTGAAAAGAGATAGTGTAACAAAAATACTGATAACACATCAAGAAAAGAAAAAAAAGCAAGTTCTTTGTAAATTATTTATAAAAAATATTATTTTTGAACTATATGTGAGTTTAAATAATATGTATTGTTTACTGTGTATCATGCAAAGCCACAAAATGACGAAGCTCGATAAGATTTTTTTAATCGGGGACCAGAAGAGCGTAAAATCTTGATGGAAAAATTGCAAAAAGATGAATCAGGTGAATGAAAAAATACTATCGAGCCAATATGAGTTTATTTTTTATGTTATCATTAATAATATACTTAAAATTTTTAGATAACGTGTGTCAAAAAATCTATTAATTCACATCTATTTAATGTTCTACAAGGACCAACAACTCAGAAAAGGAATGTTGTTCTAAAAAAAGAAAAAAAATAGAACATGCAAATGAAAATGAATTGCTCCTTAGCTCATCTGGAGTGGTGCTGGAAGTTAACGAAAGGGGGGAAAACTTTTACAAAAGTTTGAGGGATCTAGTGGAACGAATGTATAGACATTCTTTCCAATTACAATACAAAAATCAATCCAATGATTCCAAGAAACAAAATTTATCTAAACTATAGGAAGATTTTCCAGAGAATTGGTCAATGAGACATGTCAGAATTTTAATAGAAAAAACGTACAACAACAAAAAATAAGGAATGAAAAAGTGATTATATTCCTTTAAATGTTTGTCTAGAATTATTTATAAATATCAATTTTGTTATATTTACTTTTCAGATGCCCACAGGGGCATGGTCTAGCGGCTAGCGGATGCACTGTTAAGGGGTTCATGGTGTTAAGCAGGTCACGAGTTCAAGTCTCGTCTTATCCGAGTACTGCTCTTGCAGGCTGGGTGGTTTTCTGAGAGGTTATAGTGGTATCCAGGGGGTTGTACCCCACGCCGCGCGCGTGAAAGATGCCTGATGTTGCCGATTCCTCTGACTTACAAAAAAAATATTTACTTTTCAGATATCAATATAAAAATTAAATATTTTATTGTCATGTTACACGTTCAAGAAGATTTTGAAAATCTTAAAAGATGAGAGAGATGATATCATAAATATGCTAGTAGGAATGTCAAAAAAGGTGTACAAGGAGATGGTCAAAGAAATGGACAAAATTGCATCGAAGGAAGCGCCATCTCAACAACAACGTGCTTCAAATGTGATATGTAATCATTGAATTTTTCGATCATTAGGTACAATAAATAAACAATTTAGCGTTAAATATTAATTCTTAATAAATTTCTTGCAGAAAAGAAAATAAAATGGAACCCTTTCAACACATAAAACAGGACGGCAAGGAAGAAAAGGGTTGATATCTAAGTTTATGAGTAATTGTTACTTCCTTATAACAACTTAACTAGATTTCATTTTTGTATTTTTTAAGTTGTTTTACAAAAATCATCATTGAATGTCTTCAAACAGGTGCTAACATACAAAGAAGAACAATCAAATGAATTGATTGAAATTGGGTTAAATATGGGTTGCGAGTATATGTTGGCATATCAGAATTTAATTGTGGAATTTGTAAGCATCTATCGATCTTGTTTTACTTAGCTCCATCTATAATTAATATAACAAAAACATCTTTTATATTAAATATATGATTTTTTATGGGGTATAAAACTTGCAAGAAACAAAGTATGGAACTGCGCCAACAGATGAAATTTTGAAAGTTGGCATGGTACATGGTTTCGAAAGAATGTGTATAGTTTATGAGTCCATTGTTTCTATGGTATGTCATTTTTATTTTTGATTTACATTGATGTATATCATTTAACGTTTCAATTTTCATTATTCTCACCAATGTATATACACACATTTCAGTTTATTTTTATGTTTGTAGATGGAAGGTGAAGAAGAAGAAGCAAACAATCGACACCGTGAACAAAACATTCCTGAAAATAACCCAATTCATGGAAGTAGCTCTAGCAGTGACACCAATTCAAGTGAAGAATGATGATCATTATGTTTGGATATCAAAGCAAGGCATTGTATTTTTTGAAATATGTTTTTGAAATGAGACATTTTGTTTAATTTAATGGACATAGTGTCCCAATTGAAAGACAAAGGGATACCAATAACTATCCCATTTTGTATGATAAATACTGTCTTATTCATATATATTATATATCATAAAATATGTTTTAATTTATTCTATTGCATTCTCCATTGTCGTTCTAAAATGCATTAATAAAAATTTAATTCATATGAATATTGTTATGAGATATATATGTGTCGACTTTTGATGAATAATGAATTTTAAAAAACCACAATAATTATGATAATGTATAACAAATTAATCCTAACATCACATTCAAATGCATTAATAAGAATTTAATTAATATGAATATTGTTATAAGATGTGTCGACTTTTGATGAATAATGAATTTAAAACAGTCATAATGATTGCACTATCACAGGTCGATGTTTCTAAAAAATACAAATGAAAATCGGTGCATGTCAGTAACTGTACACCGGTGCGTTTGTATTAAGAAGCGCACCGATGCATTTATACGAACTATGGGCACCGAAAAATAACCAAAATCAATTAAAAATATCGGTGTGTTTGTGCGGTATAACACACTAGTGCGCTTATGTGTCTATACACATCAACGTCGTTGTACGATCTATGGGCACCGCATGAATACCAATACCAATTATAAACCTCGGTGCGTTTGTGTGATACTGCGCACCGGGACGTTTAAGTGTCTATAAGCACCGGTGCATTTGTACGACCTATGGGCACCGCATGAATACCGATACCAATTATAAATCTTGGTTCCTTTCTGTGATATTGCGCACTAGTGTGTTTCTATACGTCTACGCCCCGGTGCATTGATATGACCTATGGGCACCGCACAAATCCCAAGACCAATTAGAACGGCCCCGTGCGTTGTATCACCAAAACTACGCTCAGTACGGTTTTATAACTTAACGGCCCAGTGCATTTTTCTTCGACCGACCCGGGGTGCCTTATGTATGTACGCACCAGTGCATTCAATTCAGAGTAGCACACCGATGAAAAAACATTCGTAATAACCTCTGGCCACCCATTTTTTTTTAGTTGTGTTGAATTTCCATTAAAAGCTCAGCCAAAACCTCCGTAACCATAAACGGATGTTGTAGCAAATGTTTTTTTGACAATTTTGGCAAATTTTATAACACTAAAAACCTCCTTTATAACCTCCGCTAGTGGGTATTTTCCTTGTAGTGGAAGAGGGCTCACAATTTCTTCTATGGGGGATTTTTTATTCTTCCATGGATATGGTTCCTCAATTTCTTTTACTTTTGGCTCGCACTCAGACATCGTTATTTCTACCTTAAATTTCAACCATGAATTTACACACTTTCTCTAAATCGTCCACAATGAAAATGTGATTCTATTTTTTAGGGTATATTAAATTGCAATGATTTCTCTTTGCTATTATTCAAAAATTAATCTTAATAAATGTCATATAAACTGAAGATTTCAGCCTTTAATATTTGAGGAGAACCAAATCAATGGAACATGCCCTAAATGAAATGAAGTAGTCACCTATGTATCTTAGTGTCTTTTATTGTTAATTACCCTCCTTTGCATTGGACCAATTTTGGGGAGAAGCATCCCTTTGTGTGCTTATTAATCTATTTTTTCAGAACAATTGGTTGAGATTAATGGAAACCGATATGATGGTTTCTGGGAATTTATATTACATTGGATCATTTTCCTTTACAAACTACTCTATGACCACTAATTTCATAAATTCAATACTCCCTTATTTGCATGATCAATTGTTTAATGAATCATATGCATTCCTAGAGTTTCGATTAGAAGGAAACCTGTACATTAGCCAATTTTCTCAATATGAGAAACATCATTGTGTAGAGATGGATAGATAGTTGTTTCTTGATAGTTATCATTCTGAAATTTAGGGATTCAATTCCCTATCTATTAATAAGATTTATACATCTACGATTAACTATTAAAATCTTGGATACTACTTCTTTCCACACCTCTATATTCTTTTCAACTCAAAACATGTTCAAAATCCCTTGTTTCCACAATAAAAACACATACATTTCATTAACTATTTTGTTTTATTGGCATGTATTTCATTTATTTCTAGTCGTTTTGTTGTTTTCAAGGTTTTCTTTTCATGTATCTGGGTTTGATTTGGAATTCTCCAAAAAAACAAGAATTCTGAAAACCCAATGACTAAATATCTCCAGAATTGTTGCAATATGGCTTTTCTTTCAAAGCTCACCCTTGCTGGATTCAATACAGGTGTTTGGGAGAAATTAAAATAAACAAATAATAGAATGAGAAACAACTTAAAATAATCAAGAAAAACTATTAAATTTCTTCTACCCCTCTAAATTTTGCAAAAAACTCTGTTACGACAAGCATATAAGAGTTAGAGTATACAGTTATTGTGCAGTAAATGAAACAACTAATAATATATTCACACTATAAATTAGACTTACATATTTAAAAATTGGACAAAAATTTTTTGGGGGTAAAAAATACTCTACGATTGCATTCTTAGCAGCTCAAAAATAAATATTTTCTATTCACATGAATAATTAAACCCAATAGGGGTTTCTCTCATCTGAATATGGTCCTTTCTTCTAGTGAGTTTTCATAACCTTCAGTTTAGGATGTTGATCTAGATTGGACCTCTTCATTCACCTAAACTTGAATGCATGAACTCCAGCTAGACCCATCTTCTCTGATGCCCTTTTTTCCATAAAGATATCATGTCACTAGTGGTGAGGGTTTCCTAATCTAAGTTCTTGATATCTTTCCACAAGATACATGGAAATGTGGAATTTTTTCCATGTCAGCTAAATTTTAATTCATATCTTTGTTTCTCTAATTTTTATTACGAATCAGGGTTCGGGTACAATATTTGATGACTATAGATTTCATTAATTTAAGATAGTCAACATAAAATATGTAAAATAAATAGAGCAAAAAAAGGATTGTAGTAGTAAAAGAGAAAATGTTTGGTGGTAAGGAAAAATAACATTAATATATGAAACAAAAGCACATCAAGAGTGAATACAAACACCTAAGAGTGCCCTTGTCAATAGGCATTTTTTAGGAGCCTCAACAGTAAAAGTTTTAGTTGATTCAAAATGCATACATGAATGAGTGTGTATAATGTTATGAATCTTGTGAATATTGGACAAAATCTTGCTAAAAGTTTGCATAGTTGGCTTCCTATTTAGCCACTAACACAACTTGGAAAATTTGAGAATCCCATAGACACAACTCGATACTTATAGCCTTATTTATTTCACATTAACGTTATAGAATCCATATTCAATTGTACCAATTCCAACCTCCTCGTGGGAACAAAATTGGTCATGAAAAACCTGGAATTTACATTTAATGATGCAAAATCTAAATGTAAAATAAGTTAGAAATCAAATAGGTTTTACATGGCATGATAATTTTAGGGTGATGATTTGTTGAAAATTATTTATGGCAAAGGAATTCTCATGCCCGAGAAAGCACACTGGTCAAGGTGGAGACATGTAGTTTATTTCAAACTTAATCTTATCTATCTAGTTTAAATTAAGTGTGCCTTTTGTATAGTGTTATCCACTTGCACATAGATTATTGTGTCTTTCTTAAGAAATTATGTTCAAGGTTTAGTTAGAGCAAGAATGCATGACTATTCTTAGTGAAGAGTGGGGATTTGTTATTTCTCAAACTCTCACCATGTTTCTGACATTGATAGTTTATAAAATTTAGAAAGTGATAAAAACAATACAGTATAATCATTCATGAAAACAAGAGAGAATGAGTCTGGCTACCATCTAGAACGTGTTTCCAATGATGATTTTTGATTAGGTGAGTGTCCATGTCTCTTAAGTATTTTTTTAGAGGGATTTCCACAAAAACCTTAAATGGAAGGAAGTATTATAATAGAATTAAAACATATAGGACTTTTAAATTCTAGTCAACCAGAGGCACCTTTTAAGTTTTCTCCTAACATTATACAAAAGAATGAGATTAGATGTAATACAGAGAGTCCTTGCAAGGTTTCGAATGGCATCCTTGAGGGGAATGTTTCTCATGTCAATCTAGGAAAGGAAGATGGTAATAGTGGTGATATCAGAAGAGTTATGGGAAATGGTGCAGAGGGATCCTTACTTCATATGGCTGAAGGTCTAAGTGGTGCAAGGATAAGAGAAAATCATGACTATATGCACAATAAAAACATTGAAACAATTGATCAGTTTGAATTAAAAGTTATATTTGTTGTGACAATCCATCAAATTTTCTCTCTCAAAGTATGCAGAATATATTATATAAATCCCAAATCATATTTTTTGTGTAGATGATTATCCATTATTTTTACTCTGTGTTGTGTTTTCATATAAAAGATGGAAAGATGCAATTGCAGACCTTGGAGAAATAGTTGTATCCAAACCATGTTCATATGTAGTTCAATGTTTTAACGATGCTTGTCAATAATTATGCTGATGACTTGAAAGGAAATGAGGGCATTTAATTCGTTAGCTCCTTAATGAAAATAGTTGTATTTCACCATTTTATGAAGTCTGGACATTGTCCTCCCACTGCAAATTTTGGAATGGAAGTGTTGAATTTAAGAGAAGTGAAGAATTCTTATAACTATAACCACAATATAGGTACCTCGGGGTTCACAATTTATTCACTTAGGAAATAAATAATAAATAGGAATTAAAAGTATAATATAGTTTGAAATGTTGAGTTTATCCAATAACTCATCAAAACTACCCATGACAGAGGGATTTCAAGGAGTATTGACATGGTTTATTTTCGTCTTTGTTTCATGCAAGCTGGCAAAGGGCAGAACCTGCAAATTTTATTTGGTAAAGAGGTTTTTCATACTTTCCTATTTATGTGACATTGTAAAAAATGATGTGTTGTGGCTCCAAACAAGTAGACAACATTGTTGTTCTGCACTCAGAAGAAATTGTAATTTTTAGCATGTAAGTTGGTTCACTCTTTTTACATTTTATCAGCTCAAAATATTAGAGACTAGATTTAGCTAGAGGGTTATTTTCTTAAAGTGACATATCAAGTGTATTGTGGTTTTATGTTCTATGGTGTATTTTCAACATTTTTTTTATTTATTTCCTTTATAAATTATGGTACATTCATGAAAATTGAGTGCTTCTTGTTTTAAGGGTAGTTGGTTTCTTGTGATCTGTGTAAATAAGGATTGAAATTGCATCTCATAGAATCAATGAAAATTTTTGAAGACTTAAGAGGTGTCGGTTTGTTGTTTAGTTGAAGCATTTTTTTGTGTGAACATGGTTTCTATTTTCATCACCTAGTTCCACTTGGTATGGTCATTTTTTCCTAGTGAATTATGTGTTTCTATAGGAAATATTGATTTTGAACTTTTATAGCATTTCCCATATTGTTGTGTTAGATGAAATAATGGAGCTTAAACATAATTATTCATTCATGGTAAATTGTATGCTTTTCCAACAACAATAGATGTTAGCAAAGCCTATATTTTGCAAATAGCATTTTGATTACTCATCCATGAGTCTAAATCTTTTCATGTGTATGTATTTATACCAAGGCTTGAAAATTTAGGTCATCGAATGATGTTTAAATTAATACTATGCCTTGGATTATGGTAATTGGACGCCTTTCATAAGAAAGCATATAAAAAAAATTCTTTCCCTTATTGAAGTTAGAACCTAAACCTTACTAGGTTTAATAAGGGCACCATTCTGTAAAGAAATATTTGATTTAATTATTTATGGTGAAGATGGACCACAAATTGGTAGCTTGAAATGTCAACATCTCTTTGCGCAAATCTACTCCAGAGAAATCCAACCAAAAGAATTTATGTTTTTGAGATTCTTCCATACATTTTTATAGGTATTTTGAATGAATTTCATGCCCAAATTTATTCATACTAAATATTAGTAGGAGTTCAAGTATGGAAAAAGGAAATTTTCAAGTTACTTATTTGAAGATATCAAAAAATCAACAATCAGGTAGCAAGAACTTTTCTTATTAATTCATTATTTTACCCATTTTTTTATCGTACCAAGTGGCTCAAATATGTCATACAATATCTTTAGAATTTTTAAGGGATATATTTGCATTCATTGCATTTTGATGCTAATATTTTGTATTCTCAAGCTTGTCTTGGAGTGTCCTTTGCTTTGACTATTTCAAGCTAGATATTGGACATATGTTATTTCTCAACTTGTCCTTCATACATATTGCATTCTGGCTGGGAGTTTTATGGATTATTGTAGATATTATTATGCAATATGGCACCTGAAATGTTCTTGTAAGCAATAAAAAATAAGGTATGAAATTGAATCACAACCTTAAAGTATTTTTTTTGAATATCTACTTTGTCAAATACTTATTTTTCATGGTATTTTCCCTCTTACCACAAGAACTTAAATTTGGAGAATGGAAAAATGAATATTCTACAAAGTAGTGGTTCATAGAAACTTGAATGTTGTTTTATATGAAGTGAATTTTTTACATCAATTGAGTTCAGGAGATGTCAATTTGGCGTTGATTTAATTAGAAATGTGGTGGTTTATCTGTGGAGGAGAATCTGCAAGAATGTCGAAGTTGTGTAACAAAAAACATGGAAAAGGAAAACACAAAGAAATACTATAATGGGCTTTCTATGAGAGACATCTAAGCAAGAATTGGCTTAAATTCATAAATATCTTAGACAAGTGAGTTCCAGGAAGGTAACCGGTAGCCTAACCAGTGCCAAATCATGACAAATATAATGTTACTTGTAGAAGGATGTAATTGTGGAATAAAATACACAAGCAACATGTAATAATGATTTGATCTCATTGCAAGGAGCAACTTATGGTTGGTGAGGTGAATAGTATAAATTTCCCCAGAATGAAATCTTTTACTTGTGTTGTGACTTTCATGGTGGTTCTGACTTTGAACTTTAAATGCATTTATGTGATTTTGCAAAACCAATGTATTAATGGTAAACTATTTCTTATTTTGTAGGATGGATGACATTTCTTATATTTGATAGGTAACTAGATGTATTACTTTATTTTGCACAGTGAGCTCTGTTGTCAGCCTAGATTGTATAGCTGAGGGGTATCTATTCTCTCAAATTTCTCAGTGCATGAAGCTGGTTGTATCCATTAATTTCTATAATATCATGAGCTTTGTTCCTAGAACTTGCATCCACTCTAGGTCGTAGGAAGCAACATTTTTTCTTCCTTGTTGAGTTTTGAGTTTGGTTCACGATTATGGTAAGTTCTTCAACTTTCTAATTAGATCGATGGAAAAATGGAAATAGGTGGGTGATCACCCATAATTCGAAACTCTATTTTAATTTTTTCATACATTGATTTAATTATCAATAGTTTTTTGAACAACGAGCATAGTG
Organism: Pinus albicaulis; assembly: GCA_034641835.2. Classification (NCBI taxonomy): domain Eukaryota; kingdom Viridiplantae; phylum Streptophyta; class Pinopsida; order Pinales; family Pinaceae; genus Pinus; species Pinus albicaulis. Next base: position 835,045,237 of record CM076577.1, on the reverse strand, counting down.
AAGTTGACTCTACGAAGAGCGTGTTTTTAGTTTTTTGGAATATATTACCGATTTCTTGGAGATTTTACACGATTTTTCCGTAGAATTTATTCAGATAAAGTTGATACCATTTTTAAAAATTAAAATTCATCATAAAACTCCTAAATATGTCCTAAATGGATATTGTTCCTTGGATTTTGATATGTCGAATATTGGATATTGGATATCTATGGAATATTGGATATTGGATATCAAAATATGGTTGAATATTAATAAATAAAAGATATCCATTGTGCTATTTTGCTTCAAAATATCCAAAATTAATATTTGGTTATGGTAATAGATTCCTTTGTTTGTCATCTATAAACAGTTTTAGGCCCATTTAGTTATAAAATCATAAATGGAATACAGAGACAAAATACTCTATAAAGGGAATACCACATGCATGTATGGAAGAGGTAACTCCACTATTTTTTTCTTACCTCTTGACACAATCAAACCTTATTTCCAATATTTTGGTGTTTAATCTCTTCTATGATTTCCTCAACTGTTGAGGGAACTTGCTGCCCCTTTCTTTAACCTATGAGAACATGCTTGTCACCCCACCTTTCTTCCCTTGCTAATTTTGAGTCGTCATGCTCCTTTTGAAATTGTGCCTCAATTTTTGGGGTGATAGATTACAGAAATCAACCCCATTGTTAGGAATCAAAATCAAAAGGGCTTTACCCCTTGAGTATAAATCCAAAATTTTCCTTGAACTTATGCAATTCCATAAGTAGTTTCCACCTTATTTTTCTCCTTTTTCTCTATATTTCTATGACACACTTCAAAAGAGGGGAATCAATAGTAAATTCATGTTATTTTTTTCACCATCTCATCTCCCTTCACCACTTATTCCACCACAATTTTTATGCTCATACCCTCCCCAAGATGATGAACCAGATTCCATCAAAAGAATATAGGAGAGGAAGAAACAGAATAAAAAATAAGAGTTTTGAGTGTCGTTTTGCTGGAAAAAACTTTGTTCTGAGTTCCTCCCTTTAAATCTGCTTTCAAAATATATTTTTCATCGTTATTATACTAAACTTGTCCACCCTAAGTTGTTCTCATTTCTGTTGTCCAAATATGCTCTCAAAAGTATGAAACTGAAAAATGAGATGCATTTGGGTTTCAAGTAATTTTGTAGAGAGACTGGGGGGTGGAGGGGGAATTACGATAAATAGGGGGTCCAGCCCTCTTGTTGGTTTGGGGAGGCCATGTGGACCCACTCCGCCTATTCCCTCCAAAACAAAAATCAACAAGGTATTTTACAACTTTATTTTTTATTTTATGGAGGGAGTGTTTTTCATGTCGATCAGTGCTCTATCCTACATAGTCTTATGTGAATCAATAAATATGCATTTCTAATAAAAACTAGAAACTTGTTTGCCAACCTAGAATGGTGATTTCAAGGGTGGAAAATTGTCTAAGATTCATTTTGTATTTTAAATATTTCATTGTCATTATAAACAATTAATATATTTATGCTTAATATGCCTTAAAATTCTAATCTATATAGTAGTAATGGCACTTCTATTATGTATGCTATGATAATATAATTCATAGATGGAGGTTGGAGCCTGGAAACCAATCTAATATTATCTCTGAAATATTTATAACCTAGTAAAGAGGCTCTCAAAATTGCTTTCATGAAAGTATCTCATGTGGTTTATTATCTCCAAACTAGATGACACCTTGATCTTTAGTTATATGCTCTTCTCTTGAATTCAAAATTTATGGGACTTTATCTTCTCTCGTGTTTACAGGCTCTTCTTATGGATGTAAGTCATGATGAATTGAAGAAAGTTAGACATTTTTTTCAATATGTAGTGTTTACAACTTACCATTTAGCCCTTGAGGCTTGTTTCCTTGCATTTGAAGGTGCCACCTTGCCTGAACTTCCCTTGAAATTACCAATAATTGTTGCATTTCCAAAAATAAAATTAAGCTTAGATATATCTATTTCTACGATACCCAATTATGTTATTCCTTTTCTAGAAAAAAACTAGTCAGGAGAAATGAAAAACTTGAAAATGTACAAGACAATGTCAATTGTCTCTGCCTTAGAAGATAATCCTTTGATTGATAAGAATAAGGGAGAGTCCAAACTACCTCTTACTAGTGGAGGGATGGGGCCATCTATGTCACATGTTACTAGTAATCTAGCCCTGATGGAACCAGTCTTCTTAAAACATAAAATGTTTTTAAGAAATACCCATAGGAGATACATGTGCTCAAGTTACACAGGTACAATGGGATACATATCCATCTAGGAAGAGGCATTCCCTGCCAACTACTCCTTCAGGTTATTTATTTGTAATTTCAACTTCAATAAAGGCACATTCAAATTAAATTATATCTCATGTGGGTCTAGGTTCTTATGGGGAAGTCACATCACATTTAGAACTTCAAGTTAACGAATCAAAAGATTCAGATTTGGAAAATGGTTTCACTATTTCTGTTTCATCCAAGGTTAATCTTAATTACAAAATAACAATAGAGGATCTATCTGGGGAGGTGGCATGGGAGAGTCAAGGAGTAGCAGAAAAGGAAATGAAGTCTAAGGTTTTTCCGGATGAGAAAATTTTAGGGTACAAAAACCAAGATCATGTTTTCTCTAAAGAAGGCCTTCCGCCTTCTCCTTCTGATCATAAAAGTATATCAGTTTTGTTATAAAGTTGTTGTGTGTTGAAGGGGATAGTCTGTGAGCATTCACAACTCTTTCGCATCAACTATTATGGTAGTTTTAACAAGACACTAGTAAGGTATCTCTGGGATGATTTGTTTGACGAAGTATATTTTTTTCATGTCTTTTTCTTCTTTTGCAGTTTTCAGGTTGATTTTTTCTTCATCTTTTTCTTATTTTTTAGGCTTTTTGGCTATATTGTAGACTTTTCATTTACATAGTAATAATTGAAATATTTTGATGTAACAAAATACCAAAAACATACAGAATTCTTATTTTTGTTTATGTAATGAACCCTCTAAAGCACAATTTATTTGCTATACACACCTGTCAGGGTATCCCCACGATATTGGGAGGAAATTTACCTTTACTGTTGACATTACCTAGTGAATGTGAAGGAAAAATATGGATGTGGCATAGGTTCTTAAAATATGCATGGAAAGATGGAGTTCCAGAAGCAACCCAACAAGTAGTTATGTCTGATGTACATGGGTTTAATCATTTGGAAAATTCCTAGAGATTAGTTTCTCTAATAATGCTACAAGAAGTAGAATTTCTAGCTGTGGTCATTCATTACATCGATACCGCCTTCTCTTTTATAGGTATGCCACTAAATTTGGCTGCTCTATATTTTTCAGGAAGTTTTCATGCTATTTTTCTATTTTAACCTTGTGATATATTACATAATTTATGTAGCTCTTGATATTTCCAAGGTTCCATAATTGTGTATGATAGTTAATGGCTATTCTATGCTAATCTATTGGACCTAAATTGTTCCCAAACTCAATGTGATAGGTTTGGTAGTATGATTGAATGTTTATGATATTCCTCCATCAATGTTTTATCTGTGCATTTTCCAACTTCAAAATTATAGTTCCATGATCCACATCAACATTATTGGCTCAAAAAGGAACCTGCAGAGGCAATTTATGATACAAATTGTATATATGGGTAGATGTTTGCTAATTAATTTATATGTCTATCATACCTATGGCGTAGGACCCCCTAGTTCCAAAGTAATGTGTATTTTGATGCAGATGAACAGGTTGTAGATAAAGTGGAATTTTTTTTTAAAGAGGTTTTTATTTTTTCTCTGTTAGATAGGACATAAAATCACCACATTTCGATCCTTTTATTCTGGTCTTAAGGTTCTTAAATGAAGGAGGTAAATTACAAAGCTTGAATTAATGTTGCATAAAGAGAGTTGAATTTGAGGTTATATTATAGATGTATATAAGGGTTTTTTAGTGTACCTTAGGTTGTCTAACATGATATTATGCTAGAATAATATTTATACTTAATGAATATTTCCATATTTTTTTATATAAATTTCTTGGTCGCAGAGTATTTCTTCATAGAGTTCATGCTTTTTATGTAATTTATCAAAATGAAACAGGGTTTGTTGCAAGAGGCCATCATTAGTGATGGGAAAGTTGGAAGACCTATTGATGTTATTTCAAATCTAAACAAAATAAGGTGTCTTATTCTTTATGAAGCCTATGAATGGGATCATCATATTTTTCATTTAGATTCATCTCTTAGAGTGAAAAAATCTCTTGCCAAATTGGAATCTAGTCCACTGGAGGATTTTAAGACTCCTCATAAGGAGTACGATTCCAGCATAAATGAAAAGTTTGGAGATGGTCAGGGTATAGTAAAATATATTAAAAACGTTAGTGTTTGTTTTTCCGTTCTGATGAAAGAGGGCACAGGCTACACGTTTGATGGAAATTTTCTGGACATAGCTATTTGCTTTGGGAATATTTTGCTCAAAGATATCCAAGCTGGCAACAAGCATGTTTTAAATAATGGATCTGAGAAGCTTTCCATGACTATTAATGTGGAAAATTCCTACTATATGACCATTTAGAGGGAACTGGTACTGTGAATGGAAAATTAGATGAAGACATGGAAATTATTAAATGAGTAGAAGGTAAACCATAAAACAACCTAGAATCTGGATGATGTGGAAGGAGGTCCAAAGATTAGAGATTCATACAATATAAAGAATGGTACAATGTTTCATACTTTTGACATGGAGAATGGTGAATGCGATACCAAAATCAATGTTTCTGAGACAATGCCTTTTGAAACAATTGATAGTAGGGACAATGAAAATGGATTGTATGAAGATCATGTAGCGTGTTGGAAACTGTTAGAGAAGGATTCTCATATCCTGGTTGATTTTTGAGATACATTAGATGAAACATGGACAGTTAAATTCCAATCACTAAAATCTTAGGTTGTACCTGCGACTTCACAAGGGAAGGAAGTTGGTTCTATCACTTCAACCATTGTTCCAGTGGCAATGAAATTGCATACATAAAACGTTTTCATCCAGTTCAAAAAATTGCATTAGGGGACAAGATGATGTTTGAATCTACCTTAAACATCTAAGATAAAGGTTGAATAGAGGTGCTTGAGAAAATCATCCCTCTCACACCAGTAAAATCATTAAATATATCATAAGAGTTTGGAAGATGGATTGGGTTCAAACTTAGAAATACATTACATCAATAGTTTACAAGAAAATTTATTCGGGTCTATTAGATTTGACTCTCTAAGAAGCTATAGTCCTATGTTTTTCTCATCAGTAAGTTCTCTCGGTGGTAACAGAGTGGGTAAGATGTTTTTACCAACTAGTGTTAATGATATGGTTATTAATGTTTATGATGATGAGCCAAGAAGCATAATAGATTATGCATTGAACTCACAAGAATATCAGGTTTGATTATATGGCAAGGCACCTGATAGTGAGAAAAAAAGGAAACATACATGGATAACAAAAAGGAATGTGTATATTTATCTATTATGGGTGTTTTCAAATCCACTTTGGCCATCAGATGTTTCCTTAGTTGAGTAAATTTCTTTCCAGAGAGAGAATTTCAGGATCTGAGGATATTTACACATATGGATCCAAAGGGAATGGGGGTTTAGATTCATCACTATATATAAAATATATGCATGAAAAAATATCCTTTCATGATGAGGGTCCTCGCAGGAAAGTTAAGTACCTGGTAATCTGTTATTATGTATGACAGTTTGATGCCCTTAGGAAAAAATGTTTTCTGACATAATGGACTGAAGATTTTCACAAAGTCACTATAATAAATTGGGACCTCAAGGAGGAAAGAACAATGTATTTTTTCCAAAATCCTTGGAGGAAATATTTATTATCAGGAAAGTCACCAGGACAGAATTATAGCCTTTTATGAAGTTTTCTGTAGAATATTTCAAATATTTTTCTAACTCATTAAGTTCTAGAAGCCCCACATGTTTGGAAAATATCCTTGCTATTTATCAGGTTGGATACTCATGGGTCATATGATTTTTTATTCTATATTTGATAATTATCTTTTACAGACTCTTAGAGAGTTTACAAGGCTCTGTTTCCTTCATTCTGTGTGTGCATGCTACATCATGTGCTTATATTTTAGGTTAATATAAAGAATGAAAAGGGTAGCAAAGAGATCAGGATGGAAATAATGGTAATGGTGTTGTTTGGAAGAAATGTAATACAGTTTTATGACCTCAAAGGTTCCACTCGCTCTTATTACAATTTAGATTCATCAGGAAACCAAAAAGTTATTGTGGACCATAATCTTTTAGATAACATGGCAACTGCTCCAATATTTATTCGAAATAAAGCCAAGCGACTTTTGTAGAGAGTATTTTGGAAGTTACTTCATTTCTTATGGTAAATACATTTTTCGTTTTTCTTAATCAACCATAATTGTAATCTTAGTTTCAAATTTTTGTTGATCTAATTGGTTATCATGATTGTGTGCAATGTGTGTTTGTAGTCAATTGATGTCATGGATTATTCATTACTTGTTGGAGTTGATGAAGAGCCTTGTGAGTTGGTTTTAGGTATTATTGATTTTATGAGGCAATATAAATGGGACAAGCATCTAGAGACCTTGGTAAAAGCTTCTGGTATTCTTGGTGGTCCGAAAAATATATAACCAACAATTACATCCAAAACAGTACAAGAAGTGTTTCTAAAAGGCCATGTCTACATACCTTTTATGGTTCCAGATTTGTGGTATCCTCCAACTATTAGGCTTTTTCCATTGCAGATCGGCAAAACAAATATTGTTCTTCAGTTTTGAAAAAAGAAGATAATGGGGATCAAGCTTCTTAGTACCTTACAACATGCAGAACATTATGTAGCCTGCAAAGCCAACACAATGACCTTATTTTCCATGTACATTTTGAAAAATTCCCTTGAAAAGGATGATGGGAATCATAGAAGCTGCTTTCCCCTAGGATTGGTCCAATTGATTATTTCCTGTGTATGAGATATTTGTATTCTTATTTCTCTGATTGCCAATAATATTTAGGACTATTGATATCGTAGGAAATCCAAAATTTGTGTAGATCATTATGATATATTTGATATGTCTTATAGGTTTTCATGTCACACATCAATTGTTCATGCAATGTTTTTTTCTGGTAATAATAGACTCATACAATTGTTTTCAAATATATTTTCTCATATTTTATTTTCCATTTTAGGTAACATTATCAATAATTTTAGCTTCCTGGGCCAGAGCATGTATCTATCAACGTTTCAAAGATGAATACACAAATTTTTTCTCTTTTCAAATTTAAATACATGAAGTTTATTTTACATTTTTGATAAAGTCAATAGTTCTTGGTATGATTTTTTTATGTAGTGACGTTTCCCAATGATTTTGATGGTATTACATTTGGAAAACTAAGCATTCTTTACTAGAGGTATATGCTCTTTATATTTCACTTTTATGCTAGGAGCAAGCATCAAGTATTGACAGTAAAATATTTCATTCTTTGTGACCATCATTTACATGAATAGGTCGGGAGTTCCTTGATTTGAAGGGTTTGGAGGAGCTCATTTTAAGTTCCTCATGTGGATCAAACCATCAATTGAAGTAAGATTTTCCCATATTCTTTTCCTTTTCCTTTTAAATTCTTTCGATAATTTCTTCTCGTTGGATATTGTCTTTCATTTACTAGTCTGATTATCTTCAATGCTTTAATATTTAACTTGTTTTATGCCATGAATAAATAATTCAAATTTGATTTCAAAATTCCTCATTGACTTATTTTTTCCAACCAGCTAAATTTAGTGTATCAACACCATTTTATGAACTCAAAAGGTTTCTAAATTGATCATTGCAGGTGATATGATTTTGTTTGTCCTTAATGAAAAGCATAAAAAAAATTTCTTTCATATTTCTATCCTTTCAATGGTTGGTACATCATATGTAAATTTTGATTTCTTGATTTCTCCATTAAGGTATATTGGGCTTCAAAGCTTCACTTCTAATTGAGTATTCAACTGAACATATTGAGTATATTATAGGTAACTATTTTTCCCTTCATCCACTTTTCACAACTTCCATAACCATTAGGTAGGGACCTATAACTTCGATGCTATTTTTCTTGTTTAGTAAAATATTTGTCAATATTTTACAAAGTTTTATAAGTTATTGGAAGTTATAGAATTTACAATTTATTAATTTTAAAGGTTTTAATTTATAAAGTCTAATTCTTTAAATGGTGCTAGCTCAATGGAAGAGAACCTTCTTTACAAGTAGGAGGTTGGTGGTTTGATTCCATCATGCCCTGATATTCATATGGAATGGTGATGATCAATTTTTGGTGACAGACTCTTTTGACCATCACCAATGAGTTTATGGTGACATTTTTCGACCCTCACAAAAAATATGAAATGGTGACAGTCAACGAATGCCACCATATATATGCATCAATAGTGATGGCCATGAAAGGTTCATCACCATAAATCATTATTGTTCATATGAAAGGGTAATGTTCAACGAACATCGCCATATATATATATATATATATATATAGTGACGACCATGGAAGGTACATCATAATAAATCATTGATGTTCATATGAAATGGTGAAGGTCACTATCCATCATTATAATAATTATTTGTGAAGAACCTTGAATGTCACCACAACACCTATACTTTTGGCGTCGTCACCTTTGGTGAAATTTATTTTTTTGGTGGCAGAGGCTAAGTTCTGTCACCATTTCTCATACGAAATGGTGACTGTCTCTATCCTTCATTGTAAATCATTATTGGTGACAGACCTTGAATGTCACCACAATGCCTATACTTTTCGCGATGCTACCTTTGGTGAAGTTTAGTTTTTGCTGATAGAGGCTATTTTGACCATCACCGATGAGCTTATGGTGACATTTTTCGACCCTCACCAATGACCTTTTTGTTATAGTGAATACTATAAAAATGAAGAGGATTGTTAATTCTAGTTATAATTTTTCATTGTTAATGTTCAAGCACAAAGATGTTGGGGAATATAAATCCTTTCAAGGATATGAATCAAGTTTGAAACATAATTTTATTAAGGTTTCTAATCCATGTGATAAGGTTTTTCAGGAGTCTTAAATGTTTCCTCCTAAAAGAGGTAAACAACATGAAGTGCAATTGCAGTAGGATGCATCATTGATGAACATTGTTATGAATAATATATCAATGTTAGAGAATGTAGGGGTTAAAATAAAATGCAAAAGATATTTTAAAAAGAGGACATTAGTTCTAAGACATGTTCTTGTGGGTTTCATGATATTTAGGCTTTGAAGTATGATGGTGCGTGGTGATGGTGATCACATTTGGTAAATAGTCAAGCAAAGTGCAAGGCTAGACATGCTAAGCATCGCTATGATGATAGTGTTCAAGGTGAAGTGAACTTGAAATCGAATAAGCCTTTTTTTATTGAAGATCGAGGAGGAAATGTTCAAATTATTTCCATATTAGTTTTCTTTTCTGAAATATTTGAAACTTGTAGCAATATATCAACGAGACAAAAAAAGACTTCAAAACAAGGGAAAGAGAAGTACCTTCATGGGAGCTCAAAGTGACAAATCCAAGAAAATCTAAATGGGTTGAGATTGGAAGGGTGAGGGGCTGCACCCTCACCTATTTTTCACTTGAAAATGATCTTTTGGAGGTCCAAAAGCTTCCATTGAGGAGGAATGATCTAATGGATCAATAAAATGCTCAAAATTAAAAGTGTTTGAAATTGCTCAAAACTAGAGCCAAAACGAAGATCTTTTCATCTTGAATCCACCACAACTTGTTTCACTCAAAATCGATATCGTATGCTCTCGATATCACGTTATGATTTTTTTCTCAAATAGATAAAATTTTAACATTTGAAGTTGCAGGTATGCCCAGTCAGCAACCCATACACTAATTAGGCATATGACTGAGCAATGTGATTTTATTTTTATTGGCCAATGGTTGGTTGATAAGTGTCACATTATGGTTCGCTTATGAATGGTGGTTCGTTATTGGTTGATTCAATTTTGGTATGGGTAAATGATGTAGTGCCATGTGGGCCAATGGTTGGCTACCATGTGGCCTCCTAACGTCATCATAAAATTTTTTAGGGGCTAGATGGGGCTTGGAAAGGTTCAAACGTTGGACCTCTCGACTGGAAGCATGATGCTTCACAGTTTTGCCACAAGTGTTACTTACAATGTATAGTTTTTCACCCCTATTTAAACTTTATTTCAATGTGAATTGGGGGTCGAGGATGGGGTTAACCCATGACCCCTAACCCACCGAATGCCATGAGACTGTAGCGAGAAGCTAGGGGTGTGGGATTAACCCCAACCCAAAACCACATGTTATAATAACTAACCATAAGTTCAAATGGTAATTGGGTTCAGACCCCCACCAGAACTCGTGCATCAACGAAAGATCAATATCCAACACTGGTTCTATTGTGGTCACCTTTGGTGCACAGTTTGGGGAACCTATAGATGGTGCAACACCAACCTCACCATAGTTAATAGATGGGTTCAATTGGCGACCAGCCCAAGTATAAAACAATGGTTATATCCTCCATTCGATGTGTGGTTGGGGTTAGATTTTTGTGCCTTCGTTAAAACAACCAAGTGGAATCAACGAATTTAAACTCGACATGTAGCCTTGATCCATCGATTCATGGGGGTCACCACAAAATTTAATGAAGCGACAATTTTCACCCAAACTGACATGAATCTTGTTGATGCGGGGAAAAATTATCACCCTGTGACACCGAAAATTGCGGAAAATGGAGGATGGATAGTAGGTGGGTTTGAAATGTAGGACAACTAGTAGGAAAATATTTCTAGAGCATAACTCAATCATTTTTTGACCTTTTTGAGTGCAGAAAGAGCCCAGATAGGGGTTTTTGACTGTTATGGAGGCATTGGAGACAATATTTTTGCATTATGAGTACTGCAAGTTTATGTAAACACATATTTTTGAGCATAATGAAAGAGGCCAAGCATTGGAAGTTGGACCAGAAGATGTAGCCCAAGAGGGGTGAACTACTTTATCATTTTTTTTCTTGTGTTAATGTTATAGTATTGTTTTCTCTATTAATTTCTGCAAAAATGCATTAAAAATCATCATTTATGTGTTCATAAACTTACATAATTGCAAGAAAACACTAAAATTTCACTTGGAAATTTCATAAAAAACTTCATGTTTTCATATACAAATCACTTCCGGACACTAACAAGTCAAACTAACTGTTTGATCAAATCATCATGTATAAAAATATCCCATCTAGTTATCTCAAAATGGAACCATCATAAATAAAAATCGTATATCACATGTAACCATCATAAATAAAAGTCATAAACCACATGCATAATAAAAGACGAAATAAAATAATGATACTTATCCTTCAATCAGTCCTTCTCTTGTAACTTTGTTCCATTCCTTTCCTTACCATCACTGAATCAGTTACCAAACTTGACAAGAACCAAATGCATTTTTCTCTTCAATCACATACATATACACACAATGCACATCACACACATACACCCACATACGGTGTGCCACCCAACACATACAACTACACCCGACATACAAAAAAACACATACACCTACACCCAGTGTACAACACGACAAATACGCCTACACCATATGTACAACATAATACATTGTCGACCTACACCTAATGTACAACACAACAGATACACCTATAATTGGTGTACAAAAAAATACATATACATAAACAGAGTATAACACAAGAGAGTATTATGTGTACACATTTCCACCTACACAACACATACATAACACCACCTGCATAATGTATACACAACACCACCTACACAATGTGTACACAACACCACCTGCATAATTTGTACACAAAACCACATGTACACAACACCACATGCATGACATGTACACATCACCACATGTTCACAAAACCACATTCACGACATGTACACAACACAACTTGCACACAACACGCCATGTACAACATGTACACAACATCACATGCACGACATGTACACAACACCACCTCCACACAACACCCCATGTACAACATGTGCACAACACCACACGCACACAACACCACATGTACCATCATGCACACAACATCACATGTACATAGCACTATATGTAAAACATGCACGCCACACCATATGTACACATAACCGCATATGAAACATGAAAAAAACACCATATGTACAAAACACCACATATCCAACATGCCCACAACACCATATGTACACAACACCACATATTCAACATGTGCACAACACCATATATACAAAAAACTGCATAAACAACATGTACACAACATCACATGCACACAGCATAAAAGGTACAACATATACAAAAAAATAGTAGCACACATCCAAAGACCACATTGTCTCTACAAGGAAACCTTGCTTCAAGTGTCTTTCCACTACTCATGCTTGTTCCAACATATTGCAGGTCACACTGCTTCCACTCCACTAATGTATCTCTCAGCATTACTTGCCATAACATAAACATAAACATAGTATAATCACATAATATTAAATCATATCCATGTGATACTAACCTCATAGATCTATCATGGACACTCTTCCTAGTTGTTTCCTCATAAACCAGGAAACCTATTCATGTCATTCACCTACATAAGCAATCATTCCTCCAAAAGAGTGATTCCTGATGACCCTGTTAGACAATGACATACATAAATAAATATATACATATAAACACCAACATAAAACCATAATGTTCCTTAACGACCTTTTCAAACAATGGAATACATACATACACATACATATATAGACATCAACATAATCATAATCACAACACAATTACCAGATATCATAAGGTTAATGTTAAGAGAAATCCCTTTATCCATGCATAACATGCACAGCATTGAGAACAACAGTTCCCAACATAGCCAAGGCATCTGACACATCAAATCCATTCAATTTACCTTTCATGTTACCTTTCAATATGAATGTTTTGTCATCATCCATTTATCCCAATGGATCCGACCAACTCAACTGAATGTAATACTCTATACTTTACCTAACCTCTATTCATGCACCGAGCTTCATCCAACTCTTACATTTCTTGTTAGGTTCCATCCAGCTCTCCATGAGCTCCATTAACTTTCCTCCTTCTCCAACCAATTACCAATACCCTAAAAACATAAATGGAAAAACAAGAAACAAGAAAGAAGAAAATAATGAAAACCAATAATGATACAACACCACAAACAAAGTGGTATGGGCATACATTATACAAAAAAAAAAAAACTGCAAATAAAGTGAAAAAAAATCACAAAGCACTGAATGCGCAAGAATATCAACAAGCACCATGAATCAATCCCCATGGATTCAGAGTGCTTCCAAGGAAAATCTCAACCTGAGACCTTTCCAATATTTCATGGAAGTCCCTTTTGCCATGTAATCCCCTATATCATACTTCCATAAACATATAATTTTTAGTGCATAAATACACATAAAAATATACAAGTTACCTTACCTTGTTCTGTCAACCACATTGAACTATAGTTAAACCCATCCATGCCATCTCTCAAGGAACTCCAATTCCCTTGACGAATCCAACCGTAAATGAAAAACCAACTGTTATACCTATCAAAATACATGTTCATGAATCTAGCACATATCCACATAATGTCAGAAAATTGAAAGTTGAGAAGACTTCCTCTATGAAAAACACTCATCAATTTTTAATTTTGGTTTACAAACATAGCCAAAGGAATTATCACCCAATTCCTTTCTTTTACCATTTTCCTTGATACAATTTAGTCTTACTATGTACTTTCACATCACCCAACTATTAGTTGTATAAGAAAATTAATTGTTGCCTTGTCACACTAGTACCAAACATGTTTCCCTATACTTTTTCACACATGTCAACCACATGTTCCAAATATCGTGGCATCATATCTATTAATTTGAAATCAACCTTTACCAAGAATAACAACCATGTCATAATCAAAAATCAACTCACAATCAACAATCGTAGTACTACAACTAGTACCCACTTGAAATCAAATGCATATGAGTTGTCTCGACACAATGTGTTAGTACAAGAATATAAAAACAATAACATTCAGTCATGCAATATTATAGACACACACTCATATCATGCACTTAACCAAACATCCAAACAACTTGTGAGCATATAATGTAAGGTAAGCCAAATAATTACATAATCAAACTCTTACCTCAATGTATCTCATGGGAGGCTATCACAACTCCACAAGTCAGTCCATATTAGTGCGACATAATATCACAACTATATCAACTCATACCTGAATATCATAACCATAACCATATACACAGGAAATTTCAAATTAGAAAGATACATATAACATCAATATGTTAGCTGCAATGAACATACTCATCATGCATATGACCGAAATTCATATAAGAACAAGTCACTGCCATGCATGACTAACTGATGCATGTGCATATAACCACAATGATCAACTAGCATGTATCATGTATGTAACCACAACAAAAATAGAATGAGAGGAATGAGGTATGACACATAAATTTTTAATCGTGATTGTAGGGTCACTCACCTAGGATTCATTTTGTCTCATAAGGTTGGTTCATGAAATTGATGAGAAATTCATGAAATGGTATTTTTCCTAAGTATAAAACACTCCATTAGTCATGTCATCTCAGTCATATCTATCAAGTTCCACCTTAGGTTTCAAATGCATGGTTTCAAAATGAGTTAATGGCCACATGTCTATTTTTTCACAGTTCTGCAGCGAATATAACTGCAAACTGGCAGATTTCACTACAGAATCACCTGACTAGTCTGTAGCGAATCTCCTAGGTTTATAACGGAATACGTTGCAGAATCATGTTTTTCTGCACCAAAACAGAGAATGATGAATTTTCAATTTTCTAATGATTTAAGATAAAGGCGAGGTCATCTAATCTGTTATCATGGTCAACCAAGCATGAAAAAGTGTAAATACCATCCATCATTACCTTTCACTCCCACATTTGTCATCATGCTCTCCACATAATTCGAATTTCATTTTTAAAACTTATCCCAAAAGCACCTCTCTGCCATATTTTGTTTCAGTTTTAGATGCATCAATCCATTATCATCTCTGAGAAGCTTAGTTCCACTACAAGCAACTTGTTGTTCAATTTTTCTCTTTGCATGTGTCACAGTTCAAGAAGGCAACTTGGTTATAACAGAGGATGGCTATGAAGAAGAAAGTAAACAAGGGAGGCTCTTATGTGAGATATGAACCCATGGAACTCAAGATGCTAAAATAAGACCCCAGATTTGTGGAAGCATTCAACAATGTTGGATGCCTAAAATTCTAACAAAAAATCTAGGGTTTTCATGCACGAGTATCAAAGGATTTCGTAGTAAATTTCACAGGCACAGCTTCAAAGGTGATGGTTCTAAATTTTAAAGTGTCACCTGAGACCATTTATCAAGCCAAAGATACCAAGGGAGGGTGAATAGTGGTTCAAAGCCACTAAATTCAATATGCGTAGTTGTGATGAATTTTTAAAACTAGAACACATTGGAGTTGACATGGAATCTGGGATTCCAAGGAATTACATGAAAGAGAACTATGTCACTGAATTTCCAAATACTAACTCCATAATCCCAATGGTAGTAAACCTTATTTAATTTTTCACCTTCATACAAACCCATTCAAGACACCATTACAGAGTTAGCCATCTAATTAGATCATAATTACTTTTTGAGAGAGCCCTCTCAGGCTGAAAAGGCTAATTTCCAGTCAGAAGCTGGTTTGAAAGAGTTACTCTAGGTTGTCTAGTGGAGCAGCCATCTGTACCAACTTAGTGATAACATAATGTACATAACCATAATGCATATAACAACCATCAACCCACATACATGCATGTCAATCATACAAACTTGTATTATGATGTACTCTTACCCTAAAGTCTAGTGCTGCAACCTCACTTTGGTGACATGCTTCTCCTGCTCTAGCTCATCCAACACATCGACATCATAACATACCGACAACATCATGTTGACACAAACTACATAATGACCACTATGATGCATTCTTGAACTACCGTGCATGCATAACCATAACCATGACAATGCATGCATAACAGCATATACACTCTAACATGCACAACAAATGCATATACAATTTGGAGGTTTATGTGGTGTACAATTATGTCCCCTCAACCCATTTTAGTCTACATTTTTATAGCCCCTCTCTCTTTTCACCTCCCCACATTCTGCTCCCTTCTTAAGGGTTTATGAATCCCCCCCTTCCATTAATAAATTATTTCCTTTACATCACCCTTATCATTTAATCCCTCTTCCCATACATGTCCCTTGCTAGACATGTGCTCAAAATACTCCTTACATCCTCCCTCCCCCTTCACATTGTTCATTGTCTCCCCTCCAAATATATGTTGACTTCCCTGCATCTCACCCATTTTTCCAATTCCAATGTACTTCATCCCTTAGCCTTAACACCCTTTTAATCAAATTTTATTACATTTTTTTCTTTAAAAACATATCATAATTAACCTAAATATTAATTAATAATCAATGATTCAAGGCATTCATATTACTTTAAATATCCTATCAAAATAGATTAAAAATTTAAACTTTTTTATTATTATTGATTAATAAATATTATTAGTAATAGGACAAACTATTACTAATGAATATTATAATTAATATTAATAATATGGAATTATTCATTATACCGATAAGACTTTATTATAATAGCATCACTTTTATTTAATCAATTAAAACCACGATCAAAGCTTAACCTAATCTTCATTATTATAAATTTAAATCAATTCATATTCCTATGAATTATTCGAACTCTATTATTTATATTAAGTTTGCAATATTATTGGAAATTATAAATATTGCTAATAATATTATAATTAATATTAATAATAGGTTAATATAATTAAAATTAATATCATTAATATTGGAATGAATAATATCTCTTTTATTAAACATGTACACTTATAAATTACACTCTAATCTAATTAAATCATATTCACAAAATAATTTATAATAATAAATAAAACTTATTAAATAACTTTTAATTATCATTTCATGTATTATGCTAGTCGGCTTTTCCCTTCCCCTAATTCTCTCCATTCTCTCTTTCCTATATTTATATACCAAGGTTTCTTATTTTCTTGATAGCTTTTGTCCTGAAGATGATTCTTGTTCTAGACTCGAAACGTAGACAAAAAAATGCATATACAATTGACATGCATCCATGAAAAGCACATCCCAACATCAACATCATAGAATTATACATGAAAACACAACTATAAAATTAAACATCACCATGCATACATAAAAAGCACATATACAACCTACATGCATGCATGACAACCACATTCCTCCCATCTAGTCCAAGGGTTGAACCATGCTCTGATACCACTCTATAACACCCTCCTCCCACATTTACCCAATCTCACCATTATACCAGGGTAAACATGTGATGAAGATTTACTATGATATGGTTCAACCTCCTATATCACCACAAGGAAGTGGAATCGACAAACTAAAACTTTACTGACCTTAATCAAGAGCTACATGATCCCTAAAAGAAAAACTACCCTTCTAGGTGCCCAGACCCTAATTTAATCTTCTTTGTCATTGAGTTTAACTCCCAGTTGCATGCGTAAGCATGCATCCATGTTATTGTAGGCCTCCAGTGCCATGCATAATGATTGCAAGGGTGCAACTGCAATCTGAGGCCGTGGAGTCTGTGCCACCTTTTCAGGGCTAGGCTCTAGGCCACTGCCCAAAAGTTGATGACACTTTCCAAAAAAATAAATGATGCAAAGAAAAATATTCTAACACAAAAATTGATCAAGGACTTGGCCTAACCAAGCCTAACAATGACATAAATTTTATCAAACACATGGCGAATATGTAATCTACATGTCATGAATGCATATATAAACATATGGGTCTGAAAAATATCTGAGATTCATCAAGGAGGTCTAATTACCTCTCATAATAACTACAATAACATTTTTTATCCCATGAATTTATGAACCATTCATATTTTAATCAAACATGTTAAGAGCTAATTATACATCATATAACCAAATATAACCAACAAATAACTAGCATAGAAACCGAAGATATTCAACATATAAGCCATGGAAACTCAGTCATAATATCACCATCATAATTAATAAATTTGATCATGGATCGCAATAGAAAATACCTATTATTAACATATGAAAATTTCAACCAAGTTAGGAACTTCCACGTACCACCCGACCATACATTGGGTTGAACCAAATCTTTCTTTCGGCCAATCACCCCCATTCCATATTCGACACATGAATCTGGGATCTCATAGAATAACTAAAACAAAACCAAACCAAGGCTTCTAGAGGCAAAACCACCTCAACCCTCAACCCGTGATTCCACCCCATGGTTGGTCATCAATAACCATCACCAGATTGGTCTCTACCCAAGTTGTCTAGAATTCCAAACCATTATTTCCAACCCAACTCCAATTCTAGTAAATCAACCCACATTTTTCTCCAAACTCAATATTTTGTCCAACCAATGCTTCTAGGACTAGTAACTCAACCCATCAAGGGCTCTATAGTGTTTTTCCAACCAAGGCTTCCAAGACTAGTAACTCAACCCAAGTTGTTATAGGGATTCTAGAGCATTTTTCCAACCAAGGCTTCGGGAACTAATAAATCAACTCATATTCATAACGTACATGGGCCCCAATCATAAAACAAAAGGGAAAACACACAACACTATGACTATCCAGGAAATGGAAAGGATAGGCAAAACCATTATAAATCTAGGAAATCCTCCATGTCAATGACAACTCATAACCAAGAAAACCATATGCACATACCATGCATGCCAGAACTAGCAAGGAAAGTATACATGCAACTTGATACCTACAAATAAATCCATTTGTAGCCGTAGATCCAATTTTTCCCTTGCACTTTCCTTCTTTCCTTTTCCTTCTTTTACAATCGAAGTGAATGGTAAAGTTCTCCAAGTATGCTCCAAGAATACTCTAAATGAATGAGAGTATGAGAGAGTGAGAGAATATGAGAGAGTGCGAAAGGTAGAACTGAAAAAATTCTGTGAATTGATCCTCAAAATAATTATTATAAGTGAGGCCTCTATTTTCTTCATTTTCCATTATTTTCCTTCATTTTCCTCCTCACATGAAACTTGTGACCTTTCACCTTCCGTTTCTCCTAATTTCCATTATTTTCATAAATAAAATGAACTCAAAATCTTAGAAACCATCAATACCTTGAATTTTACCTTTGTGGAAATTGTGAAATTTTTTATCTAGTTCAGGTTTGGTTGCTTATACCATGAAGGATTTATTCCTATCAATATCATTAAAACCAGGGAAGTGATTTGCAACATAGAATATATTTTCTTTTGTACCTTTGTTTCTGTAAAAATATTTCTTCTAAAATATGAGCAACTTCATTGATAATGTATTCAAAGGAAGTGGCCTTTGTACCATAATATTTTGTGATTTCCCAGATAGTGTTCATGAATTATCTTTTATTTGCAATAAAATGGTTTTTTTTTCAACTCTATCTTGTAGCCAGAGGACTTTGATTTTGATTATCTGTTCTTTTTCCTTATCAAAGAAGATTAATCTTTTTTTCTTTTGAGAGATACTAGCTCTAATTTCATATCTTGTATGAAGATAGGAGGGTCAAAGCTCCATATAAGTGTAAACTTTGGCTTCCATTTTAAGCAAGTTTTTGTTCTCTTTATCCCTCTTCTTTTCATACCAGGTAATAATGGCATATTTGGATCATTTAATATTTTGCTAAAATTGAATGTGAGTAGATTCACATAGGTGAATGTAGCAAGGAAACTACACTTTCTTAATGTCTTCCTAGAGTGAAGGTTCCTCAATATAGTGAGAGTTTATCTTGAATGTATGAATTGGTTTTATAACATGACATTAAATAACTACAAAAATAATACAATGATCTTAATCAATCCAGATCATCACCCATTGGTGGGAATTAATATTTTGGTCAAGTGGGGCTTTGAATACAAGGAAACAATCTAGTCATTTCTTGATTATCACTTCCCCTAAGTAGTTGTTACTCTAAGTGACAATCAACTTTGTAGGTAAAATGTCTATCACACCTACCAGACCCAATATTTCAATAAGAAAATATGATAAAGGATCTATTTGAGTATAAGGTCCCATAATTTCCAATATCCCTAAACTAAAATTTGAATCGCCTCCTAGGAATAAGTTTCTAGGGATAGTGTGTGAAATACGAAGAGTGTTGAGCTCAAATGGATTCATATTTGAGTAAGTACCATAAATTTTTGAGCAAGTGAAGAGTTGTTCCAAGCCCTGAGAGCACAAACAATGGCTAGTCCTAAACGAATGGACCAAGTAGTAAACAATTTTAGATGACCACCCTTCCAAATAGTAATGATTCCTCTAGATTTCACATTGGCATCCATGGTTAGGAAAGTCCTATTTGGAAGGCTAATTTTCAGTTTGAGTGTAGGATTTGTTCATTCCATCATGGTTCCCTGCAAGAAAGAAGTGTGTGAAGAGTAGTACTTGGTGAGTCTTTTGATGGCTAGTTTATTTGAGGGAGAGGCCAAGGGCCTACAATCTAATGATAGGAGTCTCATATGGAATCCTTTGGAGGAGAAAATTCTCTTAGAACCCCAACTATAAATTTTTTCTTCCCCTTCCTACTGTCTATGTTCGATTTTATTTTTTTTCTAAGTGATAATGATGATTTTCTTCCCCACCTAGATTTCTTTGTGATTCCTTCTACAAACTTTCCAAGACCAAAACCTGTATCTAGAACTAGTGAGATAGGAATATTTTAGTTCAACAGGGGAGGCATATTTTGATCAAGATTTGAGATTGCAAGGACTTGGGAGGGGATCATATGTGCGTGGGGAAAGTGAATATTGGGGAGGGATGTTAGAGATAAGAGGGGGTTGGAGGAGGAAGAAAGGTGCACTAACAAGGCTAGAGGGAACATGAGCAAGGAAGAAGGTAGAGATAGATCCTTGAGGGAGGTTACACTCCCTTTTGGGGAGACAAAATTTTTGAGAGGAGAGATCATATGATTATCTATAGAAGAGGAAAGGGAATTGTCAAAATGGGAGGGCATGAAATGAAAACCTATGGAAGGTGGGCCCTCCACCATAGGAGAGGATGAATTTGGTGTTGATTCAGGTGCAATATGAGGAGAATCCACTGAGACAAGAGGTATCTTGTTCTCTATTAGGAAAACCTAAGGATGTAGCGAAGGAGACTATCGCTTCCTCACCACACATCATATCTTTCTCACTCATTTTTTCTTGGGCTCACACAATCAATAATATTAGTGTTTCCATTGACATTCTCCTAGTTGCAAATTTACCTACTTTCATTAATTCTTCGATTTTGGAGAAGTAATTGAGCTTAATTATTTTTCCAAGTATGAGACTCAGCTACTCAACCTTCCTTTTGGTACAATTCTTATTATTTATATTGGGTTTTCTATCAGGAAGGGGAGGGTAGGTTGATAGTAATGTCAAGTTAACCCCTCTAGACAAAATATATAGGGTTAGGAAGTTATTTAGGAACCTAAGTTATAAAGAGGGATTTGAGAGACTTGGGTAGTATATCAGTGAACAAAGGGAGACCACAACCGCAACACAATATAGGATCATTCCAAATGAAGGGGGAGGAGAAAATGGCAAGGTGCTAGATGTCGAGGGAGAAGGGAAACATTTGAATCCAACTAAAAATGAAAGAAATGTCGTTGGATCTCAAAATCCTCACCCGTACTTTTTAATGTCTCTAACGTTGTGGAAGGAAAGATTTTTTTTTTTTTTAGATCTAGGACAATCGGTGTGGAAGGAAAGATTTTAATGTCTATGGTTGAAGAATGTTTTGGACTATGAGCTAGCCATTAAACCTTAATGTTTGTTGAGGAGAAAGTTGATGTGAGGTTTTTACTTGGACAAGACCAAACACTTATTCCATCAGATAAGGATCTTTTAGAAAATCTACCTACTCTATCCATTTTATCCTATCATAAAAGGGTATTGTTCAAGAAGGATTGTGAAGAGAGATACATGTACGAGTGAACAACGATAATACATGACAAGATAGAACCCTTAAATTAGATCCATCTCAAACTTCAATAAATAGACATGCTTATCGAATTATTTATAAAATATTTTCCTACAAATATAAGGTTTACTCTCTAGGTTTAAAGACCCAAGTGTGGTAATTTAAAATGCTCAAAACTTCTTCTTTTTTTAAGTTCATGCTATATTGCTAAAATTATTTTGGTGTTTTAATTTTTCACCTCTATGATTAGAATGGGATTTGAGATCATGATTATATTTTATTATAATATGAATGGTTTATATTTTATATTTAGATTTTATTGATATATAATTTTTGTTAGTAATCTATAATTAGTTAGTTATATATTTTGTATAATACTTTAGAATTTTCTATTATTAAATTATATATATATATATATATATATATATATATATATCAAATGATTAATATGTTTAAAAGGTGAAAGACTTATTTAATATATGAGAATTTATTTATTTTTAAATTTAAATTTATTGAGGCTAGAGGTTCGTTCTACAATCGAGTATGATTAAATTGTGTAAGTTCATTAGTTTATTTTAAAATAAATAAATAAAATATTCTCTAAATAATATATAATGTGGGTTATAATAAAAAGGAAAAATGAATATGCTAGGTGTGTCTAGTAAGTTTTCCATGTGGGATAATATAATTTCAGAATAATTTCAAAAAGAGGTAAAGTAATTAGAAGTAAAAAAAACCTGTGAATAAGATGGTTAAATGTTATATTTTAAAAAATATTTCAACACAACTATTTGAAGATCTATGTTAACTAACATTGACTATACAAAAAAACTCATTTTAATGTGAAAAAAGTATTTTATATAACATTAAAAAATACAATATAATATAATTTCATAACAATTTTAAAAGAAGATAAAGTAATTAAAAGTAAAAAAAAAGTGCCAATAAGATATTTAAACCTTATACTTTTAAAAAATATTTCAACACAACTATTATGAAAAAATATCAGATAATATAATTTCATATCAACTTTAAAAAAAAGTAAAGAAATTAGAAGTAAAAAAATGTGTCAATAAGATATTTAATGCTTGTACTTTTCAAAAATATTTCAACATTGAAGATCTATGTTAACTAATATTGATTATACATAAAAATATATTAATAACAAAAAAAACCATTTTAATGTGCACAATGTATTCTATATAGCATTCAAATATACAATATAAACAATGAAAAATTAGGTTTTTTTTAAGTTTTATATTTTAAAAGAAATTTACACTAAAAAAAATATCATTCTTCTATACTCATATTAAATCAGTTGTTAAAATAAATCTATATTAATTTATATTTTTACTAAAAATTTTATATAGTATTTTAAAATTTTATATTCGTAAATTAAGCTATTATATAAACTTGTTTTTAAAATATATTTTAAAGATTTAAAATGAATAGAAAACCATTTTCAATGAATCAAGATGTTAAATATGTAGAAATTAAAGTTTTAAAACAAGTAGGCAACTATTTCGTATAAATCAATATGTTAAATATATTGAACTGTGATTAATCAAGGACTTTTTGGGTGACTTATTTATTTTTAATTTTAATATATATTTTATATAATATTTTAAAATTTTATGTTCATAAGTTTTTTTATAAACTTGTTTTAAAAATATATTTTGAAGATTTAAGGTGAGTAGAAAACTATTTCCAAATATGGTAAATATATAGGAATTGAAATTATAAAACAAGTAGACAACTATTTCGTATAAGCCAATATGTTAAATATATAAGTGTGATTAATTAAGGACTGTATTTTTTTGGGTAAACCATTTATTTTAAATTTTAAACTATTTATTAATTAAAATGATTTTAAAATTAAATTTATTTATATTTTAATTAAATATTTCATATAATATTTTAAATTTTATATTACTAAATTAAAATTTTATACAGCCCTTTTTAAAAATATAAATGGATATTTGAAAACAAATAAGGACACTGAGCCAATACGTTAACTATGTAGAAGTAGGAGTGTGATGAAGGAGGGACTTAATGTGAATTTACTGAAATCGCAATTCATATAAGATATTATTAAATGCGCAAGTTTGTTTAAGCATAACGTAAATATTATTAATTTTATGAAATAATAATATTAATGTCTTTAAACTTGCGAAATATGATATGATTTATCAATCAATAAGAAAACAATGCTTGCTCGATCGCGGTTGACTTTCAGATATCAACACATTTTAAAAGTTATTTTTTCATCTAATATAATTAACTTTTATCTTAATTAAGAATTGAATTTTTAATGTTATAAGACAAAATAAATATGAATTAGTTTGCTTTTATTTTGTATTTATGTAAAGTGGTTACTAAAAATGATTTATTATTAGTTTAGCATTTATTTGTATGGATTTAGCATGTGTAGAAAGACCACAAACAATTTTTACAATGCAAAATTTGAAAAATAAATTGTATATATATATTTAAAATTAATGTAACTTAAATTTGTAAGTTTAAAAAATATTTGTTTGATTTTAGCTAGAACTGATTAAAAATACATCTAAAGTACAACCAAAATGTAAAATAGTAACATTACAAATTTTTTAATCATTTTTTTTTTCAAATATATATATAATTGACATTAAAATATTTTACATAACACGTTATATTGCAACATTTTTATTTATGAACAATATTGTCCCAATCAAAATGGTTTTTTGGACTATTAATATATTCTTAAGTAATATATGTCTATGTCATTGAAATATTTTATTTCTAACCCACATTGAAATATTTTATTTTAACATTCTATTTCTATATATAGATATATATGAAGTTGATATATAGATTAGTTAAAATAGATTAATATTATTAATTTTATGAAATAATAATAATAATGTCTTTAAACTTGTAAAATGTGATATGATTTACCAATCAATAAAAAAAACAATGGTTGCTCGATCGCGGTTCACTTACAGATAGCAACACATTTTAAAAATTATTTTTTCATGTAATATAATTAAATTTTCTCTTAATTAAGAATTGTTTTTTTTAATATTATAAGATAAAATAAATATGAATTAGTTTGATTTATTTTGTATTTATTTAAAGTGATTAAGAATAATTATTTTATTATTAGTTTAGTATTTATTTGTATGGATTTAGCGTGTAGAGATTACAAACAATTTTTACAATGCAAAATTTGAAAAACAAATTGTGTATATATATATTTAAAATTGATGCAACTTAAACTTGTAAGTTTAAAAAATATGTGTTTGATTTTAGCCAGAATTGATCAAAAAATACATCTAAAATACAACCAAAATGTAAAATAGTAACATTATAAATGTTATATATATATATATATATATCATTTAAAAAAAAAAATTGAATATATATATATAATTGACATTAAAACATTTTACATAACATGTGTATTTAGACATTTTTATTTATGTACTACATTGTCCTAATCAAAATGGTTTTTCGGGCTGTTAATATATTCTTAAATAATATATGTCTATATCATTAAAATATTTTATTTCTAACCCACGTTGAAATATTTTATTTTAACATTCTATGAGATATTATTAAATGCACAAGTTTGGTTTGGCATAATTAAATTAGATATTATTAGATTTTAAAATAAAATATTGAAGAAACCAATGAACCACGCTATTAATTTTATTTTGGAATGGTTAACCTAAATTGGGCACCCTGTTAGTTTTATGGTATGCGGAATTGGAAGGCTTGACTACAACCGTGCTATCGCGCGCACACAGATACTGACGGTTCGATATGGGGTTTGAGAAGTTGATGTCTGTAACATTAATGGCTGGTACAGGAGGTGCAGCAGCTATTGGATTAGTAGCGACACTGCTATTCTTCTGCTGTACATTGCGCAAGAGCAACCCTTTTCATGGCCAATTATCGGCAATCTCCACCAATTGGTACTCCCCGCTCACCGTACTCTCAAAGATTTCTCTGACCTGTATGGTCCCATTTTGCTTCTGCGTTTGGGCTCTGTCCCTACCGTGGTCGTTTCTTCATCTGAGATGGCTAAACACTTCTTCAAAACCCATGATTTGATATTTGCCAGCCGGCCTCCAACAGCTGCGGGCAGATACTTCTTCTACAATTTCAACGATATTGCGTTGGCTCCCTATGGAGATCATTGGAGGCAAATGAGAAAAATATGCGTCTTGAAATTGTTGACTACGGAGAGAATCTAGTCGTTCAGGCA
Organism: Pinus albicaulis; assembly: GCA_034641835.2. Taxonomy (NCBI): domain Eukaryota; kingdom Viridiplantae; phylum Streptophyta; class Pinopsida; order Pinales; family Pinaceae; genus Pinus; species Pinus albicaulis. The sequence continues at coordinate 835,018,868 of CM076577.1, read as the reverse complement.
CCTGCGAGAGGAGGAGGTGTCTGCGATGTTGAGTTCAATATGAAAGGAGAGTGAGAGCGGTACAAGAGCCGTGAATGTGAGCAATGCCATCAAGGGTGTCCTGTCCAATATAGTTTGGCAAACATACTGGAATGGGCAATGAGTGAGCTGCTCAGACATCCCCATGTAATGAACAGATTGCAACAAGAAATCGACTCGGTCGTTGGGCAACATGGTAAGGTAAAGGAATGAGATACCTCCATTGTGTGGTGAGAGAGACGCTACGGTTATACCCATCGTTGCCAACGGCGCTTCCCCATGCGTCAGTAGAGGTTGTCACAGTTGGCGGGTACTATATCCCTAAGAATACAATGGTAATGGTGAATTTGTGGGCTATAGGAAGGGATCCCAACGTGTGGGGGACAGATGTTTCGGAATTCAAGCCGGAGAGATTTATGTTGCAGAAGGAAGAACATGGTATTGATTTAGCGGGAGGAAATACAGACTTCAGAATGCTTCCATTTGGGGCGGGGAGGAGAGGATGTCCAGGATCTGCCATGGCTATTCCGACCATCGAGTTTATATTGGCTCACTTGTTGCACACTTTTGATTGGAGAGTTGACGGCGATCCTTCAGAGCTGGATATGAAGGAATCATGTGCAACCTCGATGCGAAGGCAAGATCCACTCTTTGCCTATCCCTGCCTCAAGTTGCCTTTAAAATATCTGTAGGGACATCCACAATGGTGTGTGATGGAATGTGGGTAGAAAGTTTTTGTACTTTGTTGTTTAAGTTTAACATGCAAATGTTATTGTACTGTGTGCTGTTTAGTTTAACCTACAAAATCTACGTGCTCTTCATCCATTTTCTCCTATAATAGAAGGGTATTGTTGAAGAAAATCCACGTGCTGTTCACCCATTTCCTTCTCCTATCATAGAAGGGTATTGTTCAAGAAGGGTTGTGAAGGGAGATACAGGTATGTCTTAACAACCATAAGACATGACCACATGGAACCCTTAAATTAGATCCATCTCAAACGTCAATAAATGGTAATGCTTATCGAATGATTTATAAAAGCTTTGCTAATTACGAATATAAGGTTTACTCCCAATAGGTTTAAACACCCAAGTCTGGTAATTTAAAATGGTATTTCTTTTTTATTTAATTTATGTTCAAGCCATATTGCTCAAATTATTTTGGAGTTTTAACTTTTCACCTCTATGATTATAATGGAATTTGAGATCATGATTATATTTTATTATAAAATGAATGGTTTATATTTTATGAGATTAATATATAATTGTTGTTACTAATCCGTATTTAGTTAGTTATATATTTCATATAATATTTTAAAAAAATTTATTGTTAAATTATATATATATATATATATATATATATAGCATGGCTAAAAATATGGTGAAGTAAGGATTTAATATATGAGAATTTATTTATTTTAAATTTTAAATTATTGAGCTTGGAGGTTTCTTCTATAACCAAGTAGGTTGAAGATATGTAAGTTTGTGAGTCAGTCTTAAAATAAAAATAAAATATACTCTAAATAATATAATAATGTCAACAATGATAAAAAAATAAAATAAAAATATGCTATGAGTGTCTAGTAAGTTTTCCATATGTGATAATATAATTTCATAATAACTTTAAAAGAGGTAAAGTAATTAGAATTAAAAAAAGAGTGAATAAGATGTTCAAACTTTATACTTTTTAAAAATATTTCAACACAACTATTTGAAGATCTATGTTAACTAATATTGATTATACACAAAAAAAACTATTAATAACAAAAAAAGTCCTTTTAATGTGCACAAAGTATTCTATATAACATTCAAAATTGCAATATAGACAATGAAAAAATATGCATTGTATATATGTGTGTGTGTGTTTTCAATCAAAAAAACAAAAGTCAATATTAGTTTATTAAGTTTTCCATATGCGATAATACAATTTCATATCAAATTTAAAAAGAGGTAGAGTAATTAGAACTAAAAAAATTGTGTGAGTAGGCGCAACCAATTGAGGATGATCCTCATCAAGAAGGTAACCCAAGCATGTCAGAAAGGTGACCCTGGATCAAACCTCACGGGGGTGGTTGTGTATTGTGCTAGGGGAGAGACATGCTAAAAACTCCATTCAGCTAAGGTCTAGTGTGGCCTAGGCTAGGTATGATTCTCGGGTGACATTGAGGGCTTAGATGCCATTGGGTCATGGCTCCTTAACCGACAGGTCAAGCCTAGAGGATCACAGATAACTTACAAACAAAAAACAAAACTAATATTGATTATACTTAAAATATATTAATAACAAAAAAAACATTTTAGTGTGCACAATGTACTCTTTATATCATTCAAAAATAGAATATAAACAATGAGAAATTATATATTATGTGTGCCTATGTCTATAGAGAGTTTTTCAAGTATATTATGTGTGTGTGTGTATAGAGAGAGTTTTTTTTCAAGTTTTTCACTCTAAAAGAAGTTTGCACCTAAATAAATTTCATTACTCTTGGCTCATGTTAGATAAATCTATGTTATTTTATATTTTTATTAAATATTTTATATAATATTTTAAAATTTTATATTCATAAATTATTTTTAAAATATATTTTGAAGATTTAAAGTGAGTATTCCAATGAGCCAATATGTTAAATATATAGAGATTGAAGTTTTAAAACAAGTAGGAAACTATTTTCTATAATTCAATATGTTAAATATATAGAAGTGTGATTAATCCTTTTTTTGTGTTTAATTGTAATCCATTTATTTTTAATTTTAAAATTATTTAGTAATTAAAGTAATTTTAATTTTAACATTTCATATAATATTTTAAAATTTTATATTACTAAACTAAAAATTTATATAACCATTTTTAAAATATAAATGGATTTTTGAAAACAAGTAAGACGAGTTACGAAGCTGCAAGTCCCCGTTAATGTACTTGAAGTGAACCCTACTTACACCACATAGCACGATCACTAGTGACAATATCACTTGGTGCATGACGAGGGAAGCGTAAACACAATTACAACATTTGAACTTCATGACCCTCTCAGGTGATTCTCTACAGAGTTAATAAAAGGTTTATTTCTAAGGTCGCATGGAACTACATTATCAGGACGACAATGCATATATTACCACATTGCATTGGCACATCTGTGCTCTAGAAGATGCCAACAAGGAAAAAATACAACTGCAAAATAGAAATTATTAAGAGCCCTTTCGGCACAAGAAGGAATAGCTAAAACTCCAAGAAAATAAATCACTACTTGTCAAATTCTCAAGTACACCATAGTAACAAGAGCTCCAGATTATACAATTCTATCCTAATATGTTTAAAATTATATATTACACTAATCTCTACCAGCAGCCCCTAATAACATACATAATTGATAACATGCTAAAAATGCTACAATAAGTCAAGGCTGCCAAAGAAATATTTCAAAGAATAAACATAAAAAATTTATAATCATGAAGATTCACAGCTAGTTAGAACCACTCATAGTTTTCTCAAATCGCAAATATTGTAAGTTTCTGCAATAAATGTCTTCACTAGTGCTATGTGTCTATTATTGTACTTCACAAAGTGCTTATGAATTTTTCAATGAGCACCTTGAAAGTTTGCAAAATTGATACCTGGAAATTGTGAATATTTGTACAACTTATTCATGGGTGAACTTGCTCACACTGCAAATGAGTAAGCATTCAATTTCATTGATGCCCTTAAATCATATAATCATGATAAATATCAAACATGCAAACAATGAAGACAACTGCATAATAGAAATGATTAAGAACCGAATGGATATGAATAAACAACGAAGATAGTTGCAACATAGAAATGATTAGGAGCCCAATGACCCTAAACATGAATAGCCAAAAACTTCAAGAACATAAATAATTTTTCGAACAACCAAAAGTTGCTATAAAACAAAACCTCAGAGATTGTTATGAAACCAACTCCAAAAATAGTATAAAAGAGAGATCAATGCCTTATAAATAAGCCACTTCGAGGGGGAAACCTCCTTTACAATACATAAATGAACAATTATTGGATGATTCAAATGAAAAAACCTCCTTTCTATATATAGGATTCCATGGGGTCACAATATAATTCTAGCTGACCTAACAATAACAATCTAAGGGCACAACAATAACAATAGTGGGGTTTTATGGGGCACAATAATAAAAATATGGGGACTGCAGGGGTACAACAATAACAATAAAGGGGCTACACTAACAACAATACAAGATTACACTAGTAATATAGGGACCTGACATGCCCCTCTCCTTCAAACAACTTTTTTCCTCAACACTTGATTATTTCTTGATGTTTCTGTATAAAATTATCATCCTACCCTGTGGAATCTTCAACAGGTAAGTCCTTCCACTTGCTGAGATAATTTGAAATTGATCGATTTCATAATTTTTGAGTTCTTATTTTGTGATTGCTTCATAAATTCTTTCGTTGTGATGTTGATCTTCCTGTTGTTTCATTCAATTATGCATCAAAGTTAGGTTATCCTTTGAGAGTTGAAGAAATTTTTGTTGATGCTCGATGTGATCTTCCACTACTTTATCATCCATATTAGCTTTCATTTGATCCTTCAAACCATCCAAATTAGCCGTCATTTCTGCTTTTACACCATCCATGTCATCTTTTTTTCTCTTTGTAAGATCAAAATTTGTTGCACTTGGTACCATAATTTTGATATATCATACTGCAATTCTTCCTCTTCATGCGTCATAGTAGAGCTTTCTGAGGGCTTAATGGGTGTGGAATTATTTTTGGAAGGAATTAAATATAACTCAATACTGATATTTATGCTTCAATATTCCCTTAGAATCACTTCAAACTGATTTTCAAACAAATGTTATGAAAAATTGTGTAAAATATACACACCTTTTTCTTGCTTTTTAGGAGGTCTATATTGAACCTGATTTATCTATGTTATTTCCTATCTTCAAGATCTTGATTTTTATATTGTATTAGCCCTTTGAGCCATCTTTCCAATGCCACATGTTAGACCTGATTTGGATTCTTCAAGCCAAAGTTATGCCCGATCTCCCACAATCACCTAATTATGGATTGGTTCAATAGAGAAAAATTGTATGGTGTTCCACGTGTCACTGTTTCCTCCTTTGGCTCTAAAATTTATATATAGTAAACTAGAGTCCATGTGATTGTGGCCACTTTTTACAGAATTGAAATCTGATACTCAGAGAGAGAGTTATGACAATTTCCGAAGGTCACTTCTTTGAGATGAAATTCGACAGCCTGCAAAAAGCATGAATTTCATCGATCGTATCTCCAAAAATATTGCAAACCAGGATCTGAAATTTTTAAACGACGTTCATTAGGATTTCTTATAAAATGGGTTTTTTGTTTAGCTTCTGAAATTTTGTAGAAAAAACGTTATAGTGAAAATTCCAAGATGACCTGTTTGAAGTAGTGAAACCCTAGAATCCTAAATCTCTCACACCAAATGTTGTGAAACTAGTTCCAGAAATAGAAGAAAAGAGAGATCAACACCTTATAAATCAACCACTTTGAGGGGTAAACCTCCTTTACATTACATAAATGAACAATTCCTGGAAAATTTAAATGAAAAAACCTCTTTTCTATATATAGGAGTCCATGGGGTCACAATATAATCATAGCCGACATGACAATAATAATGTAAGGGCACAACAGTAACAATAGTGGGATTTTATGGGGCACAATAATAACAATATGGGGACTACAGGGGTACAACAATAACAATAAGGGGAGTACACTAACAACAATAAGGGAATACACTAATAATATAGGAACCTAACATAGATCAACATATAGTATCAATATTACATGTTTCAAAATTTCTTCATAATAAAATAAAAAATAAACATAAACCTATCAAAATTACAATTCTATCTTGATAACTTGAAATTTATATACACAGTTCATAACATGTTGAAATGGTTGTAAGTTTGCAAAATCTTAAAATTCAAAATTCGTGCATGTCTATCTCATGAAAAAACAATAGTGAATGTCAGGGTATGCCTGAAGCAGAAAATGTCAAAACAAAAGAGCAGTGCCATTCTCGAGCAGAAAGTATCTAAAAAAAACACATGCCAACTTGAATCTTCTAGGGGATACATATTTTCTTAGCTTGTAAGAAAAGATCTAAATAAAACACTTTTCTTAGCCTCTAAGATACATTTGTAGTAGATTTTGACAACTCTCAGTCCAGAAATAAGTGTACTGTGAGAAGGGTACAATATCACAACAACAACATATTACTGCAACATAGAATTTAACATGGAAAATAAAATTAGTGCAAAAATTCTAATATCGACAAATATTTATTTTCTGAATCAATTATCTATTTGATCTAACTAGAGATACTACCAGTAATAAGAGCATTAGAGAGAAAAAAACTGAGTCTTGCAGAGATGATATTTTGCAAGATTGAAATTCTTGTTGTAACCCATGGTGAAGTTTCCATAATGATATTTTTCAATGTCTACCTGCAAGGAAACCCTAGCCTTTTTTAGATCAGCTTAAAATGACTACCAAGAAATCCATTCGTTGTCACTTTGGTGGTCTTGTTCCACTCTTCAGGACAAGGAAAGACTACTCTAGGCTCTAAGGGGGAATCACTCTGTCAACCTAATCCTGATTATTTGATACAAAAATAAAGTGTCTCATCTTAGAATGACAACGCTCAATAAAAACAACTCACTTTTGAATATGCGGTCCATATGTTGTAAAGTGTGAGAAAAATTCTTATAATCCAAGCTCACAAAGTACTCAACATTTCTAATCCAAGATGTAGTCAAATAATGGACACATGTTGAAGTAGAAATGCGAGAAAGCTATGAGGTTCTAAAGCCTAATTATTTACCCTACAAATAAGGCGTGGTATAAGTTTCCATGCCTACGCTAGCTCTGTTTGGTGTAGCTAGTAGCTATGTCCCCTGCCTTTATTTCTCTGCCTCTACTCCTTGTGAGGATGTTTACACACCAGTTTCCTCCAATGGGTTATACCCTTATTTGGGTAAATAGTCAAAATGTTTTTGTTTTATATAGCATTGTTAACAAAAAGAACAGTTACTTGTGATGGATCATAATATAGTTCGAACAAAAAGTCCCTTAATATATTTTGTAAAGATTAAATCAAGCTTCTCCATCATGAAAAAAAAACTCTCCTTGCTAAAGCCATGTGTTTCTAAGATTTTCATTTTTTAAAGTTTTTATAATATATCATGAATAATTTGATTGAATATTTGCCTTGGATTCAAACTAAATTTATTATATATGGATCATCCCTTTAATATAAGGATGTCTTGAAAGGATTTAATAGGTTTCTCCCATGTCTTAAACCTAATTTTTCAATGTCTTCTAAGGAAGATAAGGACCTACACCTTAATTAGGAGGAGAACCAACATAAATGGAACCATGAGAGAAGTTGGAAATTGAATTAGGCTATTGAAGTCTTCCTCCTCTTCACTGGTTTCAACAACCTCTATCCTTCTTCCCAGAAGATCCTCTGCATCAATATATCTTCTCGTAGAGAAATCATCAACATCTTTTTCGAATCTTCACTTTGATACATTTGTGACAAAAACTTATTCCCCTATGTCATAAATCAGAGGTATGTGAGGTTTCCCAAGGCTAGGTAGTGTTTGTAGCAATAGGAAATGGAGATAAGAAAAGGTAAAGAGGACACTAGAAAAAAGAGAGTCGAGGATAAATAATATACAACAATCCAAAACAAAATAACATAGATGAGATTATCGAATGTTTGTGAGAAAATATGTAACAAAACACTAATAATATAATGATACCATTATTTAAAAAATGAGCTTCTTTCTTTGAATTTGATGCCAAATAGGCTGCTTTATTTGAGTCCAATTCTAAGTGGATTGTTCTGTTTGAATTCAAAGCTATATTTTCCTCTCGGATCAACTGCTACAAATACCACAGATGTTGAATTAAAATTTCAACCTAGTCCTTTTAGTTTCACCTTCCCCTAAAACTAATTCTATGAATATTATTTCCCTCTGCAACTTAGAAAAACAAGTTACCTCACTACGAAACACAAATTTTTTTTCCCAAATGCTGAGGAACAGAAATAAGAAAAACAAAATATTACACCAAATACTCGAATTCTTTGGCTGCATTTCTATCTGATCCCGGCTGCAACAAAAATAATCCAATCCAACCTCTGGTATATGTGACTTATTAATATGGTGAAACTTACGTGAACTAGTGGACAAGATCAAGGACATGTTGCCTCTCATAATTACTCATAAAAAGTGATGTATATTCATAAAAATAATTCATATTCAATATAAACAACTTGATATGCACTATTCGATATAAAAATAAAAATCATATAGACACCTGAGCTTGCATCCAACCCACTTGTCCCCTTTGATAATCTCCCAAAAAAATATTTAGTTAGAGATAAATTGAGTTTCGGCATCATCTACAAGGCATAAACCTGCTCATGGAAGCTCCTTCTCATCCAAAATCCTTAATTGAGCCTAATCTCAACCCCTCCCTCTTGGCGTGAAAGTAAGTAGTCCTGTGAGGAATATTTGTCCCTACCCTTGATGGCATTACTATCTTAGCTTTTGCTGGTGAAAATTATGTGGTACTCATATTGCTTGAACAAATGCTTTCACATTTGCATCTAGAGAAGGGATAAGCTTTGGATCCACCGTGGCTTTTATATTTGCATAGGATCATTTATAGATGATGGTTCAACGAGGTGAACTATCGAATCTATTTACCTTTCTATTTATGAATTAGCCTTTATGAAGCACTAGTTTATGAGCCAATAAGGAGGCATGGGCAAGATAGGAACTTGTTAACCTATTTGTGCATCGTGCTATGGTACTCAGAATTACCTGTGGCAAGATATAATCTTATACACATGGGTTTGGGTTTCAATATAGACCACCCAAAGAAGTTATGTCGAAGAGAAAGGCCACCAGGAAGTAGCCAAGCATGGACCACTCAAGTAACCTAATATATAACCTAAAGGTCCTTCAACTGAGCTATGACATCCAGGTCAATTGGTCTGTACCTGCTATTATCACTTCTCTTCCTTTCCTCTTGGTATTCTAGACCCCTAGTATTTTCCACAGTACCCTATCAATATTTCTATCTGAGGCAGTTGATTAGGAAAAAGGTACAGTTGAAATTATTTTTAGCCTTATCTGTTTTCTTTCGTAGAAGAGATGTTAATTGCATTTTTCTTTGCAGCCCTACTTGATTTCTTTTGGACAAGAGATGATAGGTGGTGCTCTTGATCTTTGGCATATATCTCCTCCACGCAAAGGATCCAAGCTAATGGGGTCTATATGAGAAGGAGTAGAGTATGGTGGAAGGAAAAGAGGGAAGGCCTCCTAAAAAGAGGGAAGGCTACAGTGTAGGTGGAACTGATATTTGCATGTTGGCACAGGTGGCAGTAACTAGTAACAAGGTTGTGGAATATGGATGAAGTTGGAGGAGTACTCACCAAGTCAAGAACTTAATTTTAGTTAAATAATGCTACAAAATTTTTTAAGCATCAAAATCATTCTTATTCACACTAGTATAAAATGATGAAATTAGTGACTAGGTGACTAAAAAAGTTAGCCACCACAATTATTTCAAGTGAATTACTACTAAATTTAAGAAATTTTAAGTGACCGAACTAAAAATGACTATCTTAAACAAATAATTTAGTTTATGGATAAAATATATGACTATATAATAAGTGACCAAACTAAATCAACTAACTAAAATGACTAATTTAGTCAAGGACTATAATATATGACTACATAATAAGTGGCAAAATTAATAATGATTAACATAAATGAATACTATAGTAGAAGAATAAAAATATGACCAAATAATAAGTAAAACAAGTATAAGAAATAGTCATTTATGTTAGTAATTTTTTATTGTCTCACTCCGGAAATGGAAAATTGAATTTTGATACTAAAGTGTTTCATTTCACTACAAGGGTCTTTGAATCCATCTGGAGTGTTAAAATGTAGAGACAAGGTGGTATTTGAATTCATCTACAGTGTTAAAATTATAAATACCCTTTTGTCTCTAAATTTTAACACTGTAGATGGATTCAAATATTCTCGACATCAGTTTGACCTTTCCTCATCGTCGGGGCAAGGCTCCCTTCACCAGTTCGATGAAGGAGGGCAAGGCCAATGACACTTGAGATGAAGGACAAAAAAAAAAAAACAAAGAAAGTCATAACATTCGAATCTTCTAAAAACCCTAAGAAATTCATAATACATTTCATGTCTTTCTTTGGTCTCTAGGATGAAAGGGAAACCAAAATCAAAGCTAGAGAACCCCAGGAAGAGTTTTTCAGCCCCTCATAAATGTGCTCGAGCCCTGGGCTAGTCAAAACTATTATATTTTTTAATTAATATAAATCTGGATTAATCTAAAGCCATATTATTCTATAAATAGTTATAGATATACATGCATTACAAAAATATGCACAAATTCTAATAGTACATTTACATTCTTAGAATGTGCACACATTATTATTAGAAAACCATACATACTAACTATTCTTGTGGCTCTTTATGTAGAATAGCATGGCATGGCATGGCTTCCATATCCAAGTTGAAATATAAGTATCCCTTAAAGAGTATCCATGTGGTTGTTTGAGGGTTACTTCATGTTTGAGGTACCTAGCCTAGTTTTGTTTGGGACATGGCAGTTAAGCACAACACATGCTATACAAGTGGTTGGTGGTCATGCTTAACTAGTAAGGTAATGTCGAAGATGCTTGGTGAGCATTTTTCTTGAGTGGTATTAAACACTTAAGTGAAATAAAAAATCTAGCCCCATGAAAAATGGTATTAAATCCATGTCTGAATGAAAATTTATGGAATTTTTCTTCACTCTCCACACCCATTTCATTGCAGAAGTTGATGGGGCTGTATTGACGAGGATGTTAACAATTCAAGTTGGGAAGAATGTTATAAGGACCTTCCTCAAGGTGCCACTGGAAATTTTTTCCTATATAACATGCTACCCAAACATGATAAAGCGTGCATGACTAGTTTATATGTTTCATAGCCCTCATGATTGACTCATAATGATCCCTGAGACATTTAGGATGATGTACTAGTTTTTTGTGGACTAAGAGGATGAAGGATGTCTAGCCTAACAAGTATGGATGATCAATGAAGCGTTGCAACACAAATTCACCAAAGGATAACACAACTGGCAATCTAAGTGGAAGCTTGTTTCCACTACGTACATGAACTTTAGAGAATAACAAGAATTTGGTTTGGATGGAGACAACATAGTCTTACGCTAGGTGGCTAGTTAATATACTACACTAGAATTATATTATAATGAGAATTAACTAAACTAGAATTGTATTATAATAAGCATCAATGAATACCACATAAATTTCCCTATGCAAACTTATCTTTCGCCATCCTAACTCATAGAAAATGACAATGATTTTTGGCTCTTCATTATAAATTTTTAGCGAGAGGAACTCATAATTTCCCACCAAAATTTGAAAAACGAATGCCTCCATATGAACACACGATAGTGCCACTACTCTTAAATTCCAATGCCTATCATTTCTATGACCTATACCCAATGTGCTTGGGTTATCTTAAAAGGATATATTGTCTCCACTCCCACAACATTGTAGTTTGATTACCCTCTATGCAGATTGTTTATTGAAAAGCATGGGTATATAGGGATTCTCAATGTCATGAAGCCTTACATTGAGGCTGCCCATAATAGAAAATATGCAAGAAAATGAGTAAGCATGATGCAATTTTAACTATGCAAACCCCAATACCTACAACCAACTGAAATTATTACTTTTACTTATTCCTAAATGAAATTTCTTGTGTTTTTTGTCAGGTGGGCATCGATGCTTACTCATGGATTCCCAAGGTAGGTAAGCTTATTTCCACACATAAGTTAAACATCCATATTTTTCGGGTGTAGTTTTAGTGGGCATGAGGCTGACCTTTTCCTGAATCAATACGCCACATGTAATTACCCACTGGTGGTCCATAAGGGAGCATGATTTAACTCTTGCCAGATGCCTCTAGGTCTTGGGTCATTAGCTTGTTTCCTCACATACAAAGAAAACACGATCTAAGCTAAGAAAAAGAAGTTTTATGACGTATTCTAGGCCTAAAGTTTTATCCATTGTTATATTAGTTATATTTTCTTTAAGACTAAATATGTGTGAATTTTAAAAACATTTAAATTGATTTATATTCCATTTACTCAATTTAAAAATTATATAAAGTATATCAATAATTTTTATTTTACAAAATATAAAAAATATTTAACATGATATGGAAAATAACTACCAATTTAGAAATTATATAAAAGATAATAAAAATAAATCCTCCTATCACAATTAAAAAATCATATATATATATAAAAAAAAGCCTCTCGCCACAATTAATTGTCTTCCTTAAACAAGAATTGTGGTTAGGCTACCAAATCTGGAAATTTTTCTTTAATGTTATTGTATACCTAGCCCAACTCCAACTCGAATAAAATCCATTTAAATTTTTAGAGTGGCTACACAAGACGAAGGGTCATCAACTTCTCAGGAGCTGACTGCAATTTTAGATTTCAAGGAGTCACTGAATTCAAATTTTAAGCTTTCCCTAGGCTACAGGAAACATTCACATTTTCTTTTGGTTCCATTTGAAACAAAATACCTTAGAAAAGGAGGGTATCTAGATCGAAAATATTTGCATCAAGGGTTTCTAGTGTTCTTAATTTCGTATGTCAGGGCCCTCGTTATAGAATCAAATTACACCCAACTACATCCTTTTCAACTTGAAGGAAACTCCATAGTAAAATGGGGAAAAAATTTACAAAGCGATACAGAGGGCCGAATTGGCCACTGCTAGCTGGCTAGAGGAAATTGTAGACGGAATGGTGTGTACCCTTCCATACCTTACTCCTTCAAATTTTCATTTTTTCAAGTTTTTGAAGGATGGGGGGAGGTCAAATAAAGGTGTTCTATAACAATCACAATCAAGTCAATATGTGTGTCTTTTGGATAATGACATATTATGTTTTCACACGTCAATGACCCTAATAGATTTGAAACCCTGACTTATTTTGATTTTTCAAAATCCAAATTTCTGATGTATGTCTAACCATATTTGTGGTTGAATGCTATATTCATCGTAGGAACACTTGATCTTGAAGTTGGTTATCTAAAGTATTTTAGTGTTTTCTTTAAACTGGAGACACATTAGAACTAGCATGAAAACATTAGGCAGTACAAGACAATTATTTTCACGGGAGAGATGGTTTTTAAAGTGGGAATATTTAAACTCATGCAATTTCATTTCGCTAACTTTCTACAACAGGGTGTACTCTTTTGTGAAAATTACCTAAGGCTTACATGATTACATCACACCCCAACCACTTAATCATGCCTCTGGGTATTGAACCTTGGCTACTGCCAAGTGCGTTTCTATCTAAATCCCATAGGACTCGAAGTGAAAACTACATATCACAAACAATTTTAATCAGCTAAGTTACTACAGTAGGGGTTACTCTTTTGTCCAAATACCCAAATACTTTAATATAATTCTCCAAAGAAGTTAATGGTGAAGTTCGAAGCAAGGTTTCTCCATTTACTCTTTGTTTTTCATGGACGACTAGGATTTTGCAAAGATTTACATTGTATGTTATCGCTTGAATATTATTTATAGAAGGGCATTATCGCTCCAATAAAAGGATGTTAGGACTAAGGTAAAAAATTTAAAACCTCTTCAACTCTTGACATAACCTCAGATGGTTGAAAAAATTTGCTGCTAGAATTCACTGGTTATAGTTTGTTCATTCATAGTTTGAATTTTTTTAAACTAATAAAGTAGGTTAAGTGTGGTATGTTGTGGCTCCTTGATTTCGTGGTGAAGTTAGATTTGAAGATCTGATACGTTTTTATTTGATTTGTGATGTACCAATTCTAAATTATGCAATTTTTTCCTTCATAAACAGAGATTCGTTGACAATTTTTTACAAATAAATGTTAGACTGAAATAATTTTATCAAAAAATTGGTGTGCACAACAAGGGAAATACTATAGCAAGAGGAAATAAGAGGCAATAATTAATTTTATTACTTAATTCAGAGAGCTATTACAATATAGGTTACCATGGAGGCTCGACTTTCATCTTTAAGGGTTTTGTGAGGCACTCAAGTATTTTGCACAAATGTATTTATAGTGGAAATCATGCTTACTTCAAAATGGAGCATCCATATTTTCAACAAAAGTCACGTTTAAATCATTAGGAACAAAATCATGAAGCATGACTAACAAAACAAGTGATTACATTATTGATAATGGAGAAAAAAATTGTAGTTTATTGAAAATTGTGACATTTGTGGTAGTAAAAATGATCCCTTAATGATAGTGGTGTAACATGAGTGTGCATATTATTTAAGATTCCATACTTTAAGCATATAACAATTAGGGAAGTAATAAAAATTTTCATAGTAGATACAAAAATGTCTTTGCATATAACCTTTTATTGCATGCCCTGACAAAGAAACTCTTGGTGTTTCATAGCTACCTAGTAAGCTTTAATAGTAGATACAAAAATGTTGTAAAGGCTAAAACACTAGTACATCAACAATTATGTCAAAATTTATGCCTAGGGCAAGCTTCCTCCTTTGCATATCATAACCATTATGCAACAACAAAAATCATACCAATATCAACAAAAACATTATGAAACAACCAAAATAATGCCAATAACAACAATGGGATGTCTTTGTCTTTCAGTTGGAGCCACCATGAACCCATATTTAAAAATGCCACTCAAAATCCTTGTGCAAGGCACACTTATAAATCCTGGTATGCAAGCTAAATATCCTTCATAAATCAATTGTGAAAGGTCATGTTGTGAACTAATAGGGCTCAATACAAATTTTACTCATGAACATCAATGAAGGCCATCAACGAATGGATATCATGGATGCCCGATTTTCATCTTTAATTTTTTTGTGAGGCACTCAAGTAGTTTGCACAAATGTATTTATTTTGGACATCATTCTTAATTCAAAATGGAGCATCCATATCTTCAACCAAAGTCGTGTTTGAAATCATTAGGAAGAGAATCATGAAGCAACACTAAAAAAACAAGTGATTACATTTTTTAGAATGGAGAAAAAAAATGTAGTTTATTGAAAATTGTGACACCTATGGTAGTAAAAATGATTCACTTAATGATAGTAGTATGAAGTGAGTGTGAAAATTCTACAAGATGCCATACGTTAAGCATATAACCATTAGGCAAGTAATAAAAAGTTGCATAGTAGATACAAAAATGTCTTTGCATATAACCTTTTATTTCATGCCCTGACAAAGTAACTCTTGGTGTTGCATAGGCATATAGTAAGCTTTAATAGTAGATAAAAAAATGTCCTAAAGGCTTAAACATTGGTACATAAAAAAAGATTAAAAAAATTCATAAAGGCTTTAACACTAGTACATGAAGAATTATGTCAAAATTTATGTCTAGGGCCATCTTCCTCCATTGCATTTCATAACCATTATGCAACAACAAAAATCATGCCAATATCAACGAAACCATTATGAAACAACCAAAATCATGTCAATATCAACAATGGGATGTATTTGTCTTTGATTAGGAGCCACCATAAACCCATAGATACAAACGATGCTCAAAATCCTTACGCAAGGCACATTTATAAATCTCGGTAAACAAGCTAAATATCCTTCACAGCTCAGTTGTGAAAGGTCCTCTTCTGGAGTTAGCTAGCTGGTCCAGATTTAGTGGAGAAATAATAGGAGAATTTGTTTTTGCCAAAACTGAGGTAATTTGCGACCAATTTAGGCTCAGGAAGAGTCATTCTTGCTATATTTTGATGTTTTGGAACCATTAGATCAGGTTGTAGAGGAAACATGAGACTGTAAATATCACTTTTCATAATTGAAGCTGATAAAAAGGCCCACACTATGAATTTGGACCAAGGATATGTAGCCCAGGAGGCGTGAAATCCATCATAAAAAACTAGTGTATTTGTCTCTGTTATTTTTGTTTTCTGTGTTTTATTATGCTGTTATTCAGCATTGAGTTTCCATGCATTCAAGTTCATGAAAAACACTTAATCTCATTAAGTTTAATGAATTTTCGCTCATAAAAACTTGTATAAACCCTTGTATGATAAGAAAAAAAAAGAACTTTCATGTTAATTTTGAAACTGATATTAACACAACATTAAATAACAATCAATTTTAGATCAGCTTGGTATCAGAGCACAAGGTTGCTAAAGGTTTATTTCTTTCTTTGCTTAAGATTGTGCAAGATGGGTTTTAATAGTTGCAATTTTATGATTCTTACAAGGTTGAAGTTGCAGAGAGGAGAAGGGAAGATATTGGTTATTAGTCCAAAGATTAGGACAAGGAGAAAGAGAGCTGAGAAAGCATCATGTTCACCCAAATTTCCACTCAAATCTACACTTGAATCACCTCAAGTTCCATCTCGAGCAGTTGAGATTGAAGAGGTACAAATTGCACAAGAAGCTGAAGTGATTGAGAAGGTACAAGCATCAGAGGTTGAGCATGAATCCTTAGCCATTATGTTAAAATTTGAAGAGACTCATGGAAATTAAAAAGAAGAGGATGTTAAGACAGAATTCAAAGACATAAAAGAATGGTTAAAATCATGTTTGATGCATTCACTGCAGAAAGAGCAGGAGAAGGCTCAAAGCCTCCACATGGAGAAGGATCTTCAGATGGTAAGAAGGATGAAGAGAATAGTTCTAAAGGAAGTGGAGGAAATCCACCTCCATCTCCACCATCCTAATCCTCATCATCTTCATTAGCATCTTCATCTTCCACATCCACCACAAAAGCCACCCACACTCATTCAAAAATCCCAAAATGAAAAACTCCATTGCTCAAGTTGGAAATCAAGTTTGAATTTCCCATGTACAATGGTGAGTTAAATGAAGAGAAGTTAGACAATTGGATATATCAATTGGAATTATACTACAAAATTCAAAATCCAAAAGAGGATGACCTAAAGATCCAACTAGATTGATTAAGGTTAGAAGGAGAAACTCTAGTTTGGTGGGAGGCAAAGACTCAAGAGGAAATGACAATCCATGGTAAGATATCCATTTCTTGGGTTGAATTCATTTCTTCCATTAAAAGGCAATTTTATCCACTAGCCTATATGAAAAAGGCAATAATGAGTTGGAAAAAATTTAGGCAAGTCAAAGGCTAAACTGTTCAAGAGTACATACAGGAGTTTAGAAAGAGGGCTTTGTTTTTAGGAGTAAAATTGAATTCACAAGACACACTCTTGAAATATATTGGAGGTTTACATTCCTACTTGAAACATACTATCCTTATGTTTATCCCAAACAACTTAGATGAAGTATGTGTGCAAGCCACGCATCTTGAAGCAAGGGGAAAGAACATTTAGGAAGAGGGTAGTAAGAAGAAGCCATTCTAGGGTAAGGGAAAAGAGAAGGGAGGAAAATGGAAGGGAAAGAAGAATGCAAACAACAAGAAAGAAGGGGAGAAAACTACATGCAAACATTGTTCCAAAGAGGGGCATGATGAAGCCCATTATTGGAAACTACATCCCAAGCTAAGGCCAAAGAAACCAAATAACAAATGGAAACAAAAGATGACTTCCACCACACAACAAGATCTTGGATCCAATTCAGGAGATGAGACCAAGATAATAGCCATGGTTAACAAAGGAAAGGAAGCCATAGCAAGTACTAGTTCCTCAAACAATCACAAAAACACTTTAAATGAAGACACACGAATATAATTTTTCCGTGTTAGAGTGATTTCAAATCATACAAATATTGATGCATTGTTTGATAGTGGGTCACAAGAAAACTTGATTTCATAAGGCTTAGTCGAAAATATTAACCTTGAAACCGTGCCATTTCATAAACCATACCCTTTGGACTAGATAGTTAAGAATGCCAATTTACAGGTTACAAGGAAATGCATATTTATATTTGCTATTACTGCAAAATTTGTTCATGAAGTCGAGTTAGATGTGGTTCCACTTGAAATTTCTAGGATTATCTTGGGATGTCCATATGTGTATGACAAGAAAGCGGTGTTTTATTGCCATGAGAAAAAATATCATTTTCTTAAGGATTGGGTGGAATATATTCTGAGAGATCATCGCAAGAAACTAAATATTTATGTAGTTAATGTAGGGAAAATGAAGAGGCTAGTTAATGCAAGTAAAATTTTTGTGCTTCTCATGATCAAGAAAAAGGATGATGTTGACTATGAATCTTTTGAAGGATGTGATAAAAATTTGAAATCTGATTTGTTTGATGTGGTGAGTCATCATGGTGAGATGTTTCAAGAACCAAATGGGTTACCGCCCAAGAGGGGAATTCAGCATGAGATTCAGTTGCAGCAGATTGTTCCACTTCCAAACATTGGTATGTATCACATGCCAATTATGGAGAGTTTGAAAATCAAGAAGAAAATTCAAGAATTTTTGAAAAAAGGTATCGTACTCCCATCTACTTCGCCATGTGGTTCACCAATTGTTTTGGTACCAATAAAGGATGGGACTTGGCGCATGTGCATCAATTTCCGTGCACTAAATAACATCACAGTAAAGAATCGCTACCCACTCCCATGCATTGATGATTTTCTAGTTCAGTTTTAAGTATGCAAGATATTTCACTAAGTTAGACTGGCGAAGTGGTTATTATCAAGTTAGAATAGCTGAAGAGGACATTTGGAAACTTCTTTCAAAACTAAACAAGGATTGTTCGAGTGGATAGTTATGTTGTTTGGTCTAACAAATGCTCTAGCTACTTTCATGAGAGTCATGAATTATGCACTTAGACCATTTCTAGATGACTTCAACATTGTTTAATTAGATGACATACTTATATTTAGAAAATCAAGAGAAGAACATGTCATGCATGTGAACAAGGTACTTGATGTCTTGAAAAAAGAGAAATTGTTTTTAAAGATGTCGAAGTGCGAGTTTGGAAAGACTTCTTTGGTGTATTTGGGATGCATTGTTGGAGGAGGTGAGTTGAAGATAGACGCTTCCAAAGTAGAGTTAATTCTGAATTGGCCCAAGCCAAATATAGTTACAGAGGTAAGAAGCTTTCTTGGGGCAACATAGTATTGGAGGAAATTAATTTCTAATTTTTATTCCATTGCAGCTCTGTTACATGCATTAGCAAGTGTCAAGAAAGTCTTCCATTGGGGAGATTCACAACAAAAAGCATTTGATGCTTTAAATAAAAAGATAAGTTCAACATCGGTATTAGCACTTTTGGATCTTAAACAACCATTTGAAATCCAAACAGATGCAAGTGATTATGCTCTTGGAGCAGTGCTCATGCAGCATGGTAAGCCTATTTCATTTCATTCTGAATTTTTTAATGGAGTTGTGACTAATTATCTCACGTATGATAAAGAGTTATATGCATTGGTACAAAGTGTAAAGAAATGGAAGCACTATTTTATGTTAAAAGAGACCATTATCCATACTGAACATCAGCCATTGTAGTACTTACAATCACAGTCAAAGTTGCAGCAATCAAGACATTTCAGATGCATGGGATTTCTACAACAATTTCATTTGGTTATCAGGTACAAAAAGGGAATCTACAATGAGGTAGTTGATATGCTCTCTTGGCCTATTGTAAATTCATATATTATACTCAAGAACAATTCAATTATGCATGAAATTTACATTGAACAATATGCATATGAGAGTGATTTTCAAGATGTGTAGGAAAGCTTGAGTCAAGGAAACCAAAATGAAGAGTTATATTATCATGTGCATAATAGTTTGTTGTATCACTTGGGAAAGTCACATGTATACTATAGGGAGAAAGAAAAAATATCATAAGGTAGGTGCACACATCATTGATTTTTTGACATTTCATTGTAGGCAAGACAATAGCGAATATCCAAAGGTATTGTTTTTGGCCACACACGATTGATAGTATATCTCATTTTATTATAGGATGTTATTTATGTGCAACAAGTAATCCTAGCAATAGGAAACTTGGATTGTACACTCCACTTCCGGTTCCTTCACATCCTTGGGAGAGTATCTCAATGGATTTTGTAGGTGGTATTCCTATGTGAAGGAAAGTTCATGATAATTTGTATGTTGTGGTAGATAGGTTCAGCAAAATGTGTCTTTTGATGCCATGTAAGAAAAAAATTACAGTTGAACAAATCCCTAATATTTTCTTTCAAAATTTATGGGTTCATTTTGGTCTTCCTACTCTATTGTAAGTGATCAGGATTCCTGGTTTGTTGGGATATTTTGGTCAAAATTATGGGACATGATGGACACAAAGTTGAAGAAGAGTACAACATTTCATCCGCAAATAGATGTTCAAACCAAGGCGGTAAACATGATGGTTATTCATCTTCTTAGAGGTTATTTCAGCGAGCATCCCAAGTTGTGGGATGAATAGTTGCATTACATTCAACATGCATACAATAGGGCAAAGCATACTTCCACAAACACATTGACATTTGAGGCATGCTATGGTTACTTTCCAAAATCGCCTTTGGACTTCATCTTTGAGAAATATGTTGCTATAGATGGTCATAAGGCAAGGAATTTCATTGAGAAAATTCAGTTGATACCTCACATAGTGCAAGAGAAACTTGAAAAGAATAAAAAAAACTACAACGCAAGGCATGAAAAACACTGTATTGATCACAAATTCAAGGTTGGAGATGGAGTTTCGTTGTATATCTGCAAAGAAAGATTGAAAGGGGCAAGTAAAAAGCTTAAGCCAATCTGTTATGGTCCATTTAAAATTCTATAAAAGATTGATACTAATGAATTTAAGCTAGATTTTCCTCCTTATATGAAAATATATTTTTTCCTTAATGTTGAAAATTTGACATTGTTTGAGTGTCCTTTGATTGATGATCAAGGAAAGCATGTTCATCTACCATCAATAGATGATTTCTTGCCAGAATATATTGATGAACTTCAGCAAGATCTCATACTTGACAGAATAATCAGAACTTCAAGAAGAGGGAATGTCGAATACCTTAGAGTGGGATTGAAGGGACAAAATCCTTCAAAGTCCAAATGGATGGAGATTGAAAGGGTGAGGGATCTGTACCCTCACCTTCTAAAAAATTGATATTATATTTTTGGGTCCAAAAGGCTTATAGTGGGGATGAATGATCAGGAGCTCAATATTTAGCTAAAAAATTAAAGTGCTTAGAAATGCTTCATACATGAACGACCAAATAGAGTTTGTCACTAGGATTCCAACGCAACTCATTTCATCAAAATCCAAGTTATTATGATTGATTTATGGTATGTTGTTTTTTTTCCCAAATAGGTAAAAAATGTGTAGAATAGTGACAAACTGATGACTTCGCATTTCAGTCAGCACCTCAGGGATCTTCAGGGAATATACTCTTGTTTTTCAGCCAGTGACACTGTGACAAGTGTCATCACCATATTCATCAATGTTTCTTGGGGAAGTTAAATTTGTCTACTATTTCGTAATTTTGGAATAATTACTATGATGGCTTATCTGTATATGGTGGAATTTTTTGGGCCAATGGGGAAGGGCCATGTGGTACAGCCGAAGGCTGCCACATGCCCCCCCCCCCCCGCCCCTCTCCGCCCCTCCCCATGGAAAGGTGTGAAGGCGCATACATTACACATTGCAAGGTTAAGGTTGGTCGCATATTTATTTAAACAAAGGTTGGGACTAATGGTCGAAACTATAGTCGAATGAAAATGCAATATATATCCAAGATATATATCCTTAACCCAAAGTATTAAACCTTGGTCCAAAGCATTACTGCATTCAACCCCATCTCACATCAGAAGTTTAGGAGTGGAGAACATAAGGCAACAAAAAAATGATTTGTGATTTACGATTGCGCGGTAAGTGACGTGACGATAAGGTGGGTCCTACCAACCACATCTGGGGTTTTTAGGAGCAAGCAACATAAAGCGTTAACAAGGTGGCGAAATTGCGATGTGATATATCACATCTGGGTATCGCAATCGCAAGACAGATCAGGCAACATATAATGATTTATAGCAGGGCTACTATCTGCGATCAGTCACTACGCTACGATTAGTCACTGCATTGTGATTCGTGATCTACGAAAGTGACTGCAATGCAATCGGTGGAGTTTTAAATGCATTTAAACACCATTTATCTTAACATTAATCGTATACTTATCTTGGTGGCTCCTTTTGGCGGATCCGCTAGATTCGATGGACTTCCACATTTAGTGCAGTTAGTTGGACGGATTCCAAATTGAGTGGACAAATAGTAGGAATTTGTTTTTTCGCCATTTCTGAGGCAATTTGCAACCAATTTAGGCTTAGGAAGAGTCATTCTTGGTAGATTTTGATGTTTTGGAACCACTGGAGAAAGTTGCAGAGGCAACAGGAGATTGTAAACATCACTTTTGTACAATTGAAGCTAATAAAAAGGCCCACACTATGAAGTTGGACCAAGGAGATGTAGCCCAAGAGGGGTGAACTCCTTCATCAAAAACTTGTGTATTTGTCTCTGTTATTTGTGCTTGTTGTGTTTTATTATGATGTTTTTCAACATTGAGTTTCCATGCTTTTAAGTTCATGAAAAACACTTAATCTCATTATGTTTAATGAATTTTCACTCATAAACAATTGTATAAACCCTTGTATGATAAGCAAACCAAAGCACTTTCATGTTAATTCTGAAACTGAGATTAGCACAACATTAACCTAAAATTAATTTTAAATCACAATTACACCTTAATGTATGTTGAGGAGAAGGTTAATGTGAGGTTTTTACTTGGAGAAGACGAAATATTTAGCCCATCGTAAGAATCTTCTAGAAAACCTATATACTCTCTATCCATTTTATCCTATCATAAAAGGGTATTGTTAAAGAAGGATCGTGAAGAGAGATACATGTACGAGTTAACAACCATAAGACATGACTAGATGGAACACTTAAATTAGATCCATCTCAAACTTCAATAAATGGGCATGTTTATCGAATTATTTATCAAAGCTTTTCCTACAAATATAAGGTTTACTCGCTATATGCTTAAAGACCAAGTGTGGTAATTTAAAATGCTCAAACATTTTTTTTTTTTTTAATGATGTTAATGCTATATTGCTCAAATTATTTTGGTGTTTTAAGTTTTCACCTCTATGATTATAGTGGGATTTGAGGTCATGATTATATTTTATTATAATATGAATGGTATATTTATATTTTATTGATATATAACTGTTATAGTTAGTTATATATTTTATATAATATTTTAAAATTTTCATATATATAAGTTTAAATGATTAATATGTTTAAAAAGTGAAATATTTATTTTATATATGAGACATTATTTCTTTTTAACTTTAAATTTATTGAATCTAGAAGTTTATTTTACAATCCAATATGATGAAATTGTGTAAGTTTTTCAGTCTATCTTAAAATAAAAATAAAATATTCTCTAAATAATATAATAATTTCGGTTATAATAAAAAACAAAAATGAATATGCTATGTGTGTCTAATAAGTTTTCTATATGAGATAATATAATTTCATAACAATTTAAAAAAAAAAGTAAAGTAATTAGAAGTAAAAATAGTAAAATACCTATTAATAACGAAAAAATCATTTTACTGTGCAAAAAATATTCTTTATAACATTCAAAAATACAATATAATATAATTTCAAAACAGTTTTAAAGGAGGTAAAGTAATTAAAAGTAAAAAAAATGTGAATAATATGTTTAAACCTTATACTTAAAAAAAAAAAAAAAAAAATTCAACACAACTATTTGGAGATCTATGTTAATTAATATTGCCTATACAAAAAAGCTATTAATAACAAAAAACTCGTTTTAATGTGCACAATGTATTCTATATAACATTCAAAAATACAATATAAACTAAGAAAAAATACAATTCTATATATGTTTATTAAGTTTTCCATATGCAATAATATAATTTCATATCAACTTTAAAAAAGGTAAAGTAATTAGAAGTAAAAAAATATGTCAATAAGATATTTAATGCTTATAATTTTCTAAAATATTTCAATAATGTATTTAAATAAAATATTTGAAGATCTATGTTAACTAATATTGACTATACTTAAAAATATATTAATAACAAAAAAAATCATTTTAATGTGCACAATATATTTTATATAGCATTAAAAAATATGATATAAATAATGAAAAATTACATATTATGTATGTTTATATAAAAGAGTTTTTTTTTCAAAATTTGCATTTTAAAAAAGTTTACACTTAAAAAAAATATTATTTTTTTATGCTTATATTAAATCCATTGTTAAAAAAATCTATATTATTTTATATTTTCATTAAATATTTTAAAATTTTATATTCATAAATTAATTTTTTATATAAACTTGTTTATAAAATATATTTTGAACATTTAAGGTGAGTAGGAAGCTATTTCCAATGAGCCAATATATAGAAATTGGAGTTTTAAAACAAGTAGGCAACTATTTCGTAGAAGTCAATATGTCAAATATATAGAAGTGTGATTAATCAAGGACTGTATTTTTTGGGTAATCTATTAATGTATTAATACATTAAATTTAATGTATTAATGATTATTAAAATTTAATGTATTATCCAAATTTAAAGTCTTTGATTTAAATTTATATTTTAAAAATAGTTAAATATAAGAATTTAATGATTTATTAAATATAAAGATTTCTGATTGGTAATCTTTAATATATTAATATAAATTTTTATATTTAATCGTTTTTAAAAATATAAATTGAAATTTTTATAAGCTAGGGAGATATTTCCAGTGAGTAATAAATAAATACAAATATATCGAAATTGAAATTTCAAAACAAATAGAGAACTATAATTTCCGATGAATGAGTCATTAAATATATAAACTAGCATTTGCACAACTGTGCAAAGGGTATGCCGGAGGCATGCGACCTACAGTCCGAACGAGAGGTGATGTGCAAACCCTTGGACAGACAGAAGATTTTTAACAAGTGGAATATTTTTATTGGTTTGAGGAGCTGCCATGTGTCTACGTGTCTAATTTTTATTTGTTGGAAGGGCGATGAGAAAAGCTTCTCATTGGCTAGAGTGAACAGTGTCTGCCCACCCAAAGCCAACAAAAAGAACGCCTCTGGCCTAAAACTGATTGTTTCAAACCATATAACTATTTTCAAGGAGTCAATACATTAAATATATAGAAATGTGGTGAATCAAGGACTTGTAAATCATTAAGTATATTGACATGAATTCATTAAAAACGCTTGCTAGACAACACTATGATATAATGAATCAATCAATAAGATAACAATGGTGATTGTGGCTGATTATAACAGGTCAATACATTCTTAAAAAACTTTTTCATTCTTAATTTTGATTTATTTAAAAATTAAATTTTAATATAAAATCATTAATAGTATTATAATATTAATTAAATAAAATTTAGTTTGATTTATATTTTGTATTTATATAGTAGTTAATAGTAAATATTTTATTATTGATTATATAATAATAAATTGAAATTTACTATATTGATGTTTGTGTTTGTAGAATTTTAATTTAATTATCAATATTATTAAATGGATTGCAAATATTTAATCTCTATAAAATATTATAAAATATTTGTATTAGTATATACAAATCAAAGATTGATATTTATCTCTAAAATATTTATGCTATGTGTTTTTTAGTTAAATTAATTAGTTAAAAGAAATGTCATATGAATAAGTGTCATATAAAGGGAGTTATGATGTTTTGAGCATGTCATATCGATAAACCATAGTATTGGTCCATGATGTTGTAACAAATCCTAGTTAGAAATGAAGAATCTTCATAAGAAATTTGATCTCTGTTTCAACCATCTTGATCCATGTTTATTGAAATGCTTAGTCTAACCAATAGACTAAATGACCATTTCAGTTAATTTTTTTCCCCAAATCTAATAAATATTTTTAAGAATTATAAGTTTAAATTATGAAAAGTTAAATGCCTTTAAAGTTTTGAGGTGTTGGATTCTAAAATACATTTTGAGTAACAAGTAATCACACTATTGCTAAAAATCATATTGTCAAATTTTATCAAAAAATAATTTCATCTATTAGTTAAACTATACTATATACTACTTTCAAATAATATAAATTAAATTTTTAAATTAATTCATTACATTTCTTCTACTAATTAGACTATACTATATATTAAATAATATAAACTAGCAATTGCACTATATGCTGCAAAGGAAACGTTGTAAAGTAGTAATCTAACACTTTTAATCTAACACTTTTCAAAATCTAACATTTTTGTTTTCTAAATTTAATAGGTGAAGTGTTTCCTCAAAATTTTGGACACCTCATTAAAATACATTAAAATACATAATATTCCAGAAAAATATCGCATCACAACATCATGATATTAATTATGAAAATATTCATACCAAAATGTAAAAATTTAACAACAATAAACCTTAGATGTATAGAGCCCTATGGTTATATCGAAAACTCTATTATCATTCATTGCAGTTTGAAACAATGCCTGAGCTTATTTTTAAAATCTGATCTTAAACACCCAAAAACATAATGAATATTAACATAATTAGCTTCAAAATATTGCAATCAAATAGATATATATATGAATTGGAAATTGGAAAATTCTGATCAAATACATATTAGAAAAAGACAACCAAAAAATATAGCTAAAAGACAACCAAAATGTAAAATAATAACATTACAAATATTTTAACCATAAACACTTTTTTTCTTTTCCCAATTGCGTTATATGATATATACATCATTTTTTAAGCAATTTTAAATATATCCATAATTAACATTAAAACATTTTACATAGCATGTGCATTGAGACATTTTATTATGAACTACATTGTTCCAATTAAAATGGTTTTTTGGGCTATTAATATATCGTTCGGCTTATATCATTGAAATATTCTATTGCTAACCCACATTGAAATATTTTATTTTAACATTTTATTTCAATATAAAGATATATATGAAGTTGATATATAAATTAGTGAAGATAAATATTCAAATAGTTTATTTAAATCTGGTGTTGAAATATTTTTGAAAAGAATAAAGATTAAAAATCTTACTTTCACTTCTTTTTACTTCTAGTTACTTTGACTCTTTTCAAGTTTATATAAAATTGTATTAGATCAAGTGAACATCAAAATATTTTATTTATAACTTAGAATGAGTAAAATATTTTTACGACATTAGGTTATAATATGGAGAAAAAAAAATCAAGTAAAGACATATATCAAAACCAAGTTGATCACTAATAAAATCACATATTTCCCTCATACTGTATTATAGAATGCGCCTCTTAATACAATTACATAAATAAAAAATAATGAATTATGAACATCTAAACAAATTACTTAATATATTGAAATCAATTTATTTTAATTTTTTTTTTTTAATATATATATATATATATATATATATATATATATATTTTAAAACCATATAAATTAAAGTTTTAAGAAAAAAGCAAGGAACTTTGATAATAATATAAATTGAATTTTTAAAACAATTAGGCAAATATTTTCAATGAATTAATATATTGAAGTGTAGTGAAGTAAATATGGACTTAATACATTTATAGTCTATTTATTTTTAACTTTAAATTTATTTACATTTTAATTAAATAATTCATTTAATATATATATATATTTTTAATTGATACGTTAAATTTTTATATTCAACCATTTTTAAAATATAAATTGAAGTTTTAAAATCGAGAAAACTATTTCCAACGCGTAATAAATAAATACGAATATATATAAATTGAAATTTCAAAACCAGTAGGGGACTCTTCCAAAGACCTATTGCTCTCTGTAACCTTATTTACAAAGTCACCTCTAAGATCATTGCCCTTCGTATAAAAGAGGTCTTATCTAAAAATATCTCTGTAGAGCAATACAGTTTTCTTAACGGTAGATCCATACACGACGCTATTGCAATAGCACAAGAAGTACTCCACTCCATGCATTCGGACAAGCAAGAAGGACTGGTAATGAAGGTGGACTTACATAAGGCATATGACTCCGTGGACTGGTCCTTCACCCGGGTCTTACTGCTCAAGATTGGTCTCCCCATTCGCATCATTCGCTAGATCATGTCATGTGTATCAAATGTTCGATATGCTGTGGTGATCAACGGTTTTCCATCTCGTTTTTTTGAAGCTGGTCGGGGGTTACGACAGGTGTGTGCCTTATCCCCCCTCATCTTCATCCTAGTCATGGATGGGTTCAGTAGGTTAATGCATGTAGCTGTGCAGAAGGGTTATATTCAAGGTTTTTCTTTTTCTAACAGTGTTTCTACTACGCACTCCCTTTTTGTTGATGACTTACTGCTCTTTGGCTATCTGATAAGAAACCATTGGTTCTTTATTCATATCACTTTTTGTCGCTTTGAGACTGCCACAGGGCTGCGTATCAACTGCGGTAAATCTTTTATTTTATATGGATTTGGGAATATACAGGAGGTCAACTTCATTGCAGAGTTTTTGGGTGTAGGAATTCACCTGATCACAATGGGATTCAAATATTTGGGTTATGTTATCAAACCCTGTGGATACAAAAACAACGACAAGAATTGGATTATTGACAAATTTCGGGTTCGGATTCACCGCTGGACCCATCGATGGCTTTCAGTGGCCCGCGGTCAGCTTATTATGATTCAGTCTGTTTTATCGCAGATGATTGTGTTTTGGGGTCATCTTTTCTATCTTCCGGCAGGTGTCATATCTAAGATTAATAGCATCATCTCGCAATTTCTCTGGGGAGGAGTTAACATGGACAGGAAATATCATCTTTGCAGCTTGTCTGCTATCAGCATGCCCAAGGATTTAGACGGATGGGGGATTTTGTCCACTCGTGATTTCAATAGTGCTCTATTAACCAAGTCTTTCTGGCGTGCTGTTAAGGGAACCGGTCTTTGGAACGACATTAATAGAGTCAAATATTTCCGTGGTGATGCTTTGTTATTGATCAATGATAATAATTTCTCTTTCCCTCGCAACATATCTTGAATTTGGCGCAGCTTTAAAATGATTATGGCGCACATCTCTCCCCGACTAAGCTGGAATTTTCATGATGGGAGTAGAATTCCCATAGGGTCGAACAACTTTCTTATGTTGTCGCCAATTACAGCTCCATCCCAGCGACTACTCCATGCCTTGAATCAGCGTGGAATCATGTATTACTCACAGGTTATTTATCATTGGTCTTACGGTGCGCCAATTTTTAAAACTTCTAATAAGCTTGTCCTGGTAGGATCTGTTGCCGATGAATGGGATATTTTCCGGGATCAACTGCGTTATGTTGGTCTATGCTATGCTCCTGGCAGTGATCAGATAGTTTGGAATGGTCCTCTCAAATACAACATGGTAATAGTTAAGGAGGTATATAGAAATATTATCGTTTCATCTCATCTGCCACATGCCTCCAAAATTTTCTTCCCCTTTTGGCACAGGAGGATTCCAACGAAAATCACAATTTTTGGGTGGCTAGTTTGGAGGGGGAAAATCCTCACATGGGAAAACCTTAGGAAGCGGGGTCACCATGGTCCCATCCATTGTGTTATATGTTGTTCGTCTGAAGAATCCATATCACATTTATTCTTCACCTACCCCATCATTGTTGGTCTATGGAAGTTGTTTAGTCCTTTCTTTCTGAATCCATCATGGAGTCCGGTGGATTTCATTTCAGCTGCATATGAGTGGGACAAATTAAGCAGTAATTACAGATCTCTCCCCTTTTATGCTATTTGGGAGGTGTGGCTCGCTAGGAATCATTTGATTTTCGAGCATAAACCTTTCCAAGTACATCGGGTTTTTTCGGCCATTAAATTATGGGTTGAGGATTGTCCAAGACTGCCTGCTGATAATGTTGTTGACGCTTCTCATCGCATTAGAACTCATGAGATTGGAATTCCTGCCATTTATTTTGATGGGGCATCCGTTGATGGTATGACGGGCTGTGGGGTTTGGATCAAGATTTTTGATCGGGAACGTTATCACATCTATTGGAATGGAGGTCCGGGTTCTAACAACAAGACTGAGATTATGGCTCTATGGGGGGGAATCCTCGCTGCTGCTGATCTGCAACTCCAAGATGTTCATATATATGGGGATTCTCAGTTGATCATTGGCTGGGTCACCAACAAATTTCATATGTACTCCCCACTTCTTATTGGCTGGATCGACAGGACTCTGCGCCTGTGGCATAGATTGAATCGTCCTCCAATTAATCATATTTTCCGAGAAAACAACACTCGGGCTGATCGGCTATCCAAGATGGGGCTTATGGCTGATTTTGGCACCATGAAAGTTATTCACTTTTCAGATGGCAGACAGATTGGGGAATTTACCACTCCCATTCCTTGAATACTTTTCTTATAGCTCCATATCTCTTTTTTTCTAATCTCGATATACAGGGAGTTTTTTTTTTTGTCACAGGCTTCTCACCATGGGCTGCTGAATGATCTTACTTTGATTTTACCAAATTCCTTAGAGTCTTTCCTCAATTCTCACTGTACCTGACTGAAATCTATTCATATCAATAATATATGACTGTTTTAAATGAAGGCTGGTTGTTCGTTGATAATCTTCTCTCCTTATATCAATCCTTCTCATTGCAAGCGAGCCTGCTCTACACCTGTCCACACTATCAAGCGATCCGGATACACATCACAAATGGGGCTGATTTCATATTGTACACACGAGCCTATTCTCATCATCATTCCTAAACACGCTTATATCCTCACGGAAGCTCAGATGTCATCTCTTTCCAAAGTCCCTGACTATATAGATCAAGCGAGTCTGTTTTGTGATAATGCGCATCGGTTATTTCCTACAGTTTTATCTCTCTGCTCTTTCACATCAAGCGAGCCTGTTTTGAATTCAAGCGAGCCGGTTTGTTAACATCAAGCAAGTCTGCCTGTTAGTTTCAAGCGAGCCTGATCAGAACATTTTTCATGCTTTTCTCATGGTTTCTATGGAGTTTTCAAGGACTATTAACATTGTACAAGCGAGCCAGTCGGCCGAGAAGCATGAGCAATGGTTTTGAGCATCTGTTTCAGGAATGGCATCTCCATAGGAGGAGCAATTCTGGACGTGATAATCTGGCCTCCTTTGCTATCCTACCTTTTTCAATCTCTTCTCTCTGTTTTATTTCTTATCTAAATAGTTATATTGCTTTCTCTTGTTGTTTCACTCTATCATCCTCCCCTTCATATTCATATCTAAATTATATGTCGGGGATATTGGTATGGGATGGAATATATCTCGTTATGTGGAGGCCAATATGTAATTTATGCTCATTCACTCTATAAATGAGCACCATTTCCTTGGCCTTTTATGGTGGACTTCTCGCTGAACTCCCTCAGCTGAGATTTTTCTGTATATGTACTGTTTATATTCTAATATAATCAACGTTCTTTTTTCTTCTGAAAAGAAAAAAAGAATCAGTCCGTTAAACATAAAAAAAAGTTTCAAAATAAGGAACTATTTTCAAGGAGTCAATACGTTAAATATATAGAAATGTGGTGAAGCAAGGACTTCTAAATCATTAAGTATATAGACATGAATTCACTAAAAAGCCTTGCTAGGTTTGAGAGAGCGCAATTAATAAGATATATTATTAAATGCACAAGTTTAGTTAAGCATAATTAAATATTATTAATTTTATGAAATAATAATATTAATATCTAAAAGCTTATATGATATAATTAACCAATCAATAAGATACAATGGTTTGATCGCAACTGACTGCAAGGTGTCAATACATCCTAAAAGCTAAATTTTGTTGTAAAATAATTAACTTTCATTTAATTAAAAAATAAATTTTAATATAAAATCATTATAAAGTTATTATATTTATGTTGATAGACGTGTTTAATTTTATAATAGATATTTAACCTTTTTTTATAATATTTGTATTAGTATATATAAATTAGAGA
The DNA here is from genome assembly GCA_034641835.2 of Pinus albicaulis. Taxonomy (NCBI): domain Eukaryota; kingdom Viridiplantae; phylum Streptophyta; class Pinopsida; order Pinales; family Pinaceae; genus Pinus; species Pinus albicaulis. The sequence goes on along the minus strand of CM076577.1, from coordinate 834,986,854 downwards.
TTGAGGATTATCTCGTAGTTATGTTATTTTTTATTTTTAATTAAATTATTTAATTGAAAGAAATGTCATATGAAAAAGTGTTATATGAAGTGAGTTATGCTGTTTTGAGTTATCTTGATCCATGTTTATTGAAATTCTTAGTCTAACTAATAGATGAAATGATTTTTTTGGCATTTTTTAAGTCATATTTTTTCCGAAATCCGACACTTTTTTTACTTCTTCTTTTTTTTTTCTTTTTTTTTTCTTTTTTCTGAATAATTCTAAATCTATTGATATAACACAGAAGAGTACAAAACTGCCCCTGCTTCAGCTAAGAGAGCCTGAAAGCAGGGCTTGATGGTCACCGAAAGCATGAATCTGGACTGCCCTCAAAGGGGAAACCAGTCTTGGAGAAATTTGTCTTACCGCCCTCATAGGGGAAACTGGCATTAGGTTCAGATATTTTAACAAAAAATGACATATGAAAAGGACAATCTGCTCTTTCAGCAGAGGATAATTAAACATAAAAACAAAAAACAACCCATGAAACTTGGGCTGAGGAGTCATGTTCCACCATAGGTTGTCTGGGCTACTTTTCATTGACTGGAGAGGGTGGTTCCTCCACGATGCGGCATGATCTGTATTCTTCGTTGCTGCCCTCTTCATCTATAGTGGGAGCACCGGTGGCTTTTTTAGTATTCTCCTTCACCTATTCTTGAGTCTTGTCGTCTCGAGAAATCTGCAACTACGTCTTGGAATCCATGGCCTCGTCTTTGTTCTGAGGGGCAGAAGCAGTAGGGGGACGGGGATCAACAACAGAAGGGGGGTTTGGGTAGGCAGCTTCCTCCCTGAGGGTGACATTGATGAAGGCTATAATAACAGGCCTATCCATATTGCAATCAAAGCGAAATTCCGCTCTTTGGGAGGTCTGGCGGAGGGGTAAGTGAGCAGACAGTGATGGAGCAGGGGAAGCGACGTTATGGGTAGCAGGAGGCACAGGGGACATGACGTGGGGAGGCATAGAGCTCGGGATGAGGCATGCTTGTTAAACGAAGCAATTTCTACCTCTTTTACTTCTGGTTTCCGGGAAATGGCCACAAGAGAAGTCCTCAGAGGAGGATTCAATGCTGGGGGAGGACCGGGAACGTATGGCTCGGCCCCTACTGCTCCCACGGTGACATCTCATTCTGTGACGAAGCCTAGGCATGGTGGTGAAGAGGCGCGTACAACGTCGACTGGGGGACGAGCGAGAGTGACACTGCGCAGAGGAACTAGGTGAGGCAGGCTGAAAACAGGGCTGGGTCTTCAAGCAGCAAAGTCTTCTCTGAGAAAAATGGAAATCTGGCACCGTTTCATGGCAGCATAGAAGCAGAAAACGCCTTCCAGTGTGCGCTCGAGCACTTGCCTTGGCACAGGTGGGAGGGAAGGAGCTTCTCTGCAGAGAAATATACCTGCAAGCAGAATGTTTTTCATGCAAAAATTTTAAATCAAACTCCATTAATAACCAGAGGGCCTGAGCAAAGCAACGACAGAGAAAATTGAGGGCACAGTTGGGGAGCAGGCTGGCTGTATTAATGGTGAAGTAAATGTTGTTGTGGGTGGCCATATCACCACCCCATGCAAATGCCATAGGGATGCATCGCGGGACGGACGTCCCATCAACCTTGGCTGGCATCTGCATCCGGAGAAATCCGACACATAGTTTTAAGAATGATAAGTTTAAATTATTTAATCTGCCAAGTTCAAGTGAGGTTTTGAAGTGTTGATCAATTTATGGTTTCAAAAATGTATTGCAAACAAGATGATATAAATTTTAATATTAGAAGAATGTGAAATATATTATGTATTAAGTGTTTTGGTGTTTATTATAAATTAATGCTTATTAATGTTTATTATCCATTTAATTTATATAGTTACGTTGTAAAGCGTCCCTATTTGAAAACAACTCCCCTCCACTGCCACTTGTACCATTGTGTACCGTTGATTTTGATGTTAGACGATTGAAATAATATCTACTTTAGGATTGAATATTGTTACTAATAAGTTAGAAATAAGGAAAACCATTTTAAGTCCTCCAAACAACTGCACTGTCCTCTTCCACAAAAAATTACACTACTTACGCCTTGGCACTGCTCCAATGGATATGGAGTACTAGAGATTTTGGCGAGGTTTCTATGTCGAGGTGAAATCTCCCATCCTTCAATCCAAACGCATGCGAGAGTATGCCCACACACCCGTCGAAGGGATATCCATCTGCATGGTCTCCCTCCACGAACTCAAAGCTTATATTCTCCCATTCAACGTCATGGGTCTCCTGGAAAACTATGGGAACCACAACACCCCAGGACACAAGGGCAGAAGCTACTACTGCAGTTCTAATGTCGTCATTGGACACGATGGGGGACTTGGCGAAGTTGGAGAAAGCTATGGGCAGTGAGCATGGCCATCACGGATGACAGAAATGTCGTGGATCTTGAGATGGTGGCGCTCCACGAGATTGAGCATCTCATTGGGCTACACCATTCGACTATCAATGCCTCCATCATGTTTCCCGGACTTCAACCCGTAAAGATAAAGTGCCTTTAGGGTTAGCCTTTTTTTCTTCATTTTTTCTTTGTTTATTTGGTTGTAGGATTCTAAATTTTTGGTTACTTATATCTAATTCCCACAGGAATACCAATTGCATATCCCTCTTCTTCTAGTTGTTTTTCATCACCGACACAATATTCTTAAGCTTCTAAATCATTGATTGCAAGTTGAGTGTCACGTCCAAATATTTGTGGTTGAGGTACACCCATGTTTTCTAGCTAATCACCATCACCATCAACAGATCTCAAGAAATGAGGTGGAGGTAATGGTGCAGGTAGAGCCATGTCTACAAGCTGTTGATTATCAATTTTGAAGTCGATTGGGGGAGGTAGCGGAGGGGGGTGCCATGTTGTCAACGTGATCATTGATTCTGAAGGATTGTGTGGTGGGTAACAGTTACTGCATAGCCATTTTTTGAAGCCGATCACCATTATCATATATGAAGAAGTCTGGTGGAGGTAAAACCGTGTTTACAACGTGATAACCAGATCTTAAGAATTATGGGGGAGGTAACGTTGGACGTAAAATTGCAAATGTTACATTCTCTTATCACAACTTTTTTCATCCTCTCTTCTATTTCCAGACAAAGAACAGTCTCAAAAAAATTTTTAGCCTCTTCACAATGTAATAGTGAGTGACTCAGTTTCTTGCATTGAGTACATGAAGCGATTAAACATTTAGGGTTTGGACAATCCAAAACTTGTGTACACTCGTGTCTATTTCATATGGAATGTTACAGAATGGGCAATAAACAAGACCTTCAATTTTGGCTTCAACCATAGCCTACTTTGCCAGGCGATATTCATATCTTTCAATGACATAATTTGGAACAACTCTCTTGATAACAAAGGAATTTAGTCCTTGCAGTCATAATTAGCAATGCAGGATAAATATTCATCCTCTTTGCGACCTCCATAAATGATTTTATCTACTTTTTTCTTTATACATTTTTAAAAAAACCAGTGCCCATTTAGACATTGTAGCAGTTTTTCAAATGGATATGGCCAATAACAACAACCACGTTCTATAAAGCTTCTGTTTCGTTTCGGCTTATAGGTAATATTAACTTGTCCCATTAAAGATGATCCTTTTGCTTTTCTAGGCATCGATGGATCTCCTATTATCATAACTTCCATAGGTCCGTAGTCTGACGAATCAAAAGAAACCAACATTTCATCTATAAAATTAGAGGCATGGTTTAAATATGATGAAGATCCGGTCATATTTCCAAACTCGGTGAATATTCAGGTATAATTTGCGTGAGTCCAACTGCTGTCAGGGAGAAATGATTAGTGAAATTGAGAATGAAAGAAAGATCCCTTATCATCGGTTATAAATACAATTCGATCAATCCTTTAGGTCATAGGTGAATATAAGAGGCATGTCTACAATATTTAGGTGGACACCATTTCGTTGGCTTTGTGTGGACCCGCAAAGACCAGCTATGGGTATGGATGTGGGCATCAGGATGAGTTTATAAAAATTATTTTGAGGTTATTTGGTTAATGTAAGTTTTAAAAATTACTTTGAGGTTATTTGGTTTAAAATGTAAAGTCTTAATTATGGTCATTTGGTTTAAAATGTAAGTCTTAATTATCGTTATGCCCATCGTATTGACATGATGGGTTTATCAAAATTATTTTTGGAATTAATTGGTTTAAAAATAATTATTTTAATTTATAAATGAAATGGTTTTTTCATCTGAATTTGGCCATACAATGTCAAGAATAGAATGCTTGTGATTTCTTTGTTTATTGTGTATAGATAGATTCTATATTTTGAAAAATTGGTGGACACTCAAATTCTATGAATTAGATAATTTAAACTCAAGATTTTAAGAATAACTTCTAGATTTCGATATCCTGATAGCTCATAATCATGGAAACTATCTAAGCTTAGTACAAAGGTATTTTTGTTCTTTAGATATTTTCCGCTATAGGTGATAGAATTTATTGTCTCGGAATTATGGTTCCACTTAAATAAGTACAAAAAATGGGTGTATTTATCATTTTAGAAAGCTATGAATTTTATTTGAAAACTCACACTGAGACATGGGTATAGTCATTGGAAGTCAAATCAAAGGATATAAGTTTTAAAGAATCCAGCTTCCAATGCATTTTATTTCATTGTTTATGTAATGATTTTTTTGGTCCCCATTACTTTATCTTTCAAGGACTTTCCTGAATATATTTGGCAATGTTGGGTCAATTTGAATGTGAGAGTTTTTTTTTATAAGTTAAATATTCAATTAAATCACATAAAACTCTGTACACTACACTCTATAAGCTATCTATCCTAACTAGGTTATAAAAAACTAATTTCTTTCTCCAAACAATTCTCCGAACCTATAAATTTTTTTAATAAAATAATTCATATTCATAAGTTAAATATTCAATTAAATCACATAACATATCACATCTTTTGTCCTTTATAGTACTCTTTCCTATGTTATTGCTTTACAATGTTTTTGTGAAACATATGGTGCAATTGCTAGTTAAGTTACTATAAACATTTTGAAAATAAAAATAATAAATAAAAATATAATAATAAGTTACATATGTATATCTGGAAAAAAAATATTTTATCAAATATTTTGATGTTTTAATTATGTTAGGTATCTTGAAAATTCTGCGAACATTTTAAAATTTGAAAAAGTTAAACAATTGAATTATCTCCTCATCATTAAATTCCAAAATATTCCAAAAGCCAATTAACATAAGTTGAGAACACTATTAATTTTATGATGATTAACCTAAATTGGTCACATTGTTAGTTTTATGGTGTCCTAATGGGAATGCTCGAGTACACAGATACTCACAGTTCGATATAGGATTTGAGAAGTTGTTGCGTGCAACATTAATGGCTGGTAAAGGAGGTGAGGCCATAACGACTATTGTATTAATAATGGCTGTCTTATTATTTTGTTGGATATTCCACAACAATAAAATATTTCCTCGCAGACCGTATTAATGGCCAATTATTGATAGTTTCCACCAATTGGTACTCCCTGCTCATCATACTCTCACATATCTCTTTGACATGTATGGTCCCATTTTGCTTCTCTGTTTCGGTTTTGTTTCTGTTAATTATCACTGCATTAGGAGTTGGAGTCAGTCAAGTTGATTTAAATTATAGTCAAATTTAGTATTTGGTTACTTGTCAAGGTATTTTAGATGAGTTGTTAGTTGGAAAAGGTTAAATATCTTTCACTAAATTTACTGTAATAAAATCATCTCAATCAAATTTCTGTGATCAATAGAAGAGTCACAACTCGTATTATTGTGCGTGAATTATTTGTGTTACTTTGTGTTCTTCCTCTCTTCCTTAAAAACAAACTGGTATCAAAGCTAAAATTACAAAGATAAAAATGATTTTTTTTCACAGTCAAGAAAGACGATGGATTAGCAGCAATCCATAAGTGAGAGAACAGAGAAATAATTTTTTCCATAACAATATAAAAGTCAGAGAGTTAGAGAGTTATAATGTTGGGAGGCTCACTAGCAGGCCACGTTACAAGTCATAAACTTAACTGCAATTCGTGCACACACGTTGTTTGTGCCTTGGGTGTGTGTTACAAGACTAGCACAACCCTGTATCATCGTGAAGAGCGTTAGTAAGTAGGCTCTCCTTCATACGAGCCCTGTTAATCTTGTTAAAAGACAAAAGTGAAAGCACCAAATTCGAAGGTATAAAGGTGAAGGCCTTCATTAAATAAAAGGTGAGAGTGATGCTTTAAGTTTTATTTGAAGAGTAGTGGAATAAAGATCTTGTGAAGAGTTTTTTATATTAAAGTTATTTTCTACATGAAATATTTATACAAGGGGTATATTAAAGGTGATATAAAGAGGCATTTTCTTAAAGCCTATATATATTTGTGGGAGTTTTTATCAAGTGTTTTTTTAGAGAAGACAACTAAAAGAAAAGGATTTTTTTTTATTGAAGAAGAGGGTTTAGGGCTTTATAAAATTTGTTGGTTTATAAAAATATTTTGGTGTTTTGTCAAGAATGATAGATTTTTGGGTTTATGAATTTATTTAATTCATTGTCCTGCAACACTGCCTCTATTTTTTATTTTCATAAAATATAATTCGAATTTCTCTTGAGTGCATATTCGAGTCTCAAGCCATTGAAAGACATCTTGATTTGCTACTAGACCCTGAAGAATAAATCTGCAAATTTGAACTAGCTCAAGACAAACTCAATTTCTTTTGTTCCATTGTGATTCGTGGTGCTCTGATACCATGTATAAATTATATATAAACTATATATCAAAAGATTCAATCCAATCATGTAATGTATTAAAACAAGATATTGAATCCTTCTACTATATTTGCGGAATATAAAACACGATCGCTTAATCACATGCAAGTAAGAAAAAGAAATAATCAATCATACAACAAAATATATTCTTCAGGAAAGCACCAACTCAAAACCCCTCTATCATATATTTTACATAGTCAAAGAATCATGAAACAATACAATGTTTTTTCACACTGAGAAAATCTAGCACTCTACCAATTGTCTCACTGTGATCCTGCTCAAAACTAATTAGCAATTCTTAGGCAAAATTAGCCAACACTTAGCCAATTCTCAGCCCCTTCTTAGCTCAGCCTTTCTCACTCAATCCCTAGGAAACTAATGCATATTAAATATGATAATCAACCTTCCTTAACTGCACAATCCATCATGGCCTCCTCATGACTTTATAATTGTGCCCGAGTAATTCGCTAATAATACAACTGATAGTTAACTTCCCTTTAACCTATGTCTCAAATGGGTCATCATGAGAGTTGGCATGCATGCAACTAATAATAGAAAATAATCAGTTATTTGATAGATCGACACTTGTGAATTAAATATAATTTAATTCACTTGACCTCTCACTAGCTCATCACTTAGTTAGAACTAGTTAAATTGATTTTAACTCAATTAATTTGAGTTAAATGATTGCACATGCACTAAAATAATGCATTACCTGCAACTAGACCCCCAAAATAATAGAATCACTCTAAATGTCTCACCTTTGACCCTCAAGTCAAATTTCTTGAGCTAACTCAGTCTTTCTAACTTAGTTAACTGATACAAGTTGTTATGAGATGAAATTACAATTTAATTTCCAATTTATTTAAGGGATAAATAAATTAGATGCCCACATTTATGGCTAGTGTGTAGCTGAAGTCATCACACATGTGTGACTGGAATCTCACACTAGTTATGTGGTTGATTTGTTTCCTTTCTAGATGCCAATTTCACTGTTTCTTGTTGCAAATTTCAACAGATCTAAATGAGAATGTTTTTATGTCCCAACCAAAAGGATTTTTTTTGAATGGTTAGGAAATAAAAGTATGCAAGCTTGTAAAATATCTATATGGTCTCAAGAAAGCATGACGATCCTAGTACGAGAAGTTGAATGAGCATGTTCTTAAACTCAATTTCAAAAATTACGATCTTAATGATGCAACTTTATTTGTCAAGAAAGTTGGAAAAATAGTTTTGTGTCTTATGGTGTATGTAGATGATATTTTGATGATAGGGAAAAAAAAGAACTACATTGCATCCATAAAGAAGGAACATAGGAAAGGTTTTGAATGATAGATTTGGGATATGTTCAGTACTATCTTGGTATAGAAGTAACCAAACATCGGATGTTTATATTTCTCTGTCAGACTAAGTACATTGGAGATATGGTGAAAAGGCTTGGCATGGCTGAGTGCAATCCTTTAGCTAATATAATGGAACATAATTTAAAGCTCACATCCATTGAAGCAAAATAATTTGAGGATGCAACAAAGTATGGATGGCTCATAGGAAGACTCAACTACCTAACTACTACCAAACTAGACATCTAATTTGTTGTTGGAATCCTCTCTAGGTTTATACAAAATCCTTGTGAGGGTCATTGGTTTGGTGCAAAAAGAGCTCTAAAGTACTTGAAGGGAACTAAAGAATTTGGACTCAAGTATACATAGGTGGGTGACTTCAACTTTATTGGATACTCTTATGCAAAATTTGACAGAGATAAATAAAATGGAGTATCTACTTTAGCTTATGTTATGAGCCTTGGATCAAGAGTGTTCTCCTCGAGGTCATGAAAATAGTTAGTTCCAACAGATTCCACAAATGAGGTAGAATATGTGGTAGTGGCTGAAGCAACAAAGGAAATTGTGTGGCTCAAGAAAATTCTGGAAAATTTGTAAGATAAAAAAGCACATTCAACTCCTCTTTTTATTGATAAAAATTTTGCAATAAAGTAGGCCAAGAACCCAAAGTTCCATGATTGAATGAAGAACATCAATACAAAATACCATCTTATTAGACATCATGTTAAGGCCAAAAAATTCCACCTACGACATTGTTCCACAAATGAACAGATTGCAAACATCTTCACCAAGGCGCTTGGAAGGGGAAAAAATGAAAGGTTCAGAATGACGCATGGAATCACCAACATTCCTTTAGATCAAAGGGGAGAATTATGACACCTAATATTTGGGATTAAGAAAACTTATGTAAATATTGTAAATAGAAAAAATTTAAGGAAGTTAGAAGAATAATATCCAGTTTGAATTTACGAGAAATGTTTTTATGTAAGAGGATTCCGGAAAAAATCTAGCGGCAGTCTTAGGACTTGTTTGGGAGGAGCATGAAACCTTTGAATATTTTTATAAGGATATCACCCCCTTTGTGTATAATTATGTTTATTGGGCTTCAATATTAAATTTTAAACACTATTATTCCCCTCTCATGGGGTTCAAGCACATAACCATTGAAGGTAGTCGATAAAGTTTCTTTAGTCAACTATCGCATCAAAAACATAAAAAATAACTTTTTGGGGCTCTGCATAGTGATTCTAGCTGGGAAAATAGCTTTTGAAGGCTTTGCATGGTGATTCTACTCCAAGGGTTCCTCTGGTTTGGCGAAGGTAAGGTCGTGGCTCTATCTCAAATATACAATAAATATTCAGTAAGTCTGGAAAGGAAGAAGACCTTTGAGATTGAATATCTTGGAGATGTGTCAATATGTATGTAAGAGGTTGATGTTGCAACAAACAAATGTCATGAGGAAAGGCCATCACGAAAGGAAATTTTGATTTGAGGTTCATTTTTTTAAACAATATCTAGATGGGTTGATATAGGACAACCAAAAGTGAGTTGTGGATGTCACCTAAAACTTGTAGTCATGTAGAAGGATGGAAGATCCTGAAGGAAACATGACGTGGAAAAGTTTTTTGTATGAAGAAAAGCCAAATGTGACACCATATTCCAACATTAACCCAATTAACCGGCCAACTAGGGTAAACATGTGAATATATGTTACTATAATAAGATTCAACCTCCTAGGTGACCTTAAGGAAATGGAACCGATGGAAACAAAAAATACATACATTGTACAAAAACAACAACATCCCCGGAGGTAACCCAACCTTTCCAGCATCTTACCCCTGGGTCACACTGGCATTCTGACCTCTTTGAGCCATATCTGCAGGCACAGGCTTGCATGCTTGTGTCCATGAGGCTATAACCAGATGCATAACACTACATTCCAGCGGGCAGGGCCCCAAATAGTCAGTTTTGTGCCAGCGGCCCCGAGATTTGAGCCACCTTTTCAGGCCCAAAACTAAGTGCTCTTCCCATAACTTCATGAAAATCTCAGAGATGATAAATAATAACAAGACACTGATACATAAGAAATCACATCAATAAAAACTCATCTAGACCCCTCCTAGCCATGACAAGAATTTTTTCAAGCATGTAACAAACATGAAAACTACACGTATAAGCAACATAACAGAGCATAGGGTCCCATACTTATCTGAGAATCGCTAAGAAGCATTACTCACCTACATCATTAAATGTAATACATTTTATTTGACCATAGATACATTGTGTATTAATTTACAAGTAAAAACATCAATAGAGCCATACATCATCACTGATAAAATACATGATTATAACCTGCATAATAACAACTGAAACATCATGGATAAAACAACAATAGAATCCAGATATAAATTAGTACATTTGCATACCAAATACTAAAGGAATGAGCTTCTAATTTATGCATGTAAAAACCAACATGAGATGGGACTTCCATGTTCCACCCAACCATAGATTGGCTGAGCCAAGTCTCTCTTTAGCCAATCATCCCTGTTCCATATTCGAAGCATGAATGTGGAACTCAAACTAAAAGAACCAACTAGGGAATCCCGAGGCTAAAACACCTCACCCTCATCAAATATAAATAAGGCTTTACCGTGACCTACACATGATCACTAGGCCAACATAACCATGGACATCACCAGATTCGTTCCGCCTAAACCATGAGGAATTTTTCAGTCTCCTAGTTTCTCAAGCTTTACGACAACCCACAGTTCGATACAAGGGATGTTAGGCCCTAAACCAAGGCATACTCTCTAGGCTTTATGATATATCCCAAACCTAGGATTGCTAGGCATGAATGGAGAGAAAACCACCTCTCAAGATTTATCGCAATCCACACTTGGATTAATAGGCCCTAAATGCAGGCAACACATGAACCATTTCTATAATAATTCAAAGATCCACCTCACTCAAATTTGAGTCCATCCAGAAATCCAACTAAAACAAAACATAAGAACTCCACCACACCATGGCTATCGAGAAATGGAAAGGCTTGGCTGAAAACACTGTCACACGTAGTAAAACCCATGCCAAGACAAAAATTAACCACATGCAATACCATGCATGCCAGATCTAGCAAGGAAATCATACATGCAAATAAATTCATGCAAAGAATCTTGTCGTAGTTGTTTGATTCCTGCTCCTCCTTGCTTTCTTCCTTCTTCTTCCTACTTTCTTGCTCCAATTCCAAAGTGCTCCAATAAACTCTAAGTGTCCAAGATTGAGAGAGCGAGAGAGAGAATAATGAGTGAGCTCCAAAAAATGTGGTGAAAAAAGGTAATAAATTCCTCCCAACTGATCCACATAAGCCTTTTTATCAACGAGGCCTCTATTTTCTTCATTTTCCATTATTTTCCTTCATTTTACTCCTTACATGAACCCTGTGACCTATCATCTCCATTTTCTCCAAATTTCCATTATTTTCATAAATAAATGTGTCAAATATGTGTTGGGTGTGTGTTATATTCTTTCCACGAATTTTCGTACGCATGGGGGGGTCACAAGGGGGGCGATAGCCCTACCTCTATTCATTGCGCCGGGTATAGTGGGGGTCTCACTGGGGGGGCGGAAGCCCCCCCTGTCCAGGGGTTTGCAGGGGGCGGGTAACCCCCTGCACGGGGTCCGGGGTAGCACCCCCAAGAAAAAAATTTGGACCCTATTTTAGGTGGGCGGACCCGCCTATGGTTTTTTTCATGGGTTTGCACATGGTTTTGGGGCACGATTATTTTTGGCCCCTGGTATTTTGTACGTTCGATCAAGGGAACTACAACTATGTTCTAATCCAGGGTCAATGGATTGGGGTTTATGAATGCTTCGACATGTATATATATATGTGTAGTAATACAAAGAGGAATATAATGAAAAATCAAGCTGGTAGTCCAGATTTGAGATCCAGGGGAAAAATCTCTCTGTATATTTTTTTATATTTTATGCTCTCGCTATTGTTTATTTTCTGTTTTAAGAATTCGTTTGTAGATAATTTTTGTACAGGTTTAAAACCTACATTTGGTATCATAGTTGTTTTTGCTTCAAGGGGACGCCTTTGTTGCTGAGGGGTTTTTTCTCAGGCCTATGGTAGACCCTGTTTAGTGGGAGATCTATGGAATCGATTCTTGGAGTGAAAGAAGATGGCGAGTAGTAGAAAGATAGAGATATAAAAATTTAATGGTTAGGGTTTTGAGTTGTGGAAGCTCAAGATGGAGGATCTACTAGTGGATAAATATTTGTGGATTATGATAGATCCAGGTACTAAATTGATCCAGGTAGATATTGGTGACCACCCATCTATTCCACTTGGAACCTATCAAAATATTGCTCGAGGAGGCCCTCGAAAAACAAAGGATGCGATGATGGATAACTTTTACCAGATCCTTCAATGACTGCCCACCGATGGCACATCTACATCCGTGAGTCACTCTAGAGGCACCACCCCTTTTGAGGTACAAATAAACTTTGACATTCCCATATTTGAGGGCCAAATAGATACATATACCATAGGTAGATGGTTCAATCTATTAGAAGGATATTTCTCGGTTCATGAATATTCCGACCAGGGAAGATTATTTTTTCACTCCTCAAAGTCGTCCCCCATGTCAAGGACTAGTGGGTAACCTACTCTCAGAAAAAGGACAAGGGGGGATCCTCTCTGTTCTCGGCCGTACCCAATTGGACTTATTTATGAGATGCCATCAAGGAACAATATTATCCTGTGGGAAGCTATGAGGACAAGTACATACAATGGACTACGTTGTGGCAGCAAAGGGGTTAAAATGTGCTAAAAAATTCGTTCCATACCCTGCGCACAAAGTTGGGTATCAAAGATTCGAAGAAAAATTTACTGATGAAGTACCACAGTTTTCTGCACAGACACATTCAGGAGCAAATGGAGTTCCTTGACATCTCTTCTCTTGGTAAGGCATACTCATATGCTTCCAAGCTTGAGCAGAAATTCAAACAGAAGAAGCGAGACTTTGGATCTGTGAATCAAAAACAAGGGAAAGGTTCCCCCAAACTACAGAAAAAAAGACAAAGCTAAGGCATGGTGGCCCAAGACAACCTGCCAAAGTTGCAAGAAAAGAAAAACAGCGCGAAGCCAAATAAGGACACAGGGAAGTGGTGTGAGTTCAATAAGAGCTCCACTCACAACACAAGTGAGTGTTGGGTGAAGCAGTCACTGGTGGCTGAGATGAAGGATTTTGAATCAAATGCATGCTCCGGCTCTGAATCAGAACGTGACAAGGGGAGTGACAAAAGGAATAAGATTATGGATGTGTAGCCCAATTCCACGATTCACACCACAAAGATCAAGAAGGAGGAAACGGAAGATCCAGAGGAGGAGGAGCATCTCTTCCACTCCCATATGTGGGTAAAGGGTTCCCCACTACAGCTCATTGTCGACATTGGGAGCTAAAAGAAACTCATTTCAACAGAGGTCGTGAAGCGGTTGGGCTTGCCGACCAAAACACACCCATAACCGTACACCATCGTGTGGCTTCAACAAGGACGAGATCTCCGCATTAGCCAGTAGTGTCACCTTCCCTACAGCATGAAGCCCTTCATGGATGAGGTATTATGTGACATTACTCCTGTTGATGTTTGTGATGTATTATTAGGCTAACCATACTTGTGGAAGGGATATGATGTGTATGAGTCCTGGCCTCATGCTGTTATTTTTAATTTGGGAAATAAGTTGTATAGGATACTAGAGGTACTATCGCCTACCACTATATCTTTGGTTACTGCAAAACAATGCAGTAATATCGTTTCCAAAACCGGGAAATTTGTTTTCCTGATGATCCACCCTGAGGGAAAGAAGAATATTGTGGCCACAACCTCCATATAGGGCTCCTCCGCATGAAAACAAAAAATGAACAAGATCATGGAGGATTACGGGGACATCTTCACCTCACTTGCAAGGTTGCCTCTACACTGTCAAGTCAAGCACCACATCGAACTGACCCCAGGTGTGCCGCTGCCCAATGGACTGATCCATCAGTGCTATGTTTTGGAGAACGATGAAATAAAGAAGCAAATTCAGGAGCTACTGTAGAAAGGTCACATACGGTTAAGTTCATTGCCCTGTGGGAGCCCGATCGTGTTGGTGTAGAAGAAGGATGGGACTTGGAGACTATGCATTGACAATCGAACATTGAACAAGATCATTGTTCGGAATACGTACCCGATCCCATGGCAATGATGACCTTCTGGACCAACTCAAAGTGGCGAAATATTTCTGCAAGATAGAATTGAAGTCCAGGTATCACAACGTAACAATCGAACCCTCCGATGTGTGGAAAATTGCCTTCAAAGCTAAAGAGGGCCTTTTTGAATGGTTGTTCATGCCTTTCAGGTTGACGAATGCTCCTAAAACCTTCATGAGGATGATGGACGACATCTTGCGGCCATTCACCAAATCGTTTGTAGTAGTGTACTTGGATGACATCCTGATATTTGGCCAGACTTGGGAAGAGCACCTCCACCACATCCGACAGGTCGTCCAAACAGTGCGGCAACACAAGTTGTGTGCCAATTTGGAGAAGTGCACTTTTGGCATGACTGAGTTTTAGTATCTGGGATACATTATTGATGAGTGGGGGGTGCATGTGGATCCAACGAAGATCCAAGTCATTCGGTATTGGCCAGCCCCAACCAATCTAACAGAGCTTCACAACTTTCTGGGTCTTTCTAATTTATACCGAATGTTCGTGTTGGGATTCTCTCATATCACTTGGCCCATGAGTCAAGTCACGAAGGGAAGAGCGAAAGAAAATTTATTTTGGTCAAAATATCAAGAGAAATCATTCGTATAATTGAAACATCGTCTTTGCTCTTCCCCAGTGCTCACATTACCAGACTTGCAACAACCATTTAAGATCGAGACATATGCCTCTGACTATGCTATTGGGGAAGTTCTTACTCAACAGGGGCACCCAATGGCATATCACATTGAGACATTTTCTGACGCAGTCCACAAGTATCCCACTTATGACAAATAAATGTATTCCATTGTACAGGCTTGCCGACAATGGAAGCATTATATTTTGGGGAAGGAAACGGTCATCCACACAGACCACCGGCCCCTGTAGTTTATATATACACAAGGGAAGTTGCAGAACGATCTCCATCAAAAGTGGTCCACATATCTGCAACAGTTTCATTTGAACATCAAGTACAAGGAGGGAAACACTAATAATGTTTCATATTGCCTAATTCAACCACGGATCATGGCGCTAACCACCATTCTTAACTCTTTTGGGCTTGAGACTTCTGATTGGCTGCTTCTCTACAAGAGAGATCCAAAATTCGGCCACACATACCATACACTCTTGCAAGGTACGCAAGTTCCAAATTTTCACCTCTAGGATGCACTTCTATGTCACCTAGGACACCTTTATGTTCCTTCAAGTGAGCATGCCAAGATGATTTGGGAAGTGCACTACAGTTGGGTTGCTGGGCATTTTGGGGTGGAGAAAACAATAGTAGTACTACACAAGTATTTCTATTGGCCAAAAATTCAATAGGATGTTGTGAAGTACATCAGATCCTGCACTGCTTGCGTTATTTCCAAACCGACCATCAAGAAGCAAGGCCTCTATACTCCTCTACCTACCCCGAGTCGACCTTGGGAATCCATCTCCATGGATTACATGTCGGGCCTTCCTTATACTAAGCATGGAAACAACTGTGTTTTCATGGTCATCAACAGATTATCGAAGATGGCCATTATGGCAGCCTGCAAGAAGAATATCACAGCAGAAGCCACTACTAAAATATTCTTTGACCAAGTGTGGGTGCACTTTTGGATCCCACAATCTAGTATCTCATATCGAGATAGCAGGTTCCTCAACACATTTTTCTCTAGCCTCTCATCAATGCTAGACAAAAATCTCACCAAGTCGACAACTTTCCATCCCCAAAATGATGGCCAGATAGAGGTAATCAATAGGATGATCATACACATTCTATGCATGTACAATTCAAAGCATCCATGCATATGGGATGAGAGCCTTCCCTATGTACAACACATTTATAACCAAGCTCTCCACAACTCAACGGACCACAAACCCTTTTAGGTGGGTTTTGGATTCCATCCAATATGTCCCATTGACATAGCCATGCCTTCTATGACTACTCAGGCCTATTTAGCTCATGTCTAGTCTGAAGTTGACAAGGCGAACAACTTCATTGAGTGCATTTAGCACATCCGCCAATAGGTTCATGACATATTGGATAGAGCCAATGCTAAGTACAAGCAATGACATGATCAACATCAGGTGCCACAGAACTTCCAGGTGGGTGACAAAGTGTGGCAACATTTGCAGAAGCAGAGCCTCGCTGGACCCCACCGTAAGCTTCACCCACTCCAATATGGGACGTACACCATCACCAAGGATGTAGGGGACAATTCCTTCAAGCTCAGTGTTCCACCATTCCTTGGTCTGCACCTAGTGTTCAATGTGGACCACCTTCGACCCTAATTCCCACCTCTACTAGACACCTCTGACATTGCAGAATAACTCACACCAACAGAGTTAAACCAAGACTGCATGGAACAGGCTACCACGGATCATATCATGGACATGCAAATCAAGAACACTCGCCAATAGAAGATACAACTGTATCAGGTTGTCAAAGCTTTCCAACTCCTGCAACAAGGAAAATGGTTCACCAAGGACCAAGTTCAGCAAAATTTTCCTCATCTCATGGAGGAACTCAACACAATGGGGACCATTGATTCCTAAGAGGGAGGAATGATCCAAGTGGATATTGGTGGAAACCCACCTATTCCATTTTGTGCCCCACCATTGCTTCTTTTAGTTCTCCTGTTTTGTTAATTGTAGCATAGTTTACTATTTTTAGCCTTTTTTCAGGTCCTAAACTTCTAGAGCCATTTTGAGGCCCTAAACAACATTTTTTGGAAAAACTGGGAGCAACATGAAGTTCCTTCAATGTTTCTCACATCAAAATTTGTAGTCCTCGGATAGATATTTCTAACTAGGTATTGTGCACGTCAAATGGAGTTCGTATGCCAAAGTTTTGTCTATGGGAATATTGATGTACCAATTTACCAAACAGGGCCCATAGTTTTGGCGCTTAATCTCCTAGGGTTAGGTTTTTGGATTTTTATGGTTTTCCATTGTTTCTCAATAATAAAAGGCCCTCGAGCCTCATTGTAACACAGTTCTATGTGTTGTAGTCACCACATCTCTTCTGAGAGATAAGTTACCAGCACCGTAGCTAGTTTATTTCCATTCTGTCTGTAAGCATATTTCAGTTATTTGTTATTAATAAAATGAAGTTTTATTTTTGTTTCATCTCTACTTTTATGTGTATTTTTGTATTTCATCGTTTTCCTGCATAAATCTGGATCATAAACCAATGGAAATGTCAGAAGAATAT
Source organism: Pinus albicaulis (assembly GCA_034641835.2). Taxonomy (NCBI): domain Eukaryota; kingdom Viridiplantae; phylum Streptophyta; class Pinopsida; order Pinales; family Pinaceae; genus Pinus; species Pinus albicaulis. Next base: position 834,969,230 of record CM076577.1, on the reverse strand, counting down.
TGGGCGGAGTTGGATCAGAAGGCAAAGAGCACAATACAGTTGTGTATCTCAGATTCGGTATTTTTGAATGCATTTGGGAAGCTACGGCAAAGACTTTGTGGGTCAAGTTAGGGAGTTTCACCAATCTAAGTCTCTGGTGAATAAATTGTTCCTGCAGAAAAGGATGTATAACCTGAGGATGAAGGATGGAGACTCAGTGACATAGCATCTGAACGCATCTGTGGATATTAAAATCTCAGATGAAGATAAGTGCATCAATTTTTTTTGTTCTCTACTAGTTTCATGGGACAGTTTGGTTAGTGCAATTGGTAGCAATACAACTACCTTGAATTTTGATGAAATTGTCTCAATGTTTCTATCAGAGGAAATGAGATGGAGAAATATGGAGGGCCAGAATGGAGATGCATTATCTGTATGAGGAAGGTCCCAGAATAGAAACAAAAATAATTTTTTGAGTTGGAGATCTAAATCTAGAGGGAGATCTAAATCTACACAAAAGCTAGTAAAGGTGTGCTGGAAATGCAGAAAGGAAGGGCACTTCAAAAAGGACTGCAGATTGAAAGCTCCTGAGAAAGGAAAGGGATCTGATGAAGCTCCTTCTACAGAGGTTAAAACCACCTCAGATGAAGGTCAGGATGTTTATTTGGTTTCTTCTTCAAATACACATGTAGATCATGAGGCATGGTTGACTGAATGAGGTGCATCCTTTCACTTCACTCCCCATAGGAAGTGGTTATGTGAGTATGAGAAGTATGACGATGGTGATGTCTTCTTAGGGGATGATAGGAAGGCCAGAATCATTGGACGTGGAAAATTTAAGCTGAAGCCACAAGGTGGAAGGATTAGAACACTTCCTGGTGTTCGGCATATTCCTTCATTAGCCATAAATCTGATTTCTGTAAGAAAGATGGATGATGCAGGTGTAAAAAAAATGTTCAAGAAATATACCTGCAATTTCGGGGAGCACTGGTATTAATGTGGGGAGTCCAGATTGGAACTCTATACAAGCTTCAGGGTAACACTATCATTGATGGGTGCAACAGTTTTGTGGTTCCTAAAAGTGGAGCCGAAAGCCTAGCGGTCTTTAGAGAAAAGACCATGCTATGGGATCAAAGGCTTGGAAATATTGGAGTGAAGGGCCTTTGGATACTACATGGTAATGGTATGGTAGAAGGAATGTCTAATTTCTATCTCCATTTTGATTTCCGTGAACATTGTTTATATGGGAAGCATAATCGGGTGATTTTTCCTTTTGGAGCTAAGAGGGTGAACAAGATATTAGATCTTGTGCACAGTGATGTATTTGGACTTGTATCGATTCCCTCACTGGGAAAGTCTGTGTACTGTGTTTAATTCTTAGATGAATTTTCAAGGAATACATGGATATATTTCTTGAGGAAGAAATCTGAAGTCTTTGACATATTTAAAGAATTTAAGGCTCTGGTGGAAAACGAGACAGAGAAGAAGATAAAGGTGTTGAAGAGAGATAACGATGGAGAGTTCTTCAAGAAATAATTTGAAGAGTTATGTAAGAAGTGTGGTATAGCACAATAGAGGACTACTCCATACACACCTCAACAAAATGGAGTTGCAGAAAGAATGAGCAAACACTGATGGAAAATGCAAGAAGCATGCTCAGTGGTATCGGGTTAGGACATGAATTATGGGCAGAGACAGTGGAAACTACATGTTACTTGGTTAACATATCACATTCATCAGTGTTGGAGGATAACACTGCACATGAGGTATGGATTGGTAAGAAACCCTCTCTTTCACATCTAAGGGTATTTGGATATGATGCATATGTACATGTTCCAAAGGAGGAAAGGACCAAGTTAGGTAATAAATGTGAAAGGTGCATCTTTATTGGGTATAAGGATGGTTTAAAGGGTTACAAGCTTTGGAACTTGGAAATAAGGAAGGTTGTGTACAGCTGAGATGTGGTGTTTAGAGAGGTGAAATATGTTGTTAAACATGAAGTCCTACCAAAGGAACCTAAGAAGATAGAGTTTGAGCTAAAGGAGGATGAATCATACTCTACAACAGAACAATATTCAGAAGAGGAAGTGCCACAAACACCAGTTGTGAGAAGATTAGTTTGGGAAAGAAGGCAGCCAGAAAGGTATAATCCATCTACTTTCTATTAAAAATTTTCTTTAACTATCATTGACGATGATCCTAGAAATTTCAGGGAGGCAGCGGATTCAGTGGATGGAAAAATATGGAAGGAGGCCATGGTTGATGAAATGACATCCTTGCAGGGATCTAGTGGAGTTTCCTGTTGGAAGGATACTCATCAGGATAGAATGGGTGTTTAATAAGAAGATGAATGTATAAGGCAAGGTGGAGAAATACAAAGCTCAGTTGGTAGCAAAATGTTATTCCTAGGTGCTGGGAATTGATTTTGGTGATATTTTCTCTTTTTTCCAAGGTTACTTCTATTAGATTACTTTTATCTGTTGCTGTTGCATTTGATTTTGAGGTAGAATAGATGGATGTGAGGGCAACATTTCTTCATAAGGATCTGGAAGAGGAGATCTACATGAAGAAACATGAAGGCTTTGCAGTGAAGGGTAAGAAATAACTGGTATGTAGGTCAAAAAGTCTTTGTATGGGTTAAAATAGTCACCAAGGATGTGGTATCAGAAATTTGATACATATACACAGGGCCTTGGCTTTGCCAGAAGAAAAGAGGATAACTGTGTGTATTTTAAATTAATTGGTGACCATGTTATTAATTTGGTGTTGTATGTGGATGATATGTTGCTCGTTGGAAATGACAAATAAATTATCTAGGATTAGAAGACCCAATTGTTCTCCAAATTCTACATGAAGGATCTTGGCGCTACAAACTATATTTTGGGCATGGAAATTAAGAGAAATTAGGCAAAGAGGAAGCTTTGGTTAAACCAAAGGAAGTATGTTGAGAAAATATTGCAGAGGTTCAATATGAAGGATAGTAAATAAGTGAAGGTTCCTATTCTTGTAGGTGTAAATCTATCTACTGAACAGTGTCCCAAGACACAAGAAAAAGAGGAGGATATGTCCCATGTTCCATACGCAAGTGTAGTGGGTAGCTTGATGTATGTAATGGTCTATACTAGACCATACATTGCACATGTAGTGGGAGTCAGGTTTATGTCAAAACCAGGGAAGGAGCACTGCATAGCAGTGAAGCGGGTTTTCAGATATTTGTGTGGCACTAGGGATACTGGTTTGTTGATGGCAACAAAACTGAAAGTCGGCCCCTAAGGAGAGATGGTCTACTGTAGTCACTCTGTCAGTATTTCCTTTCCATTAACTTAGTTTTCCTCCACGTGGTCTTCTTTCTTTTCTTGGAATTTTATTTATCAAATTTGAGTAATTTGATAAATAAACATTATCAACAACCTTTGAAAATTAAATTATATCTACGAACTTTATATTAATACCCAACGCTTTTTAAACAAATGGCTTTGTAATAAACCTTTGGTTCCGGGCCCCACATCTATGATCAATAGTCCAATCAAATTCACGCGTTGTACCTTGGTTATCCTTCACGCTACTTCCGAAAGCGACCACCATCCGATGGCTTCCTCCCAGATCGACGACATTCAACGATATCGCGCGGCCTCCCTAGTCGAACGTTAGCGCGTGATGGCATGCAATGAGAGAGGTTTCAGGGGTCCCGCCTTTGCCACATGTCGAGCACTCAATGGAATCGCTCCAAATTTGAAAATACCGCTTACTCCGCAAAAGCGGTGCGATATGGGCAATCTGGTTTCGTAAATCCACTCCCGGGTTTTGGAACAGTGACTAACCCAAGTTAATTCGGGGTTGCGCTATCCTTCTTATTCAGTTAACTCAGGTCTATCCTCGGCAAGGTTTCCAATTAACAACAAACAAATGTAATTCTCTTCCGATGGGATTTTCACTACCATTAGGATAGAGTTAATCGACCACAATTATACGCAGACTTCTTCTATGAGTGGAATTAATTCAACAGAGCTTGTTCAAGTAATTCACGAGAAAATAATAACCAGAGAAATGCGGAAGTCATGCAACAACCCTACTCAATGATTTCACACAGACCAGTGTTCAATCGCCTCACAATTAAACAATTTATTCACAAATAAGGATTCGAGACAATTCGATGGCCAATGAGCATTGAAATTATTTCACTGGAAGCAATTGTTAACACACAGATTTTAATGCAGAAAAACTCTCCCCCAATACATCCGAGGGATACAATTTATATACATCACAGTGTGTCTCTTCGGTTCCTCGGTGAGGACCGTTTAGAAAATCAAAAGCCTAATTACAATTATTCACTAACTGGAACATGACAGATGGACTGAACCTAACTATTCGACTTCTACAAATTATAACTTATCTAAATGAAATAGGTGGTAAATGAAACAGGCGGCTGAGGTATTGACACCTAGCTATTACAATTCGATGATTTTTAACCCTCCTAGCCACAAAATGTGGACAAAACCTCCTACATTGCTGGCTAGTGTCTAATGCCCCTACATCAAACTCCCGAGGGCAATTTTCTTCATGGGCTCCTATCCATGAGCTCTTCCACTGATCTGCCTATCTTCTACAACATTCCTTCAGTCATCCAAGTGGCATCTTCCTCTGGCTTGTCCTTCCATTTGATTAAGTACTGAAAGTACTCTTGTCCTCTGGTCTTCCTGAACACCCTTTTGTCTAATATCTTCTCTAGTTGCAATGGTTGTGCTGGAGGTAGCTGCTCTTTCCACTCAATCTGTTCCTTGTCTGCTGTTCTTTCTTCTACACCATCATCCTCATACTTGTACAAATCTGCAACATTAAAAATGGGAGATATTCCAACATCAAGAGGTAATTCAATCTCATAAGCATTTGCAGAAAACTTTCTAAGTATCTTGCATGGCCCAATCTTTTTGAACTTCAATTTGTTATACTGCTTCTTTGGGAATCTCTCCTTTCTCAAGTGTTCCAAAACCAAATCTCCTACTTCAAAATGGAATTCTTTTCTTCTCAAGTCTGCTCTACTTTTGTATCTGATGTTGTTTCCTTGTAGTTGTTGTTTCACTTGTTCATGTATGGCCTGGATCTCTGAAGAAAATTCCTCACCATCTATGCTCCTTAGCTCTGCTCTTCCCAGGTTTCTTAACTCTGATATTCCTCTAGGGTGCATTCCATAAATAATATGGAATGGGCTCTGCCTTGTGCTCCTGTTTGGTGAGTCATTATATGCATATTCTGCGTGAGGCAAAATATGGTCCCACTGCTTGGGATGCTCTCCTACAAGACTTCTCAACAAATTTCCCAAACTCCTATTCACTACCTCAGTTTGTCCATCAGTCTGAGTATGATAAGCTGAGCTGAAACTCAGTTTGGTACCAATTTTCTTCCACAGTGTCCTCCAAAAATGACCCACAAATCTGGTGTCTCTGTCTGAAACAATACTCTTGGGCAACCCATGCAATCTAACAACTTCTTTGAAAAACAAGTTAGCAACATGGGTGGCATCACTAGTTTTATAGCATGGAATAAAATGTGTCATTTTGGAGAATCTATCCACTACAACAAAGACTGCATGATTCCCTCTCTGAGTCTTGGGAAATCCTAGAACAAAATCCGTACTCACCATGTCCCAAGTCTTGTCTGGAATAGGCAAGCGAGTGTACAATCCTGCATTCTGGCTCCTTCCTTTGGCATATTGATAGATCTTTCAATTCTTCACAAACTTATCTACTTCCGTTCTCATCCTGGGCCAGTAATAGAAGTGACTCAGCTGCTCATAGGTTTTATCAGTACCAAAGTGTCCAGCAAGTCCACCACTATGCTTCTCCTTAATCAAGTTTTCTCTCATGGAACATTTTGGTACACACAGTTGGTTTCTTCTGAATAGTAAGTCCTCCTGCAAGAAATAATCCAGCCACTGGCTTCTATCTGTTAAAATAGGGTTACAACATGCCTCAAATGCTTCCTTAAAATTTGAATCTGTTTTGTACAATTCTTTGAGAAAATCAAACCCTACAACTTCAAAATTAGTTTCTTGAACAAGCATGTGCCTCCTACTCAAAGCATCAGCTACTTTATTTTCTTGGCCACTTATGTGTTTCAAAACAAAATTGAAACCTTGGAGATACTCAACCCATTTGGCATGCTTATGCTTCAACTTGGGCTGCTGTACAATATACTGCAAAGCATGATTGTCAGAATATAATACAAATTCCCTGGACATCAAATAATGTCTCCACTTTTTCAATGCTTGAACAATTGCATAGAATTCCTTCTCATAAGAGGAATACTTCCTTTTGGTGTCATTTAGCTTCTCACTGAAATAGGCTATAGGCCTATCATCCTGAATCAACACAGCTCCAATGGCTTCCCCACTGGAATCACACCTCACTTGAAATGGTTTAGTAAAATCAGGCAGAATCAAAACAGGCTTCTCAGTTATCTTTTGCTTCAAAAGTTTAAAGTTTCTTTCTGCTTCAGCAGTCCACTTAAATGGTTGTTTTCTCTTCTTTATTGTCTCAATTATGGGTGCATTGATCTTACTGAAGTTTCTTATAAACTTCCTGTAAAAACTGGCAAGTCCATGGAAACTTCTTACCTCAAAAACATTCCTGGGTGAAGGCCACTCCACAATTGCCTTAACCTTTTCTGGGTCCATCTTCAATCCTTCTGCAGAAACAACAAAGCCCAAATACACCAACTCTTCTTTCATGAATGAGCATTTCTTTAAGTTTATCAGCCGTTTCTCTTGATGCAGCTTCTTCAAGACATAATTAAGATGCCTTAAATGTTCTTCTTTATTTTTGCTGAAAACTAATATATCATCCAGATACACTATCACAAATTTACTAATGAATTATTTCAATACTTCATTCATAAGTCTCATGAAAGTGCTAGGTGCATTTGACAACCCAAAAGGCATTACCATCCATTCATACAGTCCTTCATTTGTTTTAAAGGAAGTTTTCCAATCATCACCCTCTCTTATTCTAATCTGATGGTATCCACTCATTAAATATATCTTTGAAAAATATTTAGCACCACTCAAACAGTCCATCAAATCCTCAACTCTGGGAAAAGGGAATTTGTACCTGATTTTGATCTTATTGATTGCTCTGGAATCAGTACACATTCTCCAGCCTCCATCTTTCTTTGGGCTCAATACTGCTGGTTCTGCACATGGACTCAAACTTTCTCTGATCAGTCCCTTGTCCACCAATTCTTGTTCTTGTCTCCTGATTTCCTCATTTTCTGTGGGAGTCATTCTATAGGCTGCCTTATTTGGCAGATTTGAACTAGGGATAAAATCTATCTGATGGCTGATCTTTCTCACAGGTGGCAGCTCATCAGGTAAATCATCCACAATAATGTCACAATAATTGTCTAACATCTCTTGGATTTCTACTGGAAAATCAGAAATATTTGTAGAAGTAAGAACTACCTTAGGTTTTCAAAATAAATCAAAACTTACCTCTTCTTCTTCTATCTACTGCAGATATTCCTTCTCGCTCAGCAACAAGGTCTTTGGATCAATCACTCTGCTGGATGGCTCTCCTTCTTCCATGGGTATCAATGTATGATTTACCCCATCTTTGAAGAACTTGTAAGTGTTCTTCTTGCCATCATGCACTTCTGCTCTGTCAAACTGCCAAGGTCTACCCAGCAGTATATGACACACATCCATGGGCGTTAAATCACATAGGACCTTATCTTTGTATTTTCCCATTTGCAGCTCTATCTCACACTGTTCTTTCACAACCAGCTAGTGCCCTTTGTGCAGCCAGGACACCCTGTAGGGAGTTGGATGCTCCCTTGTCTTCAACTTCAACTTCTCTATCACCTCAGTGGAAACCAGATTGTCCGTGCTGCCACTATCAATGACTAGCCGGCAGCATTTCCCTTGGACTTTGCATATGCTCCTAAAAAAAGTCTTCCTTTATGCAAGCTCAGTGACCTCTTTTGTTTGCTTCAACAGGACCTTATTAACCACCAAGGAATCTCCCCTCTCTGGTATAATTTCTTCTTCAATTTCTGCCTCTTCTCCAGCCTGGGCAACAACAACATTTCTTGGGCCAGCACCCACATTCTTTGGACACTCATAGTGCTTATGTCCCACTTGCTGACATCTATAGCACCTCAATTCTCTACCTTTGCCTCTGTCTCTGCCTCCTCTTCCTTTTCCTCTGTAAGAACCCCTTCTTCCCCTTGCATCATCCTTTGTAGATGCATTCTAAGGTGAGCTACTGTTAGCTCCATCCCTGGGTGTAGTAGGCTTTCCTCTACCACCCTGACTTCCCTTTCCATAGAAAGTACCTCTCTTCTTGGTAGACTGCTTCCTCAGGAGTTTCTCCTCTGTTTTCAAGGCCATCTGGTAGGCCTCTTCCACTGTCTTAGGAGACAAAAGACCAATCTCATCTTGGATCTCCAGCTTGAGACCATTCACATATCTGGCAGTCTTCTCTGGTGTGTCTTGAAATTGCCCAGCTCTTATGCTCACTCTGTAGAATTCCTCTTTGTATTCCTTTACTGTCAGCAACCTCTGTCTCAGGTTCTGCATTTTCCTAAACAATGTTAGCTGGTAATCACTAGGCAAGAATTTAAATTTTAATTTAGCCATCATTCTGGTCCAGCTCTCGATAGGCTGCTTTCCAACTTTCCTCCTTTCTGCCTGCACTCCATCCCACCAGAGTGCACCATGTCCCTTCAGCTTTGTCACTGCAAACTTGACCTTTTTATCTTCGCTTATTTATTGATAGTCGAAGCACTTGTTCATTTCATTTATCCATTCCACCAGCTCCTCTGGATTCAATCCTCCTGCAAAATTTGATACTTCAATCTTGGGCGTAACTGCAGACCCCAGAACAATTCTAAGGAGCCTCAAGTCAGGAGGAATCTCAGCATTTTCTTCAGCTTCTTCTATCTCAGGTTCGTTGATGTCTTCAGGATCTCCGGGTTGTCTTCACTCCATGGCATCCATTCTGGCCCCGAACCTTTGCAAAATATCCAACACCTCTGCGTTGGCAACAGATCTCCTTCTGCCAGCACCTCTACCAACTTGGATTGCCATGTTAGTTCTTTGCAAAAAGAACTTAAAAACAACAGCTCTGATACCACAAATGACGGCAACAAAACTGAAAGTCGGCCCCTAAGGAGAGCTAGTCTACTGTAGTCGCTTTGTCAGCATTTCCTTTCCATTAACTTAGTTTTCCTCCACCTGGTCTTCTTTCTTTTCTTGGAATTTTATTTATCAAATTCGAGGAATTTGATAAATAAACATTATCAACAACCTTTGAAAATTAAATTATATCTCCGAACTTTATATTAATACCCAACGTTTTTTAAACAAATGGCTTTGTAATAAACCTTTGGTTCCGGGCCCCACATCCATGATCAATAGTCCAATCAAATTCATGCACCGTACCTTGGTTATCCTTCGTGCTACTTCCGAAAGCAACCACCATCCGATGACTTCCTCCCAGATCGACGGTGTTCAACAATATCGCGCAACCTCCCTGGTCAAACGTTAACACGCGATGGCGCACAATGAGAGCGGTTTCAGGGGTCCCGCCTTTGCCACGTGTCGAGCACTCAATGGAATCGCTCCGAATTTGAAAATACCGCTTACTCCGCAAAAGCGGTGCGATATGGGCAATATGGTTTCGTAAATCCATTCCCAGGTTTTGGAACAGTGACTAACCCAAGTTAATTCGGGGTTGCGCTATCCTTCTTATTCAGTTAACTCAGGTCTATCCTCGGCAGGGTTTCCAATTAACAACAAACAAATGTAATTCTCTTCCAATGGGATTTTCACTACCATTAGGATAGAGTTAGTCGACCACAATTATACGCAGACTTCTTCTATGAGTGGAATTAATTCAATAGAGCTTGTTCGAGTAATTCACGAGAAAATAATAACCAGAGAAATGCGGAAGTTATGCAACAACCCTACTCAACGATTTCACACGAACCAGTGTTCAATCGCCTCACAATTAAACAATTTCTTCACAAATTAGGATTCGAGACAATTCGATGGCCAATGAGCACTGAAATTATTTAACTGGAAGCAATTGTTAACGCACAGATTTTATTGCAGAAAAAATCTCCCCCAATACATCTAAGGGATACAATTCATATATATCACAGTGTGTCTCTTCGGTTCCTCGGTCAGGACCGTTTAGAAAATCAAAAGCCTAATTACAATTATTCACTAACTGGAACATCATAGATGGACTGAACCTAACTATTTGACTTCTAAAAATTCTAACTTATCTAAATGAAATAGGCAGCTGAGGTATTGACACCTAGCTGTTACAATTTGATGATTTTGAACCCTCCTAGCCACAACATGTGGACAAAACCTCCTACATTGTTGGCTAGTGTCTAATGCCCCTGCATCATTTGTGATACCAGGGAAGACCAGGATTGGACAAATTTTTGGACATCCATGGTTTTGTTGATGTAGACTGGCTTGGAGATTTGGACCAAAGAAGATATACGAGTGGGTATGTATTTATCCTATTTGGAGGTGCAGTCAGTTGGATGAGTAAAAAACAGATTGTAGTGGCTTTTTAAACTAGAGAGGAAGAATACATGGCAGCCACTCATGCAAGAAAGGAAGAATTTTGGTTGTAGATATTGTGTTCAAGTATGGGTTGGTGCAACGAGCTATAAGGATAGAATATGATATCGAAAGTGCAATTTTCTTGGCTAAGAACCCTGCTTATCATTCAAAGACAAAGCACATTTATGTTCAATATCACTTTGTGAGAGATATGGTTGAGGATAAAAAGGTGTTGTTGGTAAAGGTGGACACTTTGAAGAATGTTGCATATGCATTGATGAAGTCTGTGAGCACTCAGAATTTCTCTTGGAGTAAAGAAACAATGGGTGTTGCAAGGTTGGAATAATGACTAACCTCTCTTGTGCCCCCTTGCGGAAAGAAAACAACTAGTGGGAGAATGTTTGGTGTGTGTTATATTCTTTCCATGAATAGTTGCATGTGCATGGGGGTCATAGGGGGGCGAAAGCCCCCCCTATGCAGGGGTTAGCAAGCGGTGAGTATCCCCCCACACAGGGTTCGGGGCAGCGCCCTGGGAAAAAACTTTTGGACCCTATTTTAGGTGGGTGGACCTACCTATCGTTTTGTGCATGGTTTTGCACATGGTTTTTAGGCATGATGGCTTTTTTCCCCTAGTATTTTGTAGGCTAGGTCAAGGGAACTACGGTTATGTTCTAATCCAGTGTTAATGGATTGTGGTTTATGAATGCTTCGACATGTATATATATGTGTTGTAACACTAAAAGGAATATAACGAAAAATCAAGATGGTAGTCCCGGTTTGGGTTCTAGGGGAAAAATATCTATGTATATATGTTTTATGTTTTATGCTCACACTATTGGTTATTTTCATTTTTAAGAATTTTTTTGTAGATAATTTTTGTACAGGGTTAAAACCTACAATATGAAAATTTTCCTTTCCAAATCCTTTTCCTTTTCCTTTGTCAATTTCCTTTAGCCATAATAATCAAAATGAACACATGCTAGGATGTTTTTCCCAACATTCAGCTTGGAATAAGTGTCCCATCGACTGTGGTTATTATTTTTTCCTTTATTAACTTTTATTACATGGACTTTTCACCAGGGATATTACAGTTCTAACCCTCTCGCTTGGGGGAACACCATCGTTGGTGTTCAACCATACCTATACCTTAGAAAAACCATTGAAATGAAAAAATACTACCCATAGAGCTTTATAACACAACTCGTTGCAACATTTACAATGATCAACCTGCTACAAACATGATAATCTTATAGTGTATTGGAGATTTATTACAGAACTCATTAGAGTATTTACAATAATGTACACATATATACTCATATAAATTTTCTCAATCAACAAATAGAAGGATACAATGCATGTATCAGCAACAAGGGAATCCAGAGGCTCAAATTTCCACCCTCAAAGTACTACCAGGATTTACTTCCTTCCTAGGAAGTCCAGAATCCACTATCATAGTCAAGTATACATCCAATGTCCAACGCTACAATCCTGTGCCACTACACCCTCAGTGAAAAGTTACCGGCTCATTATTCTAGGGCACACTCCCAATGTGCACTTAATTCCATCTGGTTATGATAATGGCCAAAAAAAATCCATCCCCGACCTTCCCTTCTCTGCTACATAGTCCCTCGAGAAATCCAGTCACCCCCTTCCATGTAGTCACAAACTTTCCAAGTTCTGCTGGCACCCCCATCCCAGGCATTCCATCCCATGGAAAGGCTTCCTCGCATTGGAAGATACAAAAACCAAGGCATATCCCTGCCTTAAAACCATTGTATGATTCATAGCATGCTCATGGAAATCAATAGACACTATTGGGTACCAGTGTCCCACAATGGCCCTACTTCTGCATTTCTTTACTAGCATATTTATTCCCGTTTCGATTCTTTTTGTTGTTGTTGTTAACGCTTGCAATTAGTTTCAACCACCCAACCGAGTATTTTCGTGCTTTCCCATACCAAGCACATAATTTCCATTATATTCAAATAAATCGAAATAACTTCAAATCATACCTCATTGGTAGCCCATCAATAAGGTACACTTACATTTCTTTTTACTTCATTTTATACAAGTCAAACTAGTTGTTTGATCAAATCATCATGTATAAACATATCACATCTACTTAGCTCAAAATGTAACCATCATGAATCACATGAAATCATCATAAATCACATCTAACCATCATAAATCAGAATCGTATATCACATGCATGATAAAAATGAAATAAAATACTGATACTTATCCTTCATTGGTCCTTACTTCTGCCTTTGTTCTTTTGTACAAACACCAAATAAATTTCCACACCCGACAAGAACCCAATGTATTTGCTTCTCTTCAATCAAGTACATATACACCTAGTCTAAAACATGTATGAACACACAAGGTGTATACCACCACACAATACATACACCCACACCAGCATACAACACGTACACCTACACTCGGTGTAAAATACAACACAATACATACACCTACATCGGCATACTACACATACACCTACACCCGGTTTACAATAAATCACAACACATACACCTACATCCAGTGTAAACACAAAAAAATACATTTATATATACAAGTTACAACACAAAAAATACACATGTCACGATACAATGACTAAACCGTGTACATACATAGTATCGCATGACCACAACAAAGCATGTACGACATGATATGACATGCACACAATACCACATGTATACTAGTAGCATATGCACAATATTTACACAATACCACCTATACACACCACTATGTGCACAACTTATACACAACATCACATGTACATGGCACCACCTACAGAACGTGCACATATTGTCAAATGTATACCGCACCACCTATGCAATGTGTACACAATACCAAATGTACACCACACCACATGCATGACATGTACTCTGTTAGCTCCTCATAATTTCTAATATTGGAAAGAAAAAGTAGTAGAGAACAACATCAAAACACTTTGGAGTCCAAGACCTAGCCTTCCTGGGCTTAGAGAGTGCTCTCTCTATATTTATCATTAACTGATTTAGCTTTATGATTATATTTTCTGATTTTAGGCTAGTTATAAAGATTGGGGTTTTTTGTTTGATTATTTGTTTGGTTGGAAAGATAGAATTGTGAAGCTTAATCCATTGGGCTATGGAGTCATAAAAGGGTTAAATTGTACATAAAATTTTCAAGGGTTTTCACAGGGCAAGCTAACTATGTCAAATGGATCTCTGTGGAAAGATGAATATGAGATGGCATAAAACCGTGAGTTCGGTAAAGATAAAGAGAAATTAAGAATCCTTTAACGATACTTCAAACATAAATACAAAGAAGCCACTCTCTTAATTATGCATTCAGGTCTTTAGAGAAAAACATTCAAGATAACAATTCAGTGAAATTAAAGAGAAGTTACGAATTCTTTAACTAAACTTCAGAAAAAGCCTTAAGATAATAGTTTGGTAAAACTAAAGAGAATTTAAGAATTCCTTAGTTCTACTTCACAAAGAAAACCTCAAGACAACATTTCAGTAATACTAAAGAGCATTTAAGAATTATTTAGTTATACTTTCAGAGGAAAACATTGAGATAACAATAATAGACAGAGTTAAGGTTCTCATGCATCATATCTTAGTCTAAAATATTGTTTTTCTATCAGATAAATTGATGTACAATATGGAAAAACAAAGAGAAACGTTAACATAAAAGGGATAAAATCACCATTAAAATAGCTCAAGGATCCTGTGAATGTGCTAGTATTATTGATGTCCAGCTCAAAAATAGTTACAGTGCTCCAATACAATAATCTTTGCAACTCAGAGTCTAAACAAAATATAACCCTTGATAATGAAAATACATGTAGTATTTAACTGCAACTAAGATGGTTTCCCTAATTTAGGGTGACAGACTGAATTTACTACAGAGTAAATGAATTTTTGACAATTGTGACCATGCAAGGCCCAAGACAAAAATATATTTGACAAACCTACTATAGTAATAACTTTCAAATTAACTGCTGAGCTAACTTTAAAATATCTTTGACCAACTACCTTCAAAATTAACTTTTATAATAACTTCTGAACTAGTGGTAAAATATCTTTGACTGTAATATTAACTGTGGTAGATTTCATTAAATCAAAATTTAAGTTGGAGGTGGCCTGATGTGGTTGAGAAGAGGCAAGTGCTGAGTGATCTTGACATTTGGCTTTGTATTTCTTCATTGACTATAAGAGAGGATGCATTGCTAGCACTGCAAAATTAATATTTCACGCTGCTTATCATCTGACTATTTCTTAATTCTATCCTTTAACTCTGTATTTATCTGTATACCCTTTCACTGCCTTTGTTGTCATTGTAAATTCTCTTTTTACCTTACAGTTTTATCTTATTTTTCCTCAACCCTGTCCTTTAACTATATCTTTTATATGTTTTCATCTTTATCGTGATTACTCTTTTCCCTGCTTTTATCTGTTCTCTTGCTCATAATCCTATGGTGAATAAGGTTTTTTAAATTGAAATCCATAGAGTCTGGATTAAACAATTCTTTGGAACTACAACCGAAATTTGTTTATCCCATCTTCTGGCATGCTAACCACCTACAAAAATAAAAACAGTTGTTAATTTAAAACACAGTGTTTTTGCAGGGAGGCGATATGGCTTGAGGGAACTTGGGAAATCTATGGAAGGAGTCTGGACAGTGGAGGTTTTTTAATTTTCACGTTTGGAAATGACCTTCTAGGTATTTTTAGAAATGTTGCAGGGGTTATCACAGTGGTTCAGGTTTCTACCGCAATAGCGCAGATTTAAAAATATTTCAAATGTCAATGGTTTTAGCTCATGGAACGGAGGCAGTTTTCTTGTTTATCGCGCGATGTAGAAATGGTTTGGTGATTTATGATTAGAGGATGCAATGAAACATGGGGACGAAACATGGTAGATGGGAGGGTTTGCAAAACCTCCCATTTTACAACCCCCCAAAGGTTCTAAACAACGGGCAGTTAGGAGTGCGAAAAGGATCAGGGACTGTCGGATCGGGTGGCAGAGATCGGACAGTGGTCGGGTATTGGATTGATTGCGGGTTGATTTGATAGGTGGGGTCCGGTGATTTAATGAAACGAAGGGTTTATGAAATGAAAAGCGGGGGGGGGGGGGGGATTTTTAAAGAGGAGGGGTTAAATATAATGAAAGCAGGGTTTTTAGCATAGTAGGGGTCGGGTTTTTTAACAAACAAGGCTTATTATAAGTGGGACCTGGGTTTAATATGGTGGGGGGAAAACCTAAATAAGTGGGGAAATAGTATAAGTTAGGGGAATAGAAATACTTTTAGGAGGGGAGGGGGTTAAAATAATATCGTGGTAAGGTATTTAAATGTGGAGGCCCAATATTATTCTAATTAAAAACATTATAAAAAATGGGTTTTTTACATGCTCTTAATACAAAAGGGGAATTAGTAAAGCAGAAAGGATATTGGTAATGGAAATGGGGGGTTTAGGGTTTAAAATGGTACTGCAGGGCATGTGAGTGTTAGAAATAGGTAAAATGAAAGGTAATGGAGAGGGTAAATGAAAAATAATGAAGGTAGTGAGATTTGGCTTTCCATCACACTTAATCAGAAAAAAAATTCCTCTTTTAACTGAATCAAACGGTAGATGGACCTATTTGACCCCTTTGTCACCCAAGATCTCCTTTCCTTTCTAAAAATAAATTATAGTCATGGAATTTTATTTTCAGCATGAAAAATATAAGGAATAGGCAGTCATATTGTGATACTGTAAAAATATAGGAGTCTAACAGTGACTCCAACTGTGGATGAAAGCTCCTTTAGGAGGTGTCAAGTGCTTTATAGACTAGTAGCCTGATCCATTTGGCTAATTACCACTTTGTAATCCTGATCTGCTACAACTTTAGGGACTATGACCTTCAAAAAACTGAAAATACATGCTTACTGCAAACTGAGGTCCGAAACACACTTGTTCTTGAACCTGAATAAACAACCTGAAATTGAAAACTTTGAACATGCTCAAGTATTTTTAGAGATATTTTGCATACATACCTACCCAACCTATGATTCAAATAGTTTTTCTTCCTTTTGGGGTGCATTTATACTTGCAAACCTTGACATCATTTTTTTTTAACCTCTCACTTACCGCCTATCCATTATTTCTCCTATTGGTTCAGATTAGGCTTTTGAACCAATGTAATTTTCTACCTACCTACTGATAATCCAAGGTTAAATGGTTTGAAAAATCTTCATTTTCTAACTTATCAGCAAAAATTTAAAACATGAATGAATCAAGATTAATTAGTTTGATCATCATTAATTGTGGCATTCTTTGAACAAGTTGCACACAATATTATTGGCAAAAGTAAACTAAACTAAAGGTAGTGGCATTTAAATGTGCAACACTTTCAGAAACATTCTTTTTTTTTTGTATGGGTCTGACCTTTTTCTTTTTACCTTTCCTCTTTCCTTCTTTTCCTTTCTTTCTTTTTGTTTTATCACACTAGGCTTATGGCCTTTACTCCGGGCCTCAACTTGATCCAGTATTCTGTTTGAAATTTGTTTAGGAAATGTTATATACAATAAAGATATTTCAAACTGATATTTTTAACTAAAATAATGTTTTAACATCCTTCCATTTATAGGACCTCCAAACAAATTTGTTCCATCCATCTCTTGTAAGAAGAATGCATTATTACCCCTTATATAATGAATGATATATGGACCTTTTCATAGGTTATCAAACTTTCCATGTTTGCCTTTGCCCTCTCTTCTTGAATCCCACTTTATTAATTTTTCTCCAATGTTGAAATCATTTTATTTGGTCCTTTTGGCAAAGATTTTCTTAATGTTTTTTTGTACCACATGTGTTCTCTTGTATACTCCTCTGGATTGTTGTAGCTCAATGGTTTGTATTATTCTTCTCTTTATATCATTCTCTTCATACTGTACTTCTTGAATAAGCTTCATTACTTGCACTCCCAGAGTGGAGACTACATCCATTCCATAGACTAGTTGATAGGGTGACATATCAATTAATTTCTTATTTGTCAGTCTGTCTGCCTATAGTGCATGTACCATTTTTTTGTGCCATGATTTCTTATTTTCCTCAAGTAACTTGTTAATGATGTTCACCAAACTCTTATTTGAGGATTCATCCAACCCATTACCTTGAGGGTAATAATCTATAGAATGCCCCAAATTAATGTGATATTTGTGGCAAAAATCCACCATTTTCTTGGATTTGAAGGCAATAGCGTTATCATTAATAATTTTCCTAGGACAGCCGAATCTAGACATAATATTGGTTTCAAGGAATTTAATAATTATTGAGTTAGTGGTAGTTCTAGAAGGAATGGCTTCTATCCACTTGGTAAAATAGTCAGTTACAGTAAGGATCCATTTATGTTGGGTAGAGGAGGAAGGGTGTATTTCCCCAATAAAATCTAGACCCCATTGTTGAAAAGGAGCTTCAACAGAGATTGGTTGTAATGGCAAAGGTAGCAGCTTTCTTTTTCCCTCAAAAATTTGGCATTTATGACAGGTAACTACCATTTTGTGGATGTCTTGGAAAAGGGTAGGCCAATAGAAACCATCCGTAAGGATCTTATTAACAGTGGTTTTCCAATAGAGGTGGCCTTCACAATCCCATTCATGAAATTCATGCATAATCCTATCTGCATTTTCTTTAGGAAAACATTTAAGCAATACACCACTAGAATTTTTCCAATATAATTTTTTTTCTAAAATGCAGATATTTACGAATTTTAATTTCAAGAACCTGGATTTTGTTTTGGACAAACCAGGAGGAGAATTTAAATTAAAGAGCACCTATAGTATATCTACGTAGCAGGGAGAATTTAGGAATGCTTCCTCAATAGGTGGAGTCACCGGCTCCTCTTGTTCATCCAGTGAGTGAATCATATTGATGTCTCGTGCTTGAACATTTGTTTCAGCCATTAGTTTAGCCAGCCCTTGTCCTTTGATTAATTTGGTGGATTTGATTTCTAAATCATATTCCAAGATGACAGCAATCCATTTGCCTCTTTTCCATCAGGATATTGTGTTAGGATGTCTTTAACCACTGTATGGGACACAAATGCAATGATGTGTGAATGCAGAATGTAGACTCTGAAATCCTTTAGTGCTTTGATTAAGGAAAAAGCCTACTTTTCCATGATATTATATTTCAAAGGTGAATTTATTAAAGCTTCACTAAAGAATGCTATGGGCTGCTCCAATCCCTTTGTATTTCTCTGCATCAATACAATAGCAACTGTGTTCTGATGCAAAGGAAAATATAAAGAAATATTTGGTGAAGTTAGGGCTATCAAAACCGGTGCTTGTGTAAGTGCTTGCTTCACTAGGTCAAAAGACTACTTTGCTTCCATGGTCCACTTGACTCCTGACTCTCTTTTGAGCATGTTGGTGATGTTTCTCGGGAGTTCTGCAAGATTTGGTGTAAACCTTCTTAAAAAAATTATCTTTCCAATGAAAGATTGCAGCTCTTTAATATTTCTTGGGTGACTGATTTGAAATATTCCCTCAATCCTATTTGTGTCAATCTTAATACCTTCTTTATATATGATGTGACCTATAATATTTCCTTCTTGAAGGTGAAATAAAGATTTCTTATGATTTAGAGACAGACCGTACTTTCTGCATTTCTCAAAGACCTTTCTCAAATGAGCTAGATGTTCTTCATCAGTTTTTTAATAGACTGTGATATCATCAAGATATATCACAATGAAGAAACCTATTTCTTCTGAGAAAGAAATATCCATTGTTGTTTGAAAAGTGGCTCCAGCGTTCATTAATCCAAAAGGAATTTTTACATACATAAAGGTGCCCCAAGGTGTAGTGAAAGCTATTTTGTGTTGATCATCTGGATGCACTAGCACCTGATTGTACCTCGAAAATCCATCTAGAAGAGACATCCTTTTGGAGCCTACTACCCTTTTCAATATGTGGTTCATCTTTGGTAAAGGGTAATTGTCCTTCAGGGATGCTCTATTTAGATTTTTGAAGTCAATGCAGAGTCTAATCTCTCTTCTCTTCTTCCTCACAAATACAAGATTTGGAACTCATTCTGAGTACCTAAGTGGGACTATTATCCCAGCACCGTACATTTTCTTTATTTCTTTCTCAACCAGTGGCATTTGAATAGGATTTATTCTGCGAAGTTTCTATTTAAAGGGCTTCTGGCTCTCTTTGAGCGGAATTTTGTGCTGGATGATATCAATATCATAGGACTTCAAGTCTTCATAACTCCAGGAAAGCACATCAATAAATTCTTTGAATAACTCAATATATTTTTGCTTTATAGGCGTTGGTAGTGCCTTTGATAGCTTTACCATCTTGGGATCTTGCACACTACCCAAATTGCACTCTATGTTTGCTTCAATGGATTCCATTTTTGGCTTTCTAGCAACATCATTGAAATCAAAAAGTTCTTCTAGAGGGATAAGTCCTCTTGGCAGGGCATTGTCTCTGAACAGTAGCACTTCAAATTCTTCTTTTTATGGATCTTCACCCATCTCTGCCCTATGTGGGGTTTTCTTTGCTAAAAAATTTATATCAGCATTATGAGGGGGCTCCTCCTTGTATGTTTTCCCTCGGTAGAGCAGTCCTCTTCATGATCAAAGTCTAAATTTTGAATCTCAAACTCATTCTTGGATTGCAGGAAATATTCAATATGCTGGTCATATTCAAAAACTTTCCAATATCTCATATTATCAGGGACTGATGGTTTGTGTTTAACCTGTACTGTTTATTGTTTGTTAGGATGAGGTATTTGACAAGTGTTGTTTGCAAATTCTAGTCCATTGGCAAGGATATTTTGATTTCTTGTGATAGAGGCAAGGTCATATTCTTTGAATGCTTTTAGGAGATCAAGGGCAACATTCCTGTATGCTCTTAATCTAGGATTCTTAGCTGAATATTCTCCCTTAATTTTCCTAATGAAAAGCTCAGAATATCCATGGAGAGAGATCCTTTTGGCTTCTAATTTCTCCAATTATTCTAACCCTAGAAGGAGTGTCTCATATTCTGCTATATTATTTGTACACTGAAAGTTCAATTTGTAAGAGTGACCCTCTCTGTGGTTTTTATTAGTGTTGTGTACCCAAACACCTGCTCCTGATCTAGTTTTGCCACAAGAACCATCAAAACTCATGTTCCAAAGAGGTTCAGGTTCCGACTTCTGTTGTTCATTTTCTATTTGGTCTGAATGCTCTTCCTTTTCCTCTTATTCTTCAACTATTTTTTCATTAATGCTTTCATCATTGTAAAGGATAAATGAATCAAGGTCAGAGTGGACAAAGTAGAGGGGGGAGTTATCATGCTTTTCTTTGCTTCTCACCATGTATTTCATATGAATTTCCCTATAGAATATTCTTGGTTGACTAAAAAATGGTATGGTAGCATAGGTCATACCCATTTGGAGGGTGCCTTGAAGCTTGGCTCACCATGAGCATGATAGAAGCATGCCATATTTAGGGGTCATGTCAACCACCACAATATCCATTACTAGAATTTTCGCTGGTATCTGTACTAAAGTAACACAAAGATATTTGATCAGGCTTAGCATTTAACTCTACTGGAGTCAAAAGAGTACAGGTCTTTGTATGGTCTAGTTATCTCAAGGCCAAGTTTCTTCATAATTACCTTTGGCATGAGGTTATGAGATGCTCTTGAATCTAACATGGCATTATGTGTTGGGTTTGTGTTATATTCTTTCCACAACTAATCACGCGTTGGGGGGGTAACATGGGGGGGCGATAGTCCCCCCTCTACATTGTGCTAGGCGCAACGTCGGGGGGGTCATAAGGGGGGCAGTAGCCCCCCCTGTCAGGGTTCGGGGCAGTGCCCCGAAAAAAAAAAATTGGTCCTTAGTTTCTAGTGGGCGGACTCGCCCATGGTTTTGTGCATGGGTTTGCACATGGTTTTGGGGCATGATGGTTTTCAGCCCCTGGTATTTTGTAGATCCGGTCAAGGGAACTATAGTTATGTTCTAATCTAGGGTTAATGGATTGAGGTTTATGTATGTTTCAGCCCGTATATATATGTGTTGTAACACTAAAAGGAATATAATGAAAAATCAAGCTAGTCGTCCCGATTTGGGATCCAGGGGAAAATCTCTGTGTTTGTGTTTTATGTTTTATGCTCCCACTATTGTTTATTTTATTTTTTTAAGATTCGTTTGCAGATAATTTCTGTACAGGGTTAAAACCTACATCTGGTATCAGAGCATTTTCGGCTTGAAGGGGACGCATTTGCTGCTGAGGGGTTTTTTGCTCGGGCCTGAGGTAGACCCTGTTCAGTGGGAGAACTGCGAGATCGATTCTTGCGGTGAAAGAAGATGGCGAGCGGCGGGAAGATAGAGATTGAGAAATTTAATGGTCAAATTTTTGAGTTGTGGAAGCTCAAGATGGAGGATCTGCTGGTGGATAAACATCAGTGGATCGCGGTACATCTGAGTACTAAACCAACAGCAATGTCAGATGAATACTGGAAGAAACTGGATCGGAAGGCAAAGAGCACAATATGGTTGTGTAACTCAGATTCAATATTGTTGAATGTATTTGGAGAATCTATGGCGAAGACCTTGTGGGACAAGGTAGGGACGTTGTACCAATCTAAATCTTTGGTGAATACATTTTTCCTGCGGAAAAACCTGTATAACCTGAGGATGAAGGATGGAGACTCGGTGACGGAGCATCTGAATGCCTTCAATACTGTGGTAAGTTAGTTGTCATTTTTTGATATTAAAATCTCAGATGAAGATAAGTGCATTAGTTTGATGTGTTCTCTACCAGACTCGTGGGACATTTTGGTTATTGCAATAGGTAACAATACAACTACCTTGAATTTTGATGATATTGTCTCAGCCTTGCTGTCGGAGGAAATGAGATGGAGAAATATGGAGGGTCAGAATGGAGATGCCTTATCTGTACAAGGAAGGTCCCAAAATAGAAAAAAGAATAAGGTTTCAAGTGGGAGATATAAATCTAGAGGGAGATCTAAATCTCCTGGGAAGTTTATAAAGGTGTGCTAGAAATGCAGAAAGGAAGGGCACTACAAAAAGGACTGCAGATCTAAGGCTCCTAAGAAAGGAAAGGGATCTGATGATGCTCCTTCTGCAGAGGCAAAAATTACCTCGGATGAAGTTGGCGATGTGTATTTGGCTTCTTCTTCAAATACACATGTAGATCATGAGTCATGGTTGATTGACTCGGGTGCATCTTTTCACTTCACTCCCCATAGGTAGTGGTTCTGCGAGTATGAGAAATATGATGGCGGTGATGTCTTCCTAGGGGATGATAGGAAGGCCAGAATCGTCGGATGTGGAAAAGTGAAGTTGAAGCTGCAAGGTGGAAGGATTAGAACACTTCCTGGTGTTCTGCACATTCCTGCATTGGCTAGAAATCTGATTTCTGTAAGCAAGATGGATGATGCAGGTGTAAAAACAGTTTTCGAGAAAGATACCTGTAAGATAGTTCGGGGAGCACTGGTATTAATGCAGAGAGTTCGGATCGGAACTCTATACAAGCTTCAAGGTAGCACTGTTATTGTTGAATGCAATAGTTATGTGGTTCCCGAAAGTGGAGCAGAAAGCCTACCGGTCTCTGGAGAAAATACCATGCTATGGCATCAAAGGCTTGGACATATTGGAGAGAAGGGCCTTCGGATACTGCATGGAAATGGTATGGTATAAGGTATGTCTAATAGCTCTCTGGATTTCGATTTCTGTGAAAATTGTGTATATGGGAAGAAGAATCAAGTGAGTTTTCCTTCGGGTGCTAAGAGGGCGAACAAGATATTAGAGCTTGTGCACAGTGATGTGTTTGGACCTGCGTCGGTTCCATCACTGGGTAAGCCTGTGTACTACGTTTCATTCATATATGAAATCTTAAGGAATACATGGATATATTTCTTGAGGAATAAATCTAAATTCTTTGACAGATTTAAAGAATTTAAGGCTCTAGTGGAAAACTAGACAGTGAAGAAGATAAAAGTGTTGAGGACAGATAATGGTGGGGAGTTCTGCAAGAAGGAATTTCAAGAGTTCTATAAGAAGTGTGGTATAGAATGGCAGAAGACTACTCCATACACCCCTCATCAAAATGGAGTTGCAGAAAGAATGAATAGAACACTGATGGAAAAGGAAAGAAGCATGCTCAGTGGTACCGGGTTAGGACAAGAATTCTGGGCAGAGGCAGTGGAGACTACATGTTACTTGGTTAACAGATCACCTTCATCAGCCTTGGAGGATAAGACTCCACATGAGGTATGGACTGGTAAGAAACCCTCTCTTTCACATATGAGGGTATTTGGATGTGATGCATATGTACATGTTCCAAAGGAGAAAAGGACCAAGTTAGGTAATAAATCTGAAAGGTGCATCTTTATTGGGTATAAGGATAGTTTAAAAGGTTACAAGCTTTGGAACCACGAAACAAGGAAGGTTGTGTACAGCCGAGATGTGGCGTTTAGAGAGGTGAAAAATATTGTTAAACATGAATTCCTACCAAAGGAACCTAAGAAGATAGAGTTTGAGCTAAAGGAGGATGAATCAGACTCTACAACAGAAGAAGACTCGGAAGAGGAAGAGCCACAAAATCCAGCTGTGAGAAGATCAGTTCGGGAAAGAAGACAACCAAAAAAGTATAGTCCATCTGATTTCTGTTCAAATTTTTCTTTAACCTGTGATGATAAGTTCCGGAGGCGCTGGAGCAGTAGATTCGGAGGATGGAAAACTGGAAGGGCATGGTTGATGAAATGGCATCCTTGCATAAAAATGTGGGGAACTGGGATACGTATTCTTAAGTTTGGAAGGCCCACTGGAAGGAAGCCCATCGGGAGAAAATGGGTGTTTAAGAAGAAGATGAATGTAGAGGGCAAGGTGGAGAAATACAAAGCTCGGTTGGTAGAAAAAGGTTATTCCCAAGTGTCAGGTGCTGATTTTGGTGATATTTTTTCTCCTGTTGCCAAAGTTACTTCTATTAGATTACTTTTATTCGTTGCTGCTGCATTTGATTTTGAGGTAGAACAGATGGATGTGAAGACAACATTTCTTCACACGGATTTGGAAGAGGAGATCTACATGAAACAACCTGAAAGCTTTATGGTGAAGGGGAAGAAAGAGATGGTATGCAAGTTAAAGAAGTCTCTGTAAGGGTTAAAACAGGCACCAAGGATGTGGTATCAGAAATTTGATACCTATATACGAGGACTTGGCTTCACTAGAAGCAAGGAGGATGACGATGTTTATTTTAAATTAATTGGTGACTGTGTTATTTACTTGGTCTTGTATGTGGATGATATGTTGTTGATTGGAAATGACAAAGAAATTATCCAAGATTTGAAGACCCAGCTATTCTCCAAATTCGACATGAAGGATCTTGGTGCTGCAAACTATATTTTGGGCATGGAAATTAAGAGAGATTGGGAAAAGAGGAAGCTCTACTTAAACCAAAGGAAGTATGTTGAGACTATATTGCAAAGGTTCAATATGCAGGATAGTAAACCAGTGAATGTTCTGATTCCTGTAGGTACAAAGTTGTCTGCTGAACAGTGTCCCAAGACACAAAAAGAAGAGGTGGATATGTCCCGTGTTCCTTATGCAAGTGCAGTGGCTAGCCTGATGTATGAAATGGTGTGTACTAGACCAGACATTACACATGCAGTGGCAGTATTGAGTAGGGTTATGTCAAACCCAGGGAAGGAGCATTGTACAGCAGTGAAGCAGTTTTTCAGATATTTTTGTGGCACTAGTGATTATATCTTGTGCTACCAGGGAAGAACAGGATTGGAAAGAGTGTTGGACATTCGTGGTTTTGTTGATGCGGACTGGGCTGGAGATCTAGACCAAAGAAGATCTACAAGTGGGTATGTGTTTAGCCTATTTGGAGGTGCAGTCGGTTGGATGAGTAAAAGACAGTTTGTAGTGGCTCTTTCATCTACAGAGGCAAAATACATGGCAGCCACTCATGCAAGCAAGGAAGCAGTTTGGTTGCAGAGATTGTGTTCAAGTATGGGGTTGGTGTAGCAAGCTATAAGGATAGACTTTGATAGCCAAAGTGCAATTTTTTTGGCTAAGAACCCTACTTATCATTCAAAGACAAAGCACATTGATGTTCAATATCACTTTGTGAGATATATGGTTGAAGCTAAAAGGGTGTTGCTGGTAAAGGTGGACACTTTGAAGAATGTTGCAGATGTATTGACAAATTCTGTGAGCACTCAGAAGTTCTCTTGGTGTAGAGAAACAATGGGTGTTGCAAAGCTGGGTTAATAACTCAGCTCTCCTGTGGCCCCCTGCGGAAAGAAAACAACTAGTGGGATAATGTTGGGTTTGTGTTATATTCTTTCCACGACTAATCACATGCGAGGGGGTAACAGGGGGAGTGATAGCCCCCCTTGTTGGGGTCCAGGGCAGCACCCCGAAAATTTTTTTTTGGTCCTTATTTTCTAGTGGGCAGACCCACCCATGGTTTTGTGCATGGGTTTGCACATGGTTTTTGGGCGTGATGGTTTTCGGCCCCTGGTATTTTGTAGATCTGGTTAAGGGAACTACGGTTATGTTCTAATCCAAGGTTAATGGATTAGGTTTTATGTATGCTTCTGCATGTATATATATGTGTTGTAACACTAAAAGGAATATAACAAAAAATCATGCTAGTCATCCTGATTTGGGATCCAGGGAAAAATCTCTGTGTTTATGTGTTTTATGTTTTATGCTCTCGCTATTGTTTATTTTCTGTTTTTAAGATTCGTTTGCAGATAATTTCTGTACAGGGTTAAAACCTACATTATGGAGGATTTTATCATGAATATTCAAACTGACATAAAATGGGGGCACACCTCCCTCTTGGAATTTACCTTCTACTTCAGGCCCAAACAAAAGTTCAGGTTTGTCATCATCCAAATTTACAGTATCAATATTTTCTCCTACATTTAGTCTTTCAAAACTTGGGATCTATACACTTCTTGTTTTACCAATTTAGTGAGAGGTATGGAAATCTTTATCTTTGCAATTTCATTCTCAATACTAAATGGTGTCTGTGTTTTTGGCAGATTTAACTCAGTTTTATCAGACATTATTTTGCAGCAACTTTAGATCATTGATTTTCATTAGGGATATTAGCTCGATCAGTTTTGTTAAGCTGGTAGTTGATTTACTAGTTTTTCTTTCTAGACTTTTTTTCTTTTTATCAAACTATTTAACCATTTTATTTGAACTTTCTGCTGTCTTTTTAGGATTAGTTTTAGGGGCCTTTCTAGCAGAATTATCAAAATTCTTTCTCTTGGGAATGTCACGGGCTTTCTTGCTTTTGAGGTCATATTGTCTATGCACCTCCATGATATAATTTTCAAATCCTTGTTTATAATCCTCGAATTCTTTGCATTCTTCTTCAATTTGAGTTGGGGAAAATATGCCTCACTCTTCCTCGGTGAGGAAAATAGTATCCTCATCATTAACTCCCATTATATTAATTTGAATTTCTTCTGGCTCTTCGATCATCCCCTTATCCTCTTCATCATAGTTTTCTTGGAAAGAATGCCTAATTTATTGGTCAAGTCCTATTTGTTCCCTCTGTCTTATTTGAGGGGGGTTTTTGTTGAAGATTGCAACAAGAAACAGTAAAGGAGGCATCCTGAAACATCATTCCTAATCCTAGTTGGAAAGTGATCACCTAAACTAGGTGGGGCCCACACAGGTGATTTTTGGCGCAAAGTCTATTTTTAGACTATATCTATTTTTAGACATGTCGATCATATTCTATGAGTTGCAGGATGCTATTTGTGGATGGTTGGTCAAGTTGGAAAAATAGATGGACTTCTATTTTTAGACATATTGGGCGAAATCTATTTTTAGATTGCCAGTCTAGAAATAGATATGTCGAATTTTATTAGCTCTTAATAATATTTGGACTCTAAACATTATCTTATTCTCTTGGAGCACTTCAGTTACGTGCACAAATGTGGCACAACAGCTGACAGAAGGAATTACACTATTCCTAAGGGTTAAGTGGAGCTATTTCATGGATACTTCAGTTAGAACTCATGTGACAGAGTTTGGTGGAGTTGATTGAGGAAGTTGATAGAGTTGTGTTCAGTTTAACTAATCTAAACATAGTTGAGCTAGTTGTATCTAGTCTAACTGATTGATACACTACTAAGAGTGGTGTGAATTAATTATTAATTAATTCACTAATTATAAACTCATTAATCAACTAAAAAATACATCAGTTAACTTCAGTGAATGGATAGTTTTAGTGGAGACAAGTGAAGAGACAGGTGAAAGAGTAGTGTGACTATCAGTTGTGATTATAATGATGCATGGTTTGCATCCAACACTCAGTATAGATGCCTTTAAAGATTGCGTGAGAAAGGATGGGGTAATTCGAACTCATCATGAGCCATTCTTCAGCAGGGATTGCACAATAGAGGCAGGCTAACAGGTGGCAGAGATTGGAGCATGTGTTTTTCTAGATCTAGCTTGATTAGTGTGTAGTGATTGGAGATTATACTGAGAGCTTGTGAGGAGCTTTGTGCAATGATTGTTACATGATCTCTATGACATATATAATATACAAATAGTTGCGGGTTTTCAGCTTTAAGCTTTCCCATTACATACTATGTTCATATGTGTGAATTTTTATGGTTTTAATGTGTGCATGCAATTGATTTTATTTCCGCATGTAATGATCAATGGTTGAAGAGATTATGTATTGTGCATGAAGATAAAATAGTGTGTGATCAGGAGAATATTGGTGGATAACATATCATTTATTCAAATTTCTACATGGTATCAGAGCAATATTGATCATTGGAGCAATTGCAAAGCATTGAAGCAGGTGAGTTTTTTGTGCTGGTGGAATTCGAAATTGCTACAATGATTTCTTGGTGTCGAAGTTGAGATGTCTTTCAATGGATTGCGATTGGAGTATGACCTTGAGGGAAGCTCGAATTATATTGCATGGAGGGACAGGATGGAGGCGATGCTAGATGAAAATGGGTTGAAGGAGTTCATAGATGCAGAAATTCCTAAACTGGGTTCTAGCGATGCTGCCGCACTTGACGCATGGAAAAAGAAGGTAGCATGGTGTCGAAGGATTCTGTTGGAAGGTGTGAAGGATAACATAGTGTCCAACCTTCATGGTAAAGATTCTCCATTCTTGATGTGGAAAGCTTTGACAGATTTGTTCCAAAGCAAGAGCGACCAAAGGAATTTGGTGCTCAAGGATAAACTCAGGAAAATAAAAATGGAGAAGAATGACACTATTCTGGTATACTTGACAAAGTTTTTCCACTGCAGGGATGAGCTTGTTAGTGTGGATGATGACTAATTGGTGATCTTGGCTCTCCTTGGGCTTCCGAAGAGTTGGCATTCCTATCAGGACTCTGTCAATGGTCAGGAGAAACTGCCAGGATGGGAGCGACTTTGGTCAAATCTTGTGCAGGAGGAGATAAGGCGGGATACCATGGATGGATGTTCATCAAAGAATCAGGATGAAGAGGATTGTGCTTTGGCTGCCAAAGCAAGGAAGGGGAAAGGCAAGAAAAATGATTCTCAATCCAGTGCGGATGGTAAAGAGCGTGACATGTCCAAAGTGAAGTGTTTTCACTGTCACAAGCATGGGCATTTCGCCACGCATTGTCCACAGAAGAAGAAGAAGAAGCAGGCTGCTGGAGCTGCAGCTAGTGAGGCTCTTGCCTCACAATTTGAGCTGGACTTCTCATTGATCGCATGCATGGTGTCTAGTGCATTGGGATCGGGGTGGTATTTTGATAATGGCGCTTCCTTGCACATGACGGGAGATGTGAATCTTTTCAGTGACTTGGTGGAGAAAGATCTCTAGTTGCATGTTGAGTTGGATGACAATGGATGATACAATGCGACCGGCATTGGTACCATAACCTTTCAGAGGGAGTCAGGTAAACTCATTCTTTTACAAGATGTAGTGCATGTTCCAGGTTTAAAGAAGAATTTAATCTCAGTTGCAATGTTAGAGGATAGAGACAGTGTTGTCTTTAGTGAGGAAATTTTTCTGTTACAAAAGCAAGCTTTTAATTTTTATTTGGTAAAAGTCTCTACGAGACTTGAAGTGGGAAGTGGGATTTCTACGGAACTTCCTACTATTGGGAAGTGCAAGAAAGACATGCAATTGAAGCTTGAGAGGGAGCAGTATTTGCATGCATGTAAGAGTGAACCTCGGGATGTGGAGAAACCACAAGATGAGGATCATGGAGTGGGAGAAACCACTCATGCAAAGAAATTTCGTGCCAGATGGGCAGAGGGAGTGCATGCAGCTATACCACCAGGTGAGAGGTGGGGCGACATGCATGAGTAATCCCAAGAGGAGATTTCTAGGCAGGATTCATTGAGATGGTGTGGATCTCATGAATTGAACCTGGCTACTAGGTGCCCATAGCGCAGCGGTAGCATGATTAGTTGGAGTGATGTAGGCAGATCAAAGTGATAGTGTCGAATACTGGAGCGCAGATCAGAGTTGACAGCAAGTGCAGAGTGCATGGGTGCAAGAGTTCAACAGCGCAGTGGTTCCTGAAGACATGTGCAGTTGGTACCAGCAGAAGTCGAAGACTTTGATGATATATGCATCAGACTAATTGAGTTTTTTGGAGCCTATTCAGTTCTAGAGGAGTTGCAGAGCAGACGCATGGAGTTGCATGGCGCTTCTGAAGGTTGCAGGGCGAATGCATGGAGTTGCATGTCGCATGAAAAGATAGTCCTTTCTTGTTGAGAGGGAGTGTTGAAGATTGCAACAAGAAAAAATGAAGGAGGCATCCTAAAACATCATTCCTTATCCTAGTTGGAAAGTGATCACCTAAACTAGGTGGGGCCCACACAGGTGATTTTTGGCGCAAAGTCTATTTTTAGACTATGTCTATTTTTAGACATGTCGATCATATTCTATGAGTTGCAGGATGCTATTTGTGGATGGTTGGTCAAGTTTGAAAAATAGATGGACTTCTATTTTTAGACATATTGGGCGGAATCTATTTTTAGATTGCCAGTCTAAAAATAGATATGTCGAATATTATTAGCTCTTAATAATATTTGGACTATAAACATTATCTTATTCTCTTGGAGCACTTGAGTTAAGTGCACAGATGTGGCACAGGAGCTGACAGAAGGAATTACGCTATTCCTAAGGGTTAAGTGGAGCTATTGCATGGATACTTCAGTTAGAACTCATGTGAGAGAGTTTGGTGGAGTTGATTGAGGAAGTTGATGGAGTTGTGTTCAGTTTAACTAATCTAAACATAGTTGAGCTATTTGTATCTAGTTTAACTGATTGATACAATTAGTGAGAGTGGTGTGAATTAATTATTAATTAATTCACTAATTATAAACTCATTAATCGACTAAATAATACATCAGTTAACTTCAGTGCATGGACAGTTTCAGTGGAGACCAGTGCAGAGATAGGTGAAAGAGCAGGTTAACTATCAGTTGTGACTTAAGTGATGCATGGTTGCATCCAACACTCGAGTATATATTCCTTTAAGGCGCTAGCATTGAGCAAGAGAGTGCAGGTAATTCGAACTCATCATGAGCCATTCTTATTAAGGATTGCATAGTAAAGCGAAGACTATGATGGCGAGAGATTGGAGCATGTGTTTTTGCTAGATCTAGCTTGATTAGTATGTAGCGAATGGAGATTGTGCGAGAGCTTGTGAGGAGCTTTGTGTAAATGAATGATTACATGATCTACATGACATATATAATATCTGAGATAGTTAGGGGTTTTACGACTTTTAAGCACTTACATTACATCTTTTGTGTTCATATGTGTGAATTTTTATGGTTTTAATGTGTGCATGCAATTGATTTTATTTCCGCATGTAATGATCAATGGTAGAAGAGATTCTGTATTATGCATGAAGATAAAATAGTGTGTGATCAAGAGAATCTCAGTGGATAACATATCAGTTATTCAAATTTCTACAGTTTCTCCTAAAGTTTTGGTTTTGGTTCTAGTTTCTATTCCGAGGAGCTGCTTGGTTTTCTCTGGGAAAATGTCTCTCACTTATGTTGATTCTCTCCATCATCCTCTCCATGGTTCTAACGAGGTTATAAATATTAGTATCAGACGTGGAGGCTATAGCCTCTTCCCTATATGTGACTCTCTTTTCATTTCTCATTCTAGCCCTCTTGGCAATCATATTTGCTTCTACACTTACTGCACCCCTCTGCATGTCTTCTAATGTAGGAGAGCCTCTCTCTCTGAGCTGATAAGCCATCTCTGGGTCGAAACCATCTAGATATTTCATTAGGGCTAAACATTGTGGGGGTTTCATGTGAGGAGGGAGGGCGTTATATACATTGTTGAACCTAGTGCAATAATCTTGGACACTCTCTCCAACGTTTCTCTTGATGTTTTCATATTCTGACAAGATTTGGAGGATTTTTCTTGACTTCCCATTTATTTAGGAACAGTTGGTGAAAAGCAGGGAGGTCATGTATACTATTAGGGGTCAAGCCTTTAAACCAGTTTCTTGCTTTTGACCCTAAGCTTTGAGAAAACATTCCTAATTTAATAGTTTCATCATCTATCTCTTGATGATCAAACAAATCATCCATTATATCCACATGTTGTTGAGCAGTTGTAGAACTACTTTCATCAAATAGGGGGATCTTGGACTGATAGTCTTGTGGTAGAGGCACTAAAGGCAATGGTAGGACTAATTGGGCATACTAGGCTCCCATGGCTAGTGGTTGGGGAACCCAAGGGGGGTTAATAAGTGGAGGGTTGAATGGAGGAAGGTGAAAAATGGGTGTATGAGTGGGGGTGAAGGCTTCTGCAATAGGAATCTGGAGTAAGATGGATGGATCAAAAATTGTCTGGGTTATCTTGTTCTGGGATTTAGTCCTGAACAAGCTTTGTTCAAAGTGTGAGTCAAATTGGATATCCTGCATTTTTTTAAGGTTTTTAGGCAGGGAACTTGTCTTGTGAATAGGCTTGCTAACATTTGAACTCTCAGATCTAGGAGTTTTCCTTAGGATTTTCTCTCGATTGTCAACTATTACAGGAGGGTTTCCGTCAGGATGGGATCTGGTACAAATTTTTCGAGAATCCAGAATTTATACCCAAGGCGTAGAGAGCTTGAAGTTTTTATAATAGCTGGAAAAAAAACGTATATGTGAAAAAATACTTAATCCACACAGCATTTTGACTGGGTTTTATTTTAGTTTTGATAATATTAGGTTTTCTCAATAATTCCCCAGTATAGTCCCCATTATGTTAGCTCCCTATAGTTTGTAATATTGGCAAGAATAAGTAGCAGAGAACAACATCAAGCCACCTTGGAGTCCAAGATCTAGCTTTCTTGGGCTTAGAGAGGGCTCTCTCTGTATTTATGATTAACTGATTTAGCTTTATTATTATATTTTCTGATTTAGGCTAGTTATAAAGATTGGGGTTGATTGTTTGATTTTTTGTTTGGTTGGATAGATAGAATGTGTGAAGATTAATCCATTGGGCTATGGAGTCATAAAAGGATTGAATTGTACATGAAATTTTCAAGGGTTTTCACAGGGCAAGCTAACTATTTCAAATGGATCTCTGTGGCAAGATGAATATGAGATGGAAAAAAAACCATGAGTTCAGTAAAGCTAAAGAGAAATTAAGACTCCTTTAACTATAATTCAAACATAAATACAGAGCAGATAATCTCTGAATTATGCATTCAGGTCTTTAGAGAAAAACATTCATGATAACAGTTCAGCGAAATTAAAGAGAAGTTAAGAATTCTTTAACTAAACTTCAGAAAAAGCCTTAAGATAACAGTTTGATAAAACCAAAGAGCATTTAAGAATTCCTTAGTTATACATTACAAACAAAACCTCAAGGCAACAGTCCAGTAATACTAAAGAGCATTTAAGAATTATTTAGTTATACTTTCAGAGGAAAACATTGAGAAAAAAATAACAGACAAAGTTACGGTGCTCGTGTAACATATCTTAGTCTAAAATTTATGTTTTTCTATCAGAGAAATTGATGTACATTATGGAAGAAAAATGGAAACATTAACATAAAAGGGATAACATCACCAATAACATAACTCAAGGATCCTGTGAACGTGCTTGTATTATTGATGTCAAGCTCAAAAATAGTTACAGTGCTCCAATACAATAATCTTTGCAACTCAAAGTCTAAACAAAATCCAACCCTTAATAATGAAAATACATCCAGTATTTAACTACAACTGAGGTGGTTGCCCTAATTTAGGGTGACAGATTGCATTTACTACAGAGTAAATGAATTTTTGACAATTGTGACCATGCAAAGCCCAAGCCAAAAATATCTCTAACAAACCTACTGTAGTAATAACTTTCAATTTAATTGATGAGCTAACTTTAAAATATATTTTACCAACTGCCTTCAAAATTAACTTTTATAATAACTTCTAAACTGACACTAAAATATCTCTGACTGTAATATTAACTGTGGTAGCTTTCATTAAATCAAAATTTAAGCTAGAGGTGGCCTGATGTGGTTGAGAAGAGGCAAGTGCTGAGTGATGTTAACATCTATCATTGTCTTTCTTCATTGACTATAAGAGAGGATGCATTGCTGGCACTGAAAAAATTAATCTTTCATGCTGCTTATCATCAGACTATTCCTTAATTCTTTCCTTTGAATCTGTATTTATCTGTATACCCTTTCACTTCCTTTGATGTCATTGTAAATTCTCATTGTAAAGTCAGGGTTTTTTCAAGCTCCTAAAATTCATCTCAAAGAAGTGACCTTGGTAAAATCGTCATAACTCTCTCTCTGAGTATCGGATTGAAATTCCATAAAAAGTGGCAGATAGTGCATAATCTGTAGTTTTTTCTCTATCAATTTTAGAGCCAAATGAAGAAACAGAAACACCTCTACAAGTAGAAACCATCAAAATCATTATTTAACCAGAATATATTAATTTTGTAGGTCAAAATTCCCATGTAATATTGGGTTAGCCCCTGGTGCTGCTTGGGTTGACATCAATGACAACCACTGATCAACAATCTCCCCCTTTGGCATTGATGGCAACACAAGTACTCCCCCTGCGATCATGACACCTCTTCCTACAACATTCTCTCCCCCTTTGACATCAATGGCAAAGGGTAACTCCCCTTGAAACACAACCATCCTGCAGACCTATACACACTTCCACTCCCACTGACACGCAACCATCCTGCAGACCTGTAATCTACTTCCACTCCCCCTTTATATTCTGAAAAAGGAAGATCTAATGAGAACTTGGGAGAATCCCAAGCTTCTGGCGAAGATATTCCAATGATGGTGAATATTTAATATGTGATTCTTTTGGTGCTGCTTGGAATCTTGCTACTTGTCCAACTGTTTGAATAACATCTTGTCGAGAGGCTGTTACATATAGAAGAATACTAATCATAGATCTGTACAACCTTTGATCCACATCCTTAGATGAGTCGTCTATGCTCAATTTGCAACCTGCTACCATTGGAGTAAGGATGGGTTTGCAATCTTCCATTTTGAATTTCTTGAGCATTTCCTTGATGTACTTGGCTTGACATATAAATATTCCTTTCTCTTGTTGAGATATTTGAAGCCCTAAGAAGTATGTCAGCTCACCAAGTAAAGACATCTCGAAATCATGACTTTGCACCTTTGTAGAAAACTTCTTACTTAGTCGATCATCATTGCTACCAATTATTGTATCATCCTCTTTAGCTATTAGACATGCTTTAGTTGCTTCATCCAGAACATATATGTCATTTGGAGCTCGACTTGCTGTAGCCACAATTTCACCATACACACCTTTCCTAATTTCACATTTCATGGAGTTGAATAGTATTGTGTGTCTTTGATCACAAATTTGTCCAACACTGAGAAGATTTTGATTCATGTTTTCAACCAATAGAACATTCTTGGCTAGAGCATCTTTGCTTCTGAGAGTGACAGTACCTGATCCTATAACATTTGAAGATCCATCATTTCCAAAGGACACGGTTCCGTCCTTCTTCTCTTTCAGAGATACAAATTTATTTATATCTCCAGTCATATGCGTTGAGCAACCGCTATCAACATACCACACATCTTTGTTCTTTTGAGCCTTGAAAGTGAGAGCATAATTATCATTCTTCTTCTTCTTCCATGTTCGTTCGTTCTGTGGCTTCGAAGATTCTTCTAGAGGATTTTCAAGTCTGCAGTATTTGGCTATGTGTCCAAAGTTTCGACATTTGTAACATTCAATATTATTTCTTAAATGTTCAAATCTATTGATGTTTCGCTGAGCCCTGGGAGGTTCATATTTGACAGATCTCCTGGAATTGTATTCATTCCTAGGGTACGTGCGACATTCTACAGCTTTAGGACCAAATTTTCCACATGAATAACAGTAGCCATAAAAAATATGTTGGTACCTGGATGGAAATTTTCGTCGAGGAATTGTCTTCCAAGGCTGTTCTTGCGAATCTTGTCCAATGAAGTCTACATGCATGTCATATCTCATAGGTTCATTGTATTTTGTTGTAGAAGGTCATGCTTCTTCTTCTTTGTAACCGATGCCAGTTTTGTCATTGTAAGATCGTTTATTATTGATGAGTTCTTCCAATGCCCTTGAGCTATTGGCATAGTTTTGGATAGTTTTTCCTTTCTTTACTTCCTCACGCAGTGAGACTACTTCGGCTTCTAATTCTTCCCTTTCTTGGTTGCTTTCTTCCAACTTATTTTTAAGTGACTCTTCAATGCATTTGTGTTCTTAAAATTCAATTTTGAGACCTTGAACTTGTTCTTCAAGAGTTTTGGAATGGATCTTCTCGACCTTGAGATCTTTTATAAGCTTGATTGCTTCCTCATAAAATTCTTCTATGGTCCATCCTTCTTCTTCGTTGTTTGATACCTCTTTTTATTGTGCTTGGGTTTATTGTGCTTAGCCATAAACAATACTCTCTCATTGGCTTCTTCTTCAATGTCATTGTCTTCATCGGATGATGAGCTATCTTCCTTAGAGAGAAAGTTCCTTTTGGATCCTTGCTTGTTGAATTTCTTAAAGCCTTTATTTCCTTTTGAGTTTTCATTACTTCTGTTTGGACATTTTGCTGCAAAATTCCCAACCTCATTACAGCTGAAAAATATCAATGGAAGTTTACCTTTGAATTTTCCCTTACCAAATTTTTTTTTTCACGTGAAGTAAGCATATTCTTCATCTGAAAGACCTTCTTCATCATCTCCCTTTTCTTCACACTTGCAGGTGCATGTCTTTTCAATTGAAGGTTGTTTATCCTTATTGGTTTTCTTAGATGCAACGAACGCAGTTTCTAGATGTGAAGTACCCTCTTCTTCATCAAGTCTCATTTCATATGCTATGAGAAATCCATGTAATTCCTCTTTACTGATTTTGTCCAAATTTTCACTGTATTCTAAGACCAATACCTTTGGGTTGAATCTCCCTGGTAACGTTCTAAGAATCCTCCGTATAATAGTCTTCTCATCAACTAGCTCTCCTAATCCTTCCAAAGTATTGGTTATTTCATCAACGTATTGGAAGTATGCAGCAATGTTACAATCTTCTTTCATTCTGAGTTGCTCAAATTTTGCTCTATAGATTTGAAGCTTTTCTTCTTTGACATTTGAGTCACATGCATATATAGTCTCAAGCTTGTCCCATACATTTTTGGAAGTTTTGCAACCCAACACCTTATGATAAGCAGATTCAATAAGTCCACTGATAATAATATTCTTTGCTTTTGCATCATTTACCAAATTATTCTTACCTTGTTCATCCGTAGTTGATGTAAATCCATTTTGGAATAAAGGTCTCAAATTTCAGAACTTTCGTGCCAAGAGATAGACCTCCATTATTCCTTTCTAGAGTGCATAATTATTTTCATTGAATAGAGGTACACCATTCTTGGTATGCTCCATGACCTCCTTCCAGTTGTTAAACTTCTATTGAAGGAACCAAGCTCCGATACCAATTGTTGGAAATACTAAGAGGGGGGGGTGAATCAGTATTCCTTTCAATTAGAGCATTAGTTAATATTAAAAAATATTGTGCACCTTGATCTGAAATTTTTGCAGTGGCTTCCTCAGGATTTCTGCTTTACCTCATTAAAATTTCAGCTTCTGAACCTTTGTAGAAAAAAAGTTAGAGTGAAAACACCACAATGTCCTGTTTCATATGGTTGAATCCCTTACATAAGGAGGAAATGAAGATCACAATTTATATAAATGCTTAAGTTGAGAGGGGCTTCAAAAAGTGAACGTGGGAGGGACTTTAGGAGCTTAAAAAATATTAATTATGACTTTTCAATGACCCATGCCCCAACCCCATGGGGTTTTAGCCCACTAACTGGGGGTACAAACTTAAAATATGAATATCTCTCAAAATGTGAAGAATTAAATGGCATGCCATATATCAACGGAAACATCTCAATAAGTAGAAACCATAAAAAGCATTATTGACCTAGAATATATTAATTTGGTAGGTCAAAATTCCCATGCAACATTGGGTTAGCCCCTGGTGCTACTTAGGTTGACATCAATGACAACCGTTGATCAACAAGTGTTGAGTGATGTTAACATCTATATTTGTCTTTCTTCATTGACTATAAGAGAGGATGCATTGCTGGCACTGCAAAAATTAATCTTTCACGCTGCTTATCATCAGACTATTCCTTAATTCTTTCCTTTGACTCTATATTTATCTATATACCCTTTCACTGTCATTGTTGTCATTGTAAATTCTCCTTTTACCATACTGTTTTATCTTCTTTTTCCTTAAATTTATCCTCTAATTGTGTCTTTTATATGTTTTCATCTTTACCCTGATTTCTCTTTTGCCTGCTTTTAGCTGTTCTCCTGCTCATAATCCTTTGGTGAATAAGGTTTTTTAAATTGAAATCCAGAGAGTCTAGATTAAACAATTCTTTGGAACTAGAACCGAAAGTTGTTTATCCCATCTTTTGGTATGCTAATCACCTGCAAAAATAAAATAAAATTTTAATTTAAAACAAAGTGTTTTTGCGGGGAGGCGATATGGCTTGAGGGAACTTGGGAAATCTATGGAAGGATTCTGGACAGTTGACATTTTTTAATTTTCGCGTTTGGAAATGGAATTCCAAGTCTTTTTAGAAACATTGCAGGGGTTATCACAGTGGTCCGGGTTCCTACTAGAATAACACAGATTTAAAAATATTTCACATGTCACTAGTTTCATCTCATGGCGTGGACCCAATTTTACAGTTTATCACACGATGCAGGAATGGTTTGGTGGTTTATGATTGGGGGATGAAATGAAGCGTGGGCATGATGTGTGGTAGATGGGAGGGGTTGCAAAACTTCCCATTTTGCAACCCCCAGAAATGTCTAAACAACTGGAAGTTGGGGGTGCGAAAAGGGTAGGGGACCGTCGGATCGGGTGGTGGAGATCGGACAGTGGTCGGGAGTTGGATCGATCGCGGGTTTATTTTATAGGTGGGGTCAGGTGATTTAATGAAACAGAGGGTTTATGAAATGAAAATCGGGGGGGAGTTTTAAAGCAGAGGGGTTAAATATAATGAAAGCGGGGGTTTTAACATAGTAGGGGTCGGGTTTTTAACAAACAAGGCTTAGTAAAAGTGGGACCCGGGTTTAATATGGAGGGGGAAAAAACATAAATAAGCAAGGAAATAGTATAAGGTAGGGGAATAGAAATACTTTTAGGAGGGGAGGGGGTTAAAAAAATATCAGGGTAAGGTATTTAAACGTGGAGGCCCAATATTATTTTAATTAAAAACATTGTAAAAAATGGGTTTTTTACATGTTTTTAATAGAAAGGGGGAATTAGTAAAGGGGAAAGGATATTGGTAATGGGAATGGGGGGTTTAGGGTTTAAAATGGGATTTCAGGGCATGTGAGTGTCAGAAATAGGTAAAATGAAAAGTAATGGAGAGGGTAAATGAAAATAATGAAGGCAGTGAGATTTGGCTTTCCATCACACTTTATCAAAAAAAAAAAATTCCTCTATTAATTGAATCAAATGGTAGATAGACCTATTTCACCCCTTTTTCACCGAGGATCTTCTTTCCTTTATGAAAATAAATGATAGTCATGGAATATTATTTTCAAGCATGAAAAATATAAGGAATAGGCAGTTATCTTGTGATACTCTAAAAACACAGGAGTATAACATACACGACACAAAATGTACACAACACCACATGCTTGACATGTACACGACACCAAATGTACAACATATACACAACACCACATGCACACAACACTACATGTACAATCATGCACACAACACCATATGTACATAGCACCATATGTACAACATGCACACAACACCATATGTAAATAACACTGAATATACAACATGTAGATAACACCATACATACACAACACTACATATACAACATGTGCACAACACCATATGCACACAACACTGGATATCCAACATGCACACAGTACAATATGTACTCAACACCAAATTTCTAACATGTACATAACACCATCTACAGCTAGCACTGCATATGCAATATACACAGAACAAATATATACAACATACATACAACACCATTTGTGCACAATACTACATATGTTACACGTACAGATCACCATAAGTACAATCATTGAATATACAACATGCACAACAATAGTACTGCACATCCATAGACCACATATTGATCCCACAAGAAACCTTTCTTCTAGTGTATTTCCACTATCCATGCTTATCCTAGCATGTTGCAAATCACACTACCTTCACTTCGCTAATGTACCCCTCATCATTACCTATCCATAACATAGACATAGGCATAGTACACACATATAATATCAATTCATGTTCACATGATACTTAAATCATAGATCTATCAGGGCTACTCTTCCCACTTGGTTCCTCATAAGACCAAGAACCTCTTCCTACCATTCATGTGCATAAGAAATCATTCCTTCACAAGAATGATCCTTGGAAACCCTGTTATATAGTGACATAGATACATACGTACATACATATATGATGTAACAAAAACAATTTATATATCATGCTCATCAACAACATGTAAGCAAATCATGGAGCTAACTATCATACAACAACAACAAGTTAAACCATAACATGTTCATCAACAACATATAAGTTACCCAACATAAACCAACAATAGAAATGCATACTACCACATGTTTCTATAATTCAAGACTATCCGACACATGTATATATAACCAAAAAAATCAAATAGCATCTATAATTTATGTAAACATAACATCAATATAATGAAAGGAATTCTCATCCATAATGCATATAACAATCCTTAACCTACATACCTACATGCCCAACATCCAAACCTAGATGATGACATTCTCTTGCCTCTAGGTCCAATGTTCCAACATCACCTTGATGGTTTTCATCTCCTACTCTATCTTAGCCAAGACATTAGCGTCATAACATACCAATTTTATCATTATGACCTAATTGCATACAATGAACATATGCACAACAAACTTCAACAAACCAATGCAAACTTGACCATATGGATCCACTTAACATGTATATCCAATCATGAATGATCAATGCATGTCCCACATATAGCATCACATAAGCAAGCATACATGGGAAACACACAAAAATGACCAATATGTGAGCTAGCCTAAATAGCAAGTTCATACATAACATGTAGAAACATGTAAGAAAGCATGCACAAATAATACATAAGAAATAAAAACACATAACCAGTCACAAACTCATGACAATATGTTGACAATAACACCATCAACCCTTCCATGACAACGCCATTGTCACCATGGCCAAAAAAACATGGATGCCAAAAACACATACACCGTACGCATGAGAAAAACATATGAAACCAATAGTAAAGCATGACCAACACACCGCCCATCCAGTCCAAGGGTTGAACTATGATTTGATACCACTTTGTGGCATCAGATATCACACAAAGAGAACATAAACCAAACACCACCCAAGGATGTCGAAACCATGCTTTGATACCACTCTGTAATGCACTCTTCCCACATCTACCCAAGTAATCGATCAACTGGGGTAAACATGTGACGAGAGGCTACTATAATGATATTCAACCTCCTAGGTGACCTTAATAAAGTGGAACCAATGAAAACATAACATACAGACCTTCTACAACAATAAAAACATCCCCAGAAGGTAACCCAATCTTTTAGGGCTCTTACCACTGAGTCACATTGACATTTAGACCTCTTTGAGCCATAGCCACAAGCACAAGCTTTTATGCCTACATCTAGGAGGCTATAGACATAGGAATAACACTACATGCCAGTGTCCACAACCCAAAATGCTCAGTTCTATGCTAGTGGCCCCAATATTTGATCCACCTTTTTAGGCCTAGAATCTAGTGCTCTGCCCAAAACTTCATGAAAAGTTTAGAGAGGATAAATAACAACAGGAAAATCATACAGAAGCAATCACATCAATAATAAATCATCTAAACCCCTCCTATCCATGACAGGCATTTTTTCAAACATGTCACAAACATGAAAGCTACAAGTATAAAAAACATACCATATCATAAGGGTCCCATACTTATATGATAATCACTAAGAAACATTTCTCCCCTATATCTTTAACTTCAATACAACTTATTTTACCATAGATACATTGTGTATTCATTTACAAGTAAAAATATGGATAGAGCCATATATCATCACTGAAAAAATACATGATTAAAATCATCATAATAACAAAAAATATATCATGGATGCAACAACAATAGAATCCACATGTAAATCAATACATTTTCATACCAAATACCGAAGGAATGAGCTTCTCATTTATGAATGTAAAAACCAAGCAAAGATGGGACTTCCACGTTCCAGCCGGCCATAGATTGGCCGAGCCAAATCTCTCTTCAACCAGTCACCCCCATGCCATATTCTAAGGATGAATCTAGGACTCAAAGAGTAACAACCAATCAAGGCATCCCGAGGCTAAACCACCTCACCCTCATCAAATATAAGTCAGAATTTACCATGATCTATACTCGATCATGAGGCCAAAACAAGCATGTATATCACCGGATTCACTCCACCTAAACCATGTGGATTGTTCCTGTCTCCTCGTCTGTTAGGATTTACCGCAACCCACAGTCTGAATCAAGGGTTACTATGCCCTAAACCGAGACATACCCTTCAAGCTTTACTGTATATCCCAAACCCTAGATTCGTAGGCCTCAATGGAGATAAAAACACCTCTCAGGATTTACCACAATCCAAACCTGGATTACTAGGCCATAAACCAAGGAAAAACATGAATTGGTTCTATAATCATTTAGAGATCCACCTCACTTAGCTTTGAATCCATCTGAAAATCCAACTAAACAAAAATATGAGAACTCCACCACACCATGGCTATCCAGAAATGGAAAGGATAGGCTGAAATAAATGTCACACTTGGAAAAACCTATGCCAAGAGAGAAAATAACCACATGCAATACCATGCATGCCATATCTAGCAAGGAAATCATACACAAAAATCAATACCTACAAACAATCATGTTATAGTTGATTTATTCCTGCTCCTCCTTGCTTTCTTCCTCCTTCTTCCTACTTTCTTGTGCTTCTTGCTCAAATGCCAAAGCGCTCCAAGAAACTCTAAGTGTCCAAGAATGAGAGGGAGAGAGAAAATAATGAGATATCTCCAAAACATGCACTGATAAAAGGTAGCAAAATCCTGCCAACTGATCCTAAGAAGCCTTTTTATCAATGAGGCCTCTATTTTCTTCATTTTCCATTATTTTCCTTCATTTTAGTCCTCACAGGAAACCTATGAGATTTCATCTCCCTTTTCTCCTAATTTCCATTATTTTCCTAAATAAATGTGCCAAATATGCCATTTTTCATTTCCAAAGCCTTTTCCTTTGCATTTTCCAATTTCCTTCAGCCATAATAACAGAAATGAACACCTGCTAATATGTTTTTCCCAACATTCAACTTGGAAAAAGTGTCCCACCAACCGTGATTATTATTTTTTCCTTTATTAAATTTTATTACATGGAATTTTCACCAGGGATGTTACACTAGATATGGACTAATAGATCACTTTCTGATGAAAGTAAGGATGACATGACTGACATGGTTCATGAAGGAAAGTGATGGATGGATGATTCCTTATGAATAAGTCCCAAAATATGAAGGCTCAATAATGTTGAAGGTGGATTTCATGACATTGAAGGAAGAAGCTCTTCAAGAAGTTAAATGTACCATGATCTTCAACAAAGAAGGAGCCTGGAAAAGCCCTTGGATAAGAGGAAGCTTGGGTACATTATTTTTATAGGAATATGTACATTCCTTCATATGCATGTGTATATCCTACAGAGTTGAGAGGGAGAGATAGACACATCATTCTTTTCTTCATTTTGGAAGAAAAAATGGAGGATTGGGTAAAAAGTTCACATATGATACTTTTTGAGGATGAGGTAGGACATCCAAGATAAGAGTAGTCGTAGAGGACTGATATTATTCGAGGACTCATCATTCAAGATAAGAATATTCCTAGAGGGACATACCATGTGAACAGTCGGGTGGTGTATGTTCCTTGAGAGACAATGATAATGGTGTATAGAATTCATTGGTCTCTCCAAAATTGTGCTATGATATTATGGATAGATAGAGATGTTATTTAAGGGCTTGCTATGTGAAAATATTGGTTGAATTGACGCTAAACAAATGGGTTACCAATCAGACTCTTCTTATGAGAATTATTCAAATTGAAAATGTCAAAATACCTTGCATGGATTATGAATACCTCCCTAGCTAAGAGGGAGAGTAGAAATATGTAACTAGGTCTGGTCTTCATAATGACATCTGTAATCATGATTTTATGTATTTGATGTAATAAGAAAAATAAATTTATTGTTTTCCTTGAGGCATGGAGATTTAGTTTTTAGGTCAAGCTCCCATTGTGAGCTCCTAGGGCTTGTAGTTGAGTCTATAATTCATTGCCATGTATGAAATACCCAAATTATGGAATGTTACATATTGTAAAGAAATTTGATGTGAGTTAAAGTATAATCAAAAGACCCTCCAATACCTCATTAATTGCTAACAAGCAAGTTAGCCTACAAAGAAGCAAGTTAACCTATTTAGAAGGTGAATTCGGCCTATTTGAGGGCTTGAGAAACTCTATATAAATGAGGACTCGACCACATTCAAGGATCAATCACTCAAGCATCAATAATGAAGAAACAAGAAGGAAGAGTGAGGCAATTTAGATATATTTTTGGGCTATATTCCTCCACACATGTGAGAATTAGAACATCATCTTGTAGCATAAGATATCGGATTGTAGTCACTCCAAGAGAGCTAAATTATTGGGTCAAAGAGGGTCTTCCTTAAAATATGAATTGATAAGAATAATATTCCATCTCAAACGAAG
Organism: Pinus albicaulis; assembly: GCA_034641835.2. Taxonomy (NCBI): domain Eukaryota; kingdom Viridiplantae; phylum Streptophyta; class Pinopsida; order Pinales; family Pinaceae; genus Pinus; species Pinus albicaulis. The sequence goes on along the minus strand of CM076577.1, from coordinate 834,924,294 downwards.
AATAAATAAGTCAAACTCGCCCATATTCTAGCCACATTGTTGGAGCGAGGTCCCCTAAGTCTGACCATTTTTTCTATATTTGGTAATAGATTAGTCGTGCGCAGGGGCTTTGGGGTGGGTCAAAGCCCCTCATGAATTGTAATGTGTCAAAGGGTAGATCAAGGGGCCACAAACCACGGTTTGTGGACCATAGAGTTGCATAAGATAATACTATAAATAGATGGCTAGATCAAGTCTAAGAAGTCAATTTTTGGATAAGTTTGAATGTGAATATTAGATCTGGAAAATTGGTGATATTTTGTGCGGATTGTCTGGGTAAGAAGGCTCCTACTGGTTTTGTACGCAAGGACCTTAGTCCTGTTGTGTGTGGACCCCACTGGCTATGTGCGCAGGTTGTTGAAGTGTTTTATATGAAGGATCTGATTGATAGTAAGAAAGGAATATCATTGTGGATATTTGAGTTCTATAAGCATCTATTGTTTATGTTATGAATGTTTCTGCATCTTATTTCAGTTTTTTGTACTGTCTGTGAATAGATCTCTCGCACAACTATGTTTGGGTTTATATGAATGCTTATTATATGGATCTGATGATATAAGGTTCTAATATTATGTGTGAAGGGTTATTACTTTGATTCTGGATGTTGTGTTAACTTGCACAAGGTATTCTGCATATTTGAACTAAATCTGTTTGTAAGGGTTTATTGGTTAGGGATGCTATTGCGAAGGTATATTTATGTTTATTTGGGATCTTAAGGCACCCACATCATTCAAACCTTTCTCAGGGTGCAGAAACCTAGCTCCAACACCCCCCATACTGCTTCAGGTGAGACTTTGACTTGTGCAAGCAGGTAACTGCTGAAAGGGCCAGTAGTAACATGGTTTTGTTTGTTAACTTCAATTTCGAACATGGGTCAAGACCCCTCAAGCCAAAAAATGGTTCAGTTGCTGGGACCTAGAGCATTTTGAGAGAGGTTGGGTGATGCCGAGAGGTCATTAGAAACCATTAAATCCTAAACTTGAGGACTGGTTTGAAAAATAGAATCAGGAATTTTCCCTAAAATAAAATAGAAGTAAGAAGTTGTCTCCTGAAGAGTGGAAGAATAAGTATATCTTCACTGAGGTGCATGAGATATTATTCATAGCCTTTGCAGACAAGGTGCAGGAGTGGTTGGCAAGGTTACCAGAATAACAAACCTGTTGCAAGGACAATCAAGTCACGCAGTGGACCCTTGAATTAATCCAACAGTTGGAGAAGACTCATGATTCCATTACCCGAAATTTAGATCACTGGGTTGACAATGTCTTCGACGGGTTTGTAACAGAGTTTGCAGTCAATCAGTTTGTGTCCTACTCTGAAGCTAAAAGGACATTTTTCAAGGAATTTAGTGGTAAGTTCTTAAAAACTTTTCCTCTGCTGATTAACTTGCTATTACGTGAAAATTTGTTATGAAACCAACTCCAAAAATACAAGAAAAGAGAGATTAACGCCTTAGAAATCAGCCACTTTGACGGGGCAACCTCCAATACATTACATAAATGAACGATTCTTGGATGATACAAATGAAAAAACCCACTTCTATATATAGGATTCCATGGGATCACAATATAATCCTAGCCGACATAACAATAATAATGTAAGGGCACAATAATAACGATACTGGGGTTACAGGGGTACAACAATAACAATAAGGGGGTTGCACTAACAACAATAAGGGACTATACTAGTAATATAGGGACCTAACATCCCCCTCTCGTTCAAAAAAGTGTTGTCCTCAATACTTGAGTAGCTCCAGATGCTTCCATATAAAATTCTCATCCTCCTGTGTAGAATCTTCAGTGGGTAAGTTCTTCCACTTGATGAGATACTTTGAAATTGATCGATTTCGTAGCTGTCAAGTTCTTATTTCCTTGAATGCTTCAGGTTCCAATATTGTTTGAAGTGGAAGTTTGTCACCTATAACCTTATTTAAGCATGAAACATGGAAAATTGGATGCACTCGCAAAGAAGTAGGAAGCTCCAATTTGTATGCCATAGTACCAATCTTTAGCTCCTTCTTAGCTTTCTTGAGGGACATCTGTTTGTATGGTTGTAGACGTAAAATACCCAGTGTCCTACATCAAAACTTCTATCACTGCGATGTTGATCTACTTGTTGTTTCATTCGATTTTGTGCCAAATTTACACTACAAGAAAAAAGGACATTGGTGAGGGGTGAAAAATGTCACCATAAGCTCATTGGTGAGGGTCAAAAGAGCCTTTGTCACCAAAAATTGAACGTCACCAAAAGTGGCGTTGCCAAAAGTATAGGTGTTGTGGTGAAATTAAAGGTTTGTCACCAATAATGATTTATAATGACGGATAGTGACTGTCACCATTTCATATGAGCAATGGTGATGGACAATAGCCTCCGTCACCAAAAAATTAAACGTCACCAAAGGTGGCGTCGCCGAAAGTATGTGTTGTGGTGACATTCAAGGTCCGTCACGAATATTGATTATAATGACAGATAGCAACCATCACCATTTCATATGAATAACAACAATTTTTTGTGATGGACCATTCATGGCCATCACTATTGGTGCATATATGTGGCGACGTTCGTTGACCGTCACCATTTCATATTTGGTGAGGGTCAAAAAATGTCATCATAAGCTCATTAGTGACATCAAGGTCTGTCACAAATAATGAATATAATGATAAACAATGACCCTCACCATTTCATGTCAACAACAATGATTTATGGTGACACACATTTCATGGTTGTCACTATTGATGCATATATATGTTGGCATTCATTGACCGTCACCATTTCATATTTAGGTGAGGGTCAAAAAATGTCACCATAAGCTCATTGGTGATGGTCAAAAGAGTCTTTGTCACCAAAAAATGATCACTGCCATTCCTTATGAATATCAGGTCACGATGGAATCAGACCACCAACCTCCTGCTTGTAAAGTAGGTGCTCTTCCATTGAGCTAGCACCCTTTAAAAAGTCGACTTTTAAAAATTATATCTTGAAACTTTATAGATTGTAAATTCTACAACTTTCAATAAATTAAAGTCTCAACAATATTTTACTAAACAAGAAAAACATTATCGAAGTTGCAGATCTCTACCTAATGGTTTTGGAAGTTATGAAAAGTGGGTAGAGGGAAAAATAGTTACGTATAAGAGACTCAATATGTTTAGTTGAATACTCAATTAGAATTGAAACTTTGAAGAAATTTATAGCCTACAAATGACCTATAACTCGCAAATGCACCAAATATTGCAAAGGAAATGTCACAAGTGGATATCATATGGAAGAAGAGCATTGATGAAGACAAATGAATAATGTTATAGGTTGAATGAAAGAAAAATATCAATGTTGTTGTTATTGGGTGACTTTTTATAATTGGGACCTTTGTCTTTCCTTTATCGCGTAAACATTCAAATTATAAATTATAAATTTTAGATATCTGAATGATATCTAAAATTTTGTGCAAATGTAATCCAAGGAACCATGGGGAAAAAAATAATTTATATATATATATATATCCCCTTCACATAAAGCGACATTCGATTTGGAGTTTCACAAGTCCGCACTCAAAACATGACAGCAACCAACAAATAAAAACCATTGAAACTTATCACAGTGAGAGTATCTCTTTTCCGCAATGAAAACCAAAAATAATATGGTAATTAGTTCACTTTAAGACTACAAAACATTAGAAAAAAACAATGTGTTGAATTATCAAAATGGATTTAATTCTAATGAAGCAAAATAGTTGATATTATAGCACAAATAAAAATGACCAACAACAATGTAAATTTTGTTTTTTCAAGATCTTTCCAACAGTCCGAATAGAAAATCCCCCCCATCAATGTTTGTAAGTGAATTTATGACCTGGAGAATTTAAGATTCTAGTTTTAATCCTTGGATTATAAAAGACTAAATCATGTATTCTTTGCAATGCAATGGTTTATGAGAATTGTGTCAATCCATGAGGGTTGAATTGTAATGACCCCATACTATAGAATGTGAACATGCTTTGCAAATTTGGTTAGCTCGAAGCCCAAGGCAAAGGCCCCACTATTGAATGGGCATGAGTCCAAATGGCAAGCAGGCTAGGTTTTTATGTTATGCTTAACTGTTATAAAACCAAAGTATAATAAATAATATAATAACCTCCAAAAATATTGCTTGAAGAGCAACACAGGAGCTAAATCCAGGAGTGGAAGAGTAAAGGGAGTCCTTAGGAAGGTAAGGTAGGTTACTTAATGTCCAAAAACTGACCAAAATTACATCAACAAGACTGCTCAATTCATAAGTGGCAGTACAAAGTGGGATTTCAAAGGCCACCCCTATATAATCAAGAATCGGTCCAACTTAAAAAGATCTAAGCATGACTATCACAATGTTAAGAAGAAGAAATAAAAAGATTTAGAGCCAAGTACATGATAAGCCTCAATGCATCGAATGCCTAATGTTAAACACAGTGTATTCCTCTAAAGTCAAAAGGGAAGTTATCCTACCATCCCAGGCTCTGGATAGAAAGCTCTTTCACCTACCCTATTGATCATATGTTCCAAGTTGAAACTCAAAATGTTATATGGAAGACACGTGATCCTCGCGCATGGGAGACATAACATATACTTTTTCTTGGAGAGTTTCTTTCCTTGTCATTCTTACATTCTTTCTCATGTTGAGAGAACACATGCCTCCATAGCTAGAATTCCATATAACCAACCTAGGAAGCTAGTGATCTTGAAAGATGTGTGAGTTTGTGTCAAGCTAAAGGGGTTGTGCAGAAGTGGAAGGAAGGCATTGTTTTTGAAGAGAGAATTGTAGAGTAATCAACATGGAACCTCATTACTCACTTGTTTAAATCAATGTTAACTGGAAATGAGCTAAGGTATCTTTGAAATCACATTATCCACTTGTATGATTCATCACTGTAATGAGCCAAGGTATATGAATTTCAGGGATTCCCAAAGAGCAACCAGTAGCTCAAATTCTTTATGCCAACATTATGGAAATATATGGGATGGATTCAATGGATATCATAACATTTTGTTGTGTTTTACTAGGTGGAAGAGGTTTGTCAATGTCTGAACGTTGGGTGAGATACCTAAATAAGATTTCAATGCGGGAAAGAACTGTTAGTGTATGGTTGTGGCTATATTTTTTAGTACTGTTGGTTGGGATGAATGAGAAATAAATCCAACAGCCATCCTTTGTCGTTGCGGTCTCATAACCCAGTTTGAGGGTGGCATTTATAGAAGATTCCTGTGGTTGGGCAGTTGATCACTCATGGAAAAGCTGAGGGATTATCATGATTATCATGCCAGTTTGTCAACAAATAATACCACTATACCTCCATGGGGATATTGGTGTTTTTAGCATCATTACCAAACCCATCCCTTTTCTTTTAAAAAATTTACCTGCAACCATTATGAATTAAAATAATAAGTTGTGTCACTAGATGGTGTAAAAATTAGAATTTTGGAAACAATTGTAGAACCATATGACATTATATGGGTCAATGGTTCAATTCTATGTTATCCTTGAAGACGTGTGTTTCTATTTGCTAAAAAACTATATACCTCCTCACACAAACTTTTCAGCAAAATCCTATGAATATTTAACGATTAGATGCCAATAGGTTCATGAAGATTCATATTAGAGATTGGAAGAATATTTGATCTTCCATAAACAAAATGGAAAAAAAATATATATATATGAAGAACAAATAACAACAATAAAATATATTATATCTAGATAGTATCAATGTAGAACTAACCTACTTCAAAATTTAAGTATTTAGTAACTCTAATTTCCTTCATCGTCCACGGGGTCTTTGATAGACAATGATCGGGTCTGTTGTTAAAGCACTCCTAGATGTTATGTCATTGGTTCCAATCCCCACCCTATTTGGGTGTTATTCTTGGACATGACTATGATGTAGCCTCACCAATGTCAAACTCACAAAATATAAAATAAAAAAAAATCTTCATCAAAATCCAATCTTCACCTATTCCAAGGAGTGTAGAAGGAAACATGACCTATGTAACAAAGATGAACCGGTCAAAGATTCCAACTATAAAGTTACATCAAAAGAAAATAGATAAAAACAAACTAGATACCATTTCACATGCATGATGATGACATTACATATAAAATGAAGGAACTATAGTCTATAAATGACACATCATCACAAAATTCCATCCACATCATCATTTATATTCAATAGAAAGACAAGAAAATTTGAGTAGCAAAGCAACCATAAGAGGTTGTGTTCAAATCAACCTTATTCTTTATATGGACAAGTATAAAGCTGAACCGAAAAGCCTCTGAAAGAATAAATTCAGTATAATATCCCTTGTAATATGTGATATTTATGTTAAAGGAGATGAAGAACTAATTCAAAAAATCAATTCATTCGTTCAAAGACGGCCAAGATCCTAGAATTCTACGAAACCCTCAGGTATGACAAGCAATAAAAAATAATTGAGGCCAAGTAAGAGACATATGATGTTGCTAAGACAATTTTCAGTCACAAGTCCACAGTTTTTGCGGATATTATTTTCCTGGACTATAATATTTGACTTCATGGATATCCTATATGCAACATACTTTAGTGGCTCCTTTCAATTCTCCATCGAAAATCCCCTTTGCCTGGTTGTGGAATTTTGTTGGTACTTACTACTGGTACACTAATGTTTTGAGGAGGTTCTAACTTCACACAATCCACATTCAACATTAAGGGGGGAAGGTCCAACCTTATGGACTAATCCTTTCTCTTCCTTCCCTCCTCTCTATCTTTAGGGAGGATATTGTGCATAGGGAAAACCCTATGTTGAGATGGGTATTCATTAACCTTATCACTTCTTTTCACTGTTTGACTCCTGAAAATTGGAGAAGTGATTATGAGTTTGAAAGGAATCCTAAAGAAATTGAGTTTTATAGAAATGATACGTTGTCAAGTGGTGCATTTCATTCTCAAGATAGAATGGAATCTAATGCATATATAATGGAATTACCCCCAAGATGCATTAATAGGGATACTATAGACAATATATCAAATACTTTGGATCGTAACTTGAAAAACAGAGTAGCAAATGATATCAAGGTTTGTTCTCAACACTTCTTTCAAAATAATGATTGTATAAGGAAAGAAAGAATTTGTTATGAAGAAGCACAGAAAGGCTCACCAATTGATGATAAGGAGCGTTCAACTTCTCACTTTGAATCACATTATCACCCAAATTGTCCAGCAGGCGAAATGGACAGGTAAAAAAAAAACACAAGTTAAAAGGCATTAAGAGGTGCATTCATGGAGAAGAAGGAGAGCATTGTGAATATTTATCAGTTTTAGTTGCTTTGAACTATGGTAGTCATGGTGGGATTAGTAAAAAATATTTCACAGTGTCATAAAAGACTAGACTTCAAGAAGGAAGTGGTAAATCAAAAGTCATTGGTATTCCCAAAAAGGGTTGTGGGATTCCTTGGAATTGGTCCAGAATACATGCTAGAGGCAAACATATATTGGATTTGGCAAGTAGGATCCTCTCATGTGGGCTTTCAGATTTGACCACACAAAAAATTGAAGGGCTTGCATCACAAAGTTATTATAGTTCTTAAAAGGTGTTTTCTACTACATTAGAAACATCTAATCATTCTATTTCTTCTTTAGATTTTGATTCTAAGTCACTTCCCCTACTAATGGAGCTAGGTGGGTCTCATAATAGTATAGATACATATACACAAGGAAGAATTCTTTGAAGTGAGCTAGATCTCTATGCTGACCATAAAATCTGTCTTATACAAAATATTGATATGGTTTCTAAAACAAGATTGATCGATCATTATGGACATGAACAAGACATTATGGGCACTAGTTGTTTGAGATCTGAAGCCTGGGTGTAGGAGCTTGTCTCAGAACTATGTTCCAAATACATTTTGGAGAATTGGTTGGAAAAAATTTAGTAGCTTGGGCTCTCATGAATGATATAGTGAGGAGAAATATTGCCCCAGTTTATGTGTTCCATGGTCCTCAAGGAGCAAGTAAAACATCATTTGGTAGAATATTTTCAACAACCATGAACTTCCATTCTCTATATCTTTCATGACCTTGTGGACTATGTTGTTCATGTTTAGATCAAAGTCTTGGTAATAATTTAGATATAAAATAAATTGGTTTTCAAATAGCCCTTAAAAATGTGGTTACTTGTTCCCCATCCTCTCATTATAGAGTCTTTATAGTCGACAACTGTGATACTTTGTCAAGTGATGATTGGAATAAATTCTCAAAAGTACATGATGAAATACCTTGGAATATAGTCTTTACTCTCAACACTTAGAATATAAAATGCCTACTCCATATAAAAGTCAACTCGAGATTTCTTTTTTGTAAACTTGGTGGGACTACTTCTTCATCATGTCCAATATATAACTGCGATCGGGGGGGAATTGAACTGGTGACTTCACATCAAGGAGTGCCTTTACAGAGCACCCAATCACCATCTATCCAAGACTCCGTGGACAAATCAAGAAATATTATAGTTGTTTACATATTTAGGGTAGAATAACGATAACCTTAGATAAGTCTTCTTAACCCTAACAACAACATTAGAGATGAAGAGGAAGATTCTAAAATTTTTTGAAATCCATCATTTCCAGCTTTCACGTAAGGTCTACCCATGTTTCTTTTTGAAAGGTTTTCACATCTTTGAAATCACTCTGAACAAATTGTAGTGAGATTATGATAATAAGCTTGCCACCATAGGTGAACAAAAAGGAATTTGAGAAAGAAAGAATAAGCTCTGCCAAAGTCATAATTTTTTCAATCTATCAATCAAACTTCTAAAGATGAAACTACTAAAGCATGCAACCCAACAAGGAGATGAGGAAGGGCTATGAGAGAAACATGAGAAAAAGAAAGAGTCGTCCACACACAGCAGATGGATCAACCATAAGCACCACCAAGATTCACCAAAAAAATAGAGTACTAGACTAAAGAATCTCTCTAATTTTGTGTTTACCTTTACCCATTTTGAGCCATCCACACACAGTAGATAGATCAAACAAAAGCACCACGAAGGTTCACCAAAAAATAGAGTACTAGACTAAAGAATCTCTATAATGTTGTGCTTACCTTTGACCATTTTGAGCCATCCACACATGGATCAACCAGAAGCACCACCAAGATTCACCAAACAAATAAAGTACTAGACTAAAGAATCTCTCTCATTTTGGGTTTACCTTTGCCCATTTTGAGCTTTTGGTGGATCAAAATATCATAAATTTTATTTTTTTGGACCATCAGTCCAGTCCTCACTGTAAATGTGAATGTAAACCATAAAAATGCAATTTATTTGCATATAGGGGAACAATCAATACTTTTATTTCTAGTCACCATAATTTAGCACAACAAAACTAGGGAAAAATCAATGGGAGCAAATACTTTCATTTCTCATTTTGATTCGTGATGTAAATCCTTTGGATGAAGACCCGTTACAATCAAGACCTTTATTTTTCCAAAAATAGGAAAATGAACTTAAATTCAACAAAGATGATGAAGTTATGCAAGTTCTGGAGGCAAGAAAGATATTCAATTAACAAAAAGAAATTAAATCATACCTTAAGCATGCCATTTCTAATTGATGATAGAGAGACATCAACAGGAAATATAATGGCAGTGCTTGAGGTCGAACCATATACTCAGTGCAACAAATTCCATGCCGCCCTTAGAAAACTCCGAACACTCATATACATCTCGTCTCCTACCATTTATATCCAATGGTGCAAAGCATTCTCCTGCAATTGTTCACACTTGGAGATGCAGTTGTTCGATAAATAAAAAATTGAAAAAAACACAATTGATATAAGCACAAAACCAACAATGCAAGAATATACACACGGATTCATGATTAATAAAAAAGTTGAGTATGATAACAGTATTCCATAACTATACACATGTTGAGGAAGCCAAATATATATATATATATATATATAAAACATAGGAAGCATAGGTGTTGTTTTCCTAGACCGAAGACTACGCTTATATATAGAGTACAAAGTTGTGGGAAGAGAGATCAAAATTGGCCAAGTATCCAATAAAATACAATAAAGTGGATAAGCGATCAATTTAGGCTAAGTCACCCACAAGAGATCATGTTAACTAAACCAAGTCTCATCAAAGACATTTATTTCTTAAAAAAAAAAAGGATAGAGATTGTGGACTCCAAGTTAACCCCCCTCATTGTCACAGCCTCTGCAAGATCTACTTAACATAGAGGAACAAGCAACCTTGAACAACATCTCAAGTTTGTACATGGTTTCAAGTTTGATTGAACCTCATTGAAGTAGGGCATCATCTCAACCACCCTATCTCTTTATTGTTGAGTGTAATGGGACTAAAATGCTAATTCACAACCATCCATATGTGACTGTTGCAAAGATGAAAGAGAGAGAATCTTGTGGCAGGTGCTCAGGGATGGTGTCAAAGATGCTTGAACATAGAAAAACAAGTTATCTTGATTTTCATTAGAAGAAGTTAAAATGATGAAAGACACATCAATAAATCGCAATCAGGTGATGTGGCCAAAAAGAATCACCTGGTAGAAAAGAAACCACAAGCTCACACCTACAGATGTCTTGAAGAAATGGAACAAAAAAAATGATGTCAACTATTTACACCATTGTCTTGGAATCAGCAAAGACTTGGCAAGACTCAATGACTTGGGAAAGGCTCAGCAAAGATGAGAAACCCTTAAAATACAATAAATTATATGCACAAAAAATATTGCAAGTTTGTGGTGAGTATGGTCATTGGCAAGTTTGTGGTGAATCTTGGCAAGCATCAGAAGTTTCCCATGAATCTAGCTAGTGGATAGTTCTGTGGGCCGGTATTAGGTGAGTACTCACCCCAACCAAGACTCTGCAAGACTCATGAGTCTTAGCTGAGTCAATCTACACTAGTTTAAAGACTCCAAAGGTTCAAATGACACTACATACAAAAACTATTTAAGATGAGCAATAACTTAGATTAAGAAAACAATGATCTAAGAGATACATAAAAATTGAAACAGGATGAAAATATTTGAAGATATAGTTTTCTAATGTTGAAATGGAAGAGGAGGATTGGCAGATAAAATAAAAATCTATAAACTTGCATGGTTAGTGAGTGCAAAATGCACAGGTACAGGATGATATGGACTAATGCAAACACAAGTTAATAAACACAAACACACATGACAACTATAATAGTACATTAGAAACAAGTGAATAAATAACATATCTCCAATCTCGGCCTCTTGATATTAGAAGTTGTCGTAGATTCCATTTATGGAGACTACATTATTAAGTTGTTGGAGACTTTTGGTCACACTATCACCTAAAGCTACAGTGCTGAGGGGCATGGAACTAATGCAACGTCTCATTCTTTTTGTCACATAACTGCCATCCTGTGATATTGCATTTCTCACTTGTAAATGGTATTTTACCATAGCAACTAAATCTTCTCCAATAACAGCCTTGGAATCACCACCTAGTGTAGATCCTGCTATCCTATCTATCAAGCTTACCACTAGGCCTATGTCATTCATAGCCAAACTCAAGTTCTTTGGGTAGATTGAATTGATCTGTGTAATTCAGAACAAAGCAGAACATCAAACAACCTTACATGATATATACATCTCAACATGCAACCAAATATTAGTTAATAGTCAATTTTCACAATATTCACACTAAATATTATGACTGTGTTTATATTGATTGTGTAAGTGCAAACCTTAACTAGAAAAATTTGTTCAAGCGTGCCAACATAATATAGTTCTAGTTTTAGTTCAAGTATTTCATAAAGTTACTTAGCACCAGGAAAGTGACAATGGAAACTTGGCAATTATTCAAACCTAACAAAGTCGATCAAAAACATATTATAATTCTCATAATAGTCAATATCACATTCTGAGATTCTTCAATTCTAGTATAATAATAATAGAGGCTCACACTATATGTTACTTTTGTTGGTGACGCAAAACCAATCAAGTATCATATTTAGATTTCTCGGGTCCCAATTGAGGTCTATGACTACAATGGCATGTCCTTATGATGGGATTTTTTTTTCCATATTAGTACTACCTTCATTGAATGCCAATCCACCAACAGATAAACTGAAAAGAAGAAACTAAAAAGAAGACATAACCAATCCTCTAAATAGAATGGGGTATATTAGGTGGGGTTATTCAACCACGATTATTGTAATTTGCTACAATACAGACTCCCAATGCCATTCCTTGATCACTATTTTCTACGGTGCATATGCAATGTGCACAATCCAATGATTAGTAGTTCATCCTCCAGTGTGTAACACGGAGATGGTGAATTGGAATAGTAATAAGGGAGTAAGACACTTCATCTGTCAATTTTGCTGGTGATTGAAAACTAATAAAGTATAATATTTAGATTGTTAAGATCCTAAATAAAAGCTATTTATTCAGTGGAATGTCAATATGATGAGATTATTTTCCATATTAGGACTCCCTTGAATACCATTCCATCAACACATAAACTGGAAAAGAAAGAACTAAAAAATAGACATGATCAATCCTCTAGATAGGACAGGGTACATTTGGAAGTGCTTTTCGACCATAATTATTGTAATTTGTTACAATTAAGACTCCCAATGTCATTCCTTCATCACTACTTTCTTAGTTGCAAATGCACAGTGCAATCACTAGCAATCATCCTCTAGTATGTAACACAAAGATGGTGAATTAAACTCCAAGATAAATCTTCAAAAGAAAACAAGAGTATAATCATCCATGGGACTTGTAATGTAATAAGTTAAAGTACAACTCCTTCAGGTTTTCTAACCAACCCTAGCTCTATGCTCCTACTATATAAATTACTTGTTTGCCAAATTTTAATAGTAACAATGACCATTCAAACATATGGCTCAATAACCCGAGAAATAGCATTAGTTTTAAGTTTTAAATTATTGTTCCTTTATATCCTTGGAGAATTTCTACACTGCCTTTTACCTAATTGCTTGCAATGAATGATAATTGTCTTTGGGAAAAAATATGCATTATAATGTGACTTGATGGAGGATATTGCTGCCCAGAAAACATAAACCCCAGGATTCCCATTACAGCATCTAATAGAAACTGCATTGAATTACCATAATAGTAATACCAATAATGATGGCATGAAATTTATAATATCGATTTCATGTCTATTACATCAGCGATGAAACAATAAATTCCATTTTTTGATATATTGAAAGAAACGTTCCCTTTTTTTTATGTATAAACACAAAAGGATGTAAACATAAACTGTACTGACATGTAAATGGAAGACTTAGAAAAATGCATCTATATTGCGTTATTTGAAACAAAACTACTCTCTACAGGCTATGGAATCTAAAATTTTCATACGTTACTATTAATGTATCAGTAGCAACTAAAAACAAATAGACTTTTCATGACCAATTTGTTGAATTGAAATACTGGGAAAAACTTAAAAGGAAATAAAAAAACAAAGAGAGTTTGAGATTTGCATACCATTTTTACCAAGTGCTCCAAGGGGGGTTCAGTTGTGTTTGATTTGAATTCTATTACGGGTCTAGGTGAAACTATTTGGTGTCGATCCTAGTTGATAGTAATCTAAGCTAGGCTAGTAGGAAAGTTAGCTAACAGTGATGAGGTAGAAATTCTAGGTGTGCCAATATCTAGAGATTCAACATGGTTTCGTATAGAAGTGGGCTGCTGTAATTCCTCATTGTTTCTAGCTTTTAAAATTGAAGAAACGACAGGTGAAACAGTTTGATTTCCATCCTGGTTGATAGCATTCTGAGCTGGGCTAGGAGGAAAGTCAGCTAATAGTGGTGAGGTATAAATTCCAGGTGTTCGAATAGCTAGAGATTCAGCTTGTTTTCGTATAGGAGTGGGATGCTGAAATCCCTGAGAATTTCCAACATTTGAAATTGAAGAAATGGCATAACATTGCTTCTCAGCATCTTCTATGTGAGGTGAAGGAAGTAGGATAGTAGAGGGTGAGGGAGCCATAAATGGCGAGGTTGCAGGATGCACGGGAGTTACAACTTTGGAAACTTTAAGTGAAGACGATATTGTACTTTGTTGATCTATCTATGGAGAGGAATGTTGAAAAACATGTGGAGAAACAACCTGGAGAAGTTGAGGTGAAGAAACAGAAAGTACCGATCCTGTCTTAAGCTACTACTACTGTTGTTCATAAACTGAATGTTGACTTAACTGATGGTGTTGCGGCATAAATTCTTGTTTAATAGAAGACCACTTTACCTCGAGTCATTATTCAACTCATTAATTTGTTGAAGTTGTGGCATTTGTTGTTCGTGAAACTCTACCTGTGATTGAACAACTTGTTTCTACTTCTGTTACTGTTGTTGCTAGATTTGATGCTGCTGTAGTAGTAGGGGGTGTTGATTATGTCGTTGCTGCTACATATATACATATAAGAAGTGAAGTTGCACCATTTTTCAAACAGTGAAAAATATGAATAGAAAGAGTCGGCATAGGTAATCCAATTGCTAATGCATTAATTCATTGAGCTGTATCTGGGCAGGGGCTTTGAATCTCTTTGTTCTTTGTTGGGAAACAACTTAGCATCTCAAGGATTGTAATTCTTTCTTGTTGCAACAAATTCTCTATCTTACTGGAATTGTTGGGGTAACTAATGCAAGTTCTCCGGTGGTGCAATCTAACATCCTCTGTTTGGTTATGAACATGAGACTTCATTTTCTCTGCCAATTTTGATCCCAACATTTAGCATTCTTCAGGGGTCATTGAAACTCTGGTTTGGTGGAACCATTTGGCATCCCAATGTTAAACATTCTTGAGGATGCATGGAAACTTTCCATGGATAGCAGCCTCAGGACCTTTTCTATGTATGGAATCTCTGTTGTTGATGAGTTTATATATGTGATCCAGTATATGGCATCAATTTAGTTTGTGCCAAAGGCCAATCAATATTAGGTACGCTCATTTTGGCAGTCTTGAGCATGGGGGTTTGTTCTTTTTGAGAAGATGTATCCAATGTAGCTGCAGACCAAGGGTATTGGCAAGAGTTGCACTTGGAAAGCCCCTTTTCATCTTAGTAGAGTTTATAATATTGTAATGAATTTCCTATAATAGTTTTATGTATCAGCAGCTCTAAATTACATTCGTAAATATTCTTCTCATATTTGTAGACCCTTGATGAATCTGAGTTATTCCACAAGAGGGTTCTCTAGTTAGAATTTTGTTCTTTAGTAAATTTGTGAATGCGGTTTACTATGTTCCTGTAATGGAAGTAGTTCGTAACCACTTTTTAAGTACAGACATAAAACTGAATGTTGTTTCACGAAAATAATTCGAATTTTCCGGGGAAATAAATTTTTTTGAGTGTCCTTGGAAGATTCCAAATCTCCTTATACAAATCAAAAGGTATCAAAGTGTCTTTTTTTATGTTTGTGGAGTTGCAATGAAGACATACATTCATGAGAAAAAATCATAAATGAGAGAGGTGCTAGGCGCTGCAGGTTATCAATCAGCAAATCCAAGAGGATATTGAAGAACCGAGAAAGACAATTGTGAAATAAGGAGAAGAAAAATGAAGAGTTGCAGAAGACTATTCAAAGAAGGCCGAAAATCCTAGGCATAAGGATTCATTAAGTCAAAGTCTTTAAGAAGCTAATCGAAGCAATACAGAGAGCAAGTTTCTGTGTCATATTGTATATCTCTAAGAAATAAAAGCTTGATCTAAGTCTATTATAAAGATAGTGCAAGACCGAAACTCTGTTTGGTATAATTTCATGTCTCCTTTGATGTCACTATAATGTATCGATAATAATGCATTGACTTGTTATTATCCAAAAGAATTTTCTGAAATATAAATTGAAATTATCTCTATATCTGGTCATTGCAAGTCAAACACCTCTACACTTTTGATGAAGGATAGGGTGAAGGAAGATCTTCAAGATTAAAGATTTTAAGCACATAAATGAGTCTCTCGAGTCTATATTGGATCAATTACCTCATCAAATGGGTAACTTGCAAATTGTTTTGACCAAGTCATGATGAAGAGCCTTGTATGGACCTATGTAAAAGATGTTGTAATCCTTTCTAAACCAAATGAAATTGTTTGTTTGACATAAGATATATGTGCACCTATTACTAAAGAAGTCGAGCTCCTCCTTGAGTTTGAAATTGACATTTGCAGAACAAGCCTCCTTCCAGATATTCAAGATCAAAAAATGATGACATCTAAAGCTTTTGGAAAGATAGATGCACTGTATAAGACTATTATGAGAAAGCATCTTACCTCATGAAGATGGCAGCTTGATATAATATGACCTACAGTCTATTATTGATTCTATGGCTTGGCTTTGTAAACCTTAGCCTTATATAGACAAAAAGGGTTAGAAAGGAAAGCCTTGAATAATTGATTCCGCATAGAAGTAGAAACCCTAGCCTCTAGAAGATTTGACGCTTAATGATGAGGTTGATTTGCAGGACAAAAGATTGATTCCGCATAGAAGTAGAAACTAACTGTTGAATATCTGGCTAAGAGAGTATAAGGTACTGAACAATATAGTACCTCGCGAAAGGAAAAGCTCAGTATAAACCGAGGAAAGGAAAAGCTAAGTATAAACTGAGAAATCCATAAAGGAATCACGTATTGTGTGGGCTTCAATATATACATGTAGTTTCAGATATCTCTGAACTGTAATATCAAGCGAATATCAGGAGACAGAGTGCGAAGAATATTGGGATAACTCTGATATGATGGATACCACAGCAAAGAGAAGGAACCATACTATGTTTCAGAATAGCTTGCTGGTATTGGAACTGATGTTGCTACTGTTGAAGAACCAAATTCATGTCACTCTTCGATTGATTTTTCGTCGATTCATTCACACACATTTCTTTATTTATTGTAGGGGCTAACTGCCGGCTGGACGTTGTATGAGCGGTAACGTCCACGTACAGCTGTGTGAGAAGGGGCTTACTAGCTTCAACTTATTATATCTTACTGGTGTAATTAATATAAAGTTCGAGGAAATAAAGAAGAGTGCTTACATGGAAGGAAAGATTCTTTATCGAGATAAAGCAACGAATGCTGTAGGGACGGTGACTGGGAAAATTTCCTTGCAAGGTATTACCAAAAATATTCATTTCCAGTAATGAATGAATGTATTGACCCCAACCCTAAATGTGGGTAATCGGTAATTTTTTTCAACACACAGAGAGACCAAGTCGTATTGAATTATTAAATTCGATTGGAACAGAACCCCTCCTCTCCTAACATGATTTGAAATTTCTCAATCATGCATAAATGTTTATGGATTGACTGGTGGCCTAAAATATCTTCAATCAATGAATCCAAATGGAAATCAGAACATCCACAAGGAAGCAGATAAAAAATACAAACAAAACTAAAAAGATAGGTGTCCAGAGTCGTACATCTATCTTCTGTCCGGAATCTTCATTCGTCCAGTTGGTATCCATGGCACTATCGAGTTGTTGAAATCCAAAGAGAACGCGGAAGAACTGCTCTGAACCGAAAATGAAGAGGTGTTGGGGGCTGCTTATTATCTTTAATAACTACGAACGGCCCTGGTCTCAGTATTGAAAGACCTGAATCCCTGAAATGGCCCTGGTCCCAATAATTTGAAAGCTAAAACCCAATATTAAAATAAAAACAATGACAATGACAATAAATGATAAATAATAATCTCACATTATGGCGGGAAATGGAAAAGTACATGAATTAATTTGTTATATGGAAAAATTGAATTTTATGTCAAAAATAATTTCAAATTTTAAGATGTTGAAGTAAGTATTTATGAGAATTGTTAATAGTGAAAAAAAATATGCTTTTTTTTATTATTTTTTTTTTTTTTTTTTTAGAATAAAAATTATTAGTTATGAGAGACATGAAAGTTGAATTTGGATCATATATTTATGTAAGAGTTGTTGTATCTATTTTGTATTCAATAATTGATTATAGGTGTCTATGAGGCTACCTTAAGTTGGTGAGCAAACATTTTATTTGCAAGCCTAAAGGACAAAGGTGGGATTCATCTAGACATGTGTGTGCACAAGAGAGGTGTTATGCATGCCATATGCTTGACCACTATATATAAGTGTCTTCCCTTACTACCTTTTGACCACTATATATAAGTGTCTCCTCTGACTACCTTTTGACGACTATCTCTAAGTTATGTAAGAGGAAGTTGTTAAAAAACACCCCTTAAAAGTTTAAATTTTCATGACTTTCACGAGGGGTGTTTCAAAAACCGCTCCCAAGGGATTTTTGGTAGTAATGCTTGAAAATTTTCCTCACCAAAATCTAGCTCCCTCCTCCCCTGACCCACCCACCCCATGCTCCCATTCCCCAAAACAAATTGGATACAGTTATGACCTTGATTATGGATGAATTCAAAAAAATTTAAAAAACAAAAGAGAGTTCAAATGTTTCTTAATAATCTTTTGTTTTCGTAATCTTCATCAAATTAAAACTAGAAATAGTGAATCGAGCTTAGTTAAAAATGTAGGCCAAAGGCATGGTATCATGTCCTCTTAATTTCTCTACTAATGATTCTTTACTGTTACATGCTTTAGATCTTGACATTTGTTTCCATGCATTCAGTTCTTCATCCTACTTTGCTAATCTTTCCCTCCAGTTAAGCAGAGGCCTCAAAACGCTACACATGTTTTGGAATTTGCTCGTACTCTAATCACTAAAGAGGATAATATCATCGAAGACAGATAAATTTTTGACCAAAATTTCCTTAAAACATCACAACTTCGTACATGTTCGTGACCCAGTTGTTTTAAATTATGTCAATGAATATATAGAAGCTTGTTTTGACTATAGTCAACATGCCTTGGCAGGTTATTTTCAGGATGAAATCCCCTCTAAAAGTACAATTTAGACTCAAGTTGGAGATTTATGGGAGTTGTATGACTAGCATAATAAGATCTAAATTTAAAATAATCCCAAGGTTTTTTTTCATATTCATATTTAAGGAGGCCTCAACCTACATAACTATTGGGAAGGTACGACCTTGAGCTTTGTGAAAACACTATGGGATTGTTTTCTCACTATATTGAAAATTTTCAGTTGAGAAATGTGTTGAGTTAATTCTCTGATCTAGAAGAATTCCCTATGTTGTCAAGTATAGCTCTCACATTTACTAGAAAGGCTACCATGTCCCATATGAAAATTTCTCTATCATAGACCTGGGAAAGACATCTTAGCAAAGACCCCATGGCACATTTCTATGAAAATTAATCTGTCAAATGACATTCCCATCAGGAATAACTCTAGTTATTGTGACTCATAATGATAATTCCTAGCCCAAATCACTTCATGGTTAACCCTTCTCAGTATGTTTTTAGGCTATCATATCAGTTTCCTTGGCAGCAACGCTATGCGATCCTTGGTGGCAGTAATGATTGTATGTTCTAGTTACTAATTTCCCCCTTGATACTTGGGAAAGAAATATGTTGAATGACAAATTATCAACATACAAGTTGAGGATTTAACACTCTGAATACTTGTTTCTACTACTAAAGTCTTGTTACTACTGCCTTCCAACAACTAGGAGTGCCTCAGACACCATTGACACCCAGCCCGCCAAGAGAATAAAGCTCGTCCAACTACCCTAACCCCAATTAACATACATGTAGAACAAACCCACCTAAGGGTACAAACCCTAGTTTGTAGAGTTCTCTAGCTCATTTTAACATATGCGGGCCAGATAGGCCACCATCACCATTAGCCCCAAATTAAGCCTTCTCAAGGGATGTTTGGGATATTTTGGACGCTAATAGAAAGGACATAGTCTATTGATTATGCTATTTTTTTAATAGCCTAGACATAGTCTATCTGTAAGTGAAAGTGAAGGGATTTTTTCCCACTTAATTTCATTTGATACAGTGCTTGGAAGGCATATAAATCTGAGCCTTGGAAGGGAAAAATGCTTTAGCAATGTTGTTGTTAACCACACTTTCTACCTGTGTTACATATTCAGGCACATATCATATATAAAAATTTTCCGATGTTTTGTTACAACTAGATGGACATTGGATATATCTTAGGGGTTTCCAACATCTATGCTCCAATTTAAATCATGGCTAACCTTGATCAATACATTTGTAGGCTATCATATCAGTTTCCTTGGCAACAACACTATGTGATCCTTGGTGGCAGTAATGATTGTATGTTCTAGTTACTAATTCCCCCCTAGATGCTTGGGAAAAAAATATGTTGAATGAAAAATTATCAACATACAAGTTGAGGATTTAACACCCTGAATACTTGTTTCTACTACTAAATTCTTGATACTACTACCTTCCAACAACTAGGAGTTCCTCAGACACCATTGACACCTCGGCCGCCAGGAGAATAAAGCTCCTCCAACTACCCTGACCCCGATTAACATACATGTAGAACATACCCACCTAAGGGTACAACCGCTATTTTGTAGAGTTCTCAAGCTCATTTTAACATAAGAAGGCCAGATAGGCCACCATCACCATTAGCCCCAAATTAAGCCTTCTCAGGGAATGTTTGGGATATTTTAGACGCTAATAGAAAGGAAATAGTCTATTGATTATGCTAGTTTGTTAATAGCGTAGACATAGTCTATCTATAAGTGAAACTGATAGGATTTTTTCCCACTTAATTTTGTTTGATAAAGTGCCTGGAAGGCATATATATCTGAGCCTAGGAAGGGAAAAATGATTTAACAATGTTGTTGTTAACCACACTTTCTACCTGTGTTATATATTCAGGCACACATCATATATATAGATTTTCCAATGTTTTGTTACAACTAGATGGACCTTGGATATATGTTAGGGGGTTTCCAAAATATACGCTCCAAATGATGCTTTGGAATGTTCAATTTTTCGCCACTAAATAATTGAAAAGCTATCAGAGGCCAACTGGTTGATTTGCAGGCACTTCAACATGGTTGAACCAAAATGACAAGAAGTTCTTATTTCTTCCTCACTGTTAGAGCCCCAGAGATCTAGAGGCTTAGTTTAATCTATGGTCTAGCTTAAGTATATACAACTGTAATGTTTATATAAGGAATGATCTTAATTTTAGAAAGAGAGGATTAAAGAAGCTTGATTGGGGCCATTCTCTAGAATCAAAATGTCTTCACAATTAACTATCAATGCTACATACTTGTTCAGTTCTTGACCAAATTAGCTACTTTGTATGACTACTGACATATTTTTCGCATCTCTTAGGCATGTTGTAAGTCGTGCATGTCATTGTCAAACTATCTTCTTAATGCATCTCTCTTTGAGAACTCTATTTGCCTACGATGGTATCCATCTACTCATTTATCAACCCCGCTTTAATATTTGATTTTGAATCCTTCAAGGAAATTAGCTTCTTCCCCTCTAGCTTAGTGACCTGCCCTAACAATTGCTACCCTACCCTTTTTGTTAATATGCTCATTTTGTATATTTTATCAATGAAAATTCAAACATGTATAACAACAACAAAAAATAATAGACCTAAAATTTTGGCTGCTAAAGCCACAAACCCACAGAAACCATTGCAAAACAAGTTGATTCAACCAGTAATGTTTTAATTAAAATCCCCAAATTATTGTTTTTCAACATTTAATTCAGTGGAACTAAACATATTGTATCCATGCAATCCATCGCGTTTTTTGTTGTAGCTTACTGACATATGTGAATTCAATCATAATAAAGACGTAAATTGAATTTCACGATTTAAGTAATACATGCTCTAAAACCAAACTCCTTGTATCCAACCACCTTCTAGGTTCTTAACACCTACCAGAGGTCATCATTACTCACAAACACATGCCCTCATAACCAGTACCTAGTTATCTAAGAATCAAATGTTTCTAATATGCTCAATTAGAGATGAAGGATTATCCTGGGAGGTCAATTTTATCGTTTGGGGTGTTTTTTTTAGCCTTGGATGCTTAGTGGTTAAGGGCTTCAAGGGTCAAGGGTTAAGGGCCAAGGAATTTAGGGTCATAAGATTTGGCTTTTAAGGACTTAGGATTTAGGGGATTTAGGTGTTAGTGGTTAAGGGGTTAGTAGTTAAGGTGTTTAGGGTTGAAGGGTTAGAGGTTAAGGGTCATAGGTTAAGAGGATAATGATTTATGGCTTAGGAGGTTCATAGATTATATGTTAGGGGTTAATATTTTAAGATTTAATGAGTCAAGGGGTTTATGGGTTGTGATTTATCAGTGTAGGGATTAAGGGATTATGAATTGAGGGTTAAGGGGATAGGGAATTTAGTGGTTATGGGTTAAAGTCTTATGTTTTGTGATAACTAGAATCCTAATCCCATTATCGCTACTATTGGGGGTTCCACTATCAATTTCTCTTGTTGCCTTCCCTCTAGGTGGTCCCCTAGGCCCTAAGCCCCCTTCTCATTCTCTGATGCTAGGATTATAGATCTTAGTAAACCGTGCTTGCACCTTTGACTTCTACCCATACAGGTTACCCTTTTGTCCCCTTCCCCCATTAAATACACCATAATATACCCCCCCACAACCTTTTTGGGTATGTATTTCCACTTTTCCTATGTTATGAACCCCCAAATCTAGTCTCAATGCCGCTACAAGTACACCCTTGGGCCCCCTTGGCTAAGGGAGTAAACACATTAGGGGTTATAGGTAATTGTGATAAGGGAACCCCTAATCCCCTTATCACAACTAGAAATAGTCTTATGGAAACCATCAATATCTATTGTAGGTGTTGTGATGAAAGCAATAATGAATACAAAGTTGTGGTCAATAGGACAAGGATCATCAAGATGTTGAACCATACAATGTAAATATGGTTTTCAATGCTCGTGATCTAGCCACATAAAAGAGTACCTCATAAATTTGTGCTTTGTGTCACCCCTAGGATTCAATCATTAATCTAAAGTGAGAGGATTCGTTGCTAAGGTGACAATGGAAACAACCTTGAGTTGATGCAAAATGAAACTGTGTGAGCCTTGCACAACTAGGGTGTTAGTTTCATCATCATGAGTCTTATTCTTCTCCCTCAACCCTTTAATCCCCCTCCTCTCTCCCTAGAAGATCAAGTCCCTTGCTTAAAAGGCAAGTAAGTCCCACCCTTTATTCTATCTTAGGGAAAGAGTTTCTATGGTCACTTCCCACTTATTCATTGACCTACACTCTACAATCAATTTTCCCAACCACAGTCAATTATTTTTACTGATATAGGAACCACAATATTGTCTTCATCTAGATGGGGATCGAGAGCTCTCTCCAATAATAGGGCTGAAGCCCTCGCTTTACTTCAAGGCATCCTTCAACTGAAAAATCTAGGCATAAACAATGACATGATATTTGGCAACTCGGCCATCATCATTAGCCTTATGGTTCATAATTGCTCAACAACAAATGTGGCCCTTCAGAAAACCACAAGTAGATGCCAATTTCTTATTGAAGATATGCAGGGGTCAACTTCTACCACATTTTCTGCACCCTCAACAAGGAGGCGGATCTTCGTGCCAACAGGGCTTGTCATAGATCCATAGGAGTCCTCTCCTGTAATGAGATCGAACATCAAATCCACCTGCCATGACTTGGCTCTATTAGCTTTGGATTCTTAGCAAATGGACCATCACTCAATGGACTCGGAGAGCCTCTGTCAGCATATTTCAAATTTGGAGGCGTTTTCACATGCCTCGGGACCACGCGCATGGTCCTCCCTCCATCACTTCAATGATTTCATATCTTTTTTCCTTTTATTTTTATCTCCCTCTACATTTTTTATCCTTTCGAGGCCGCTGCCCTCTCCTCTCCCATGCTCGATTCCTCCCTCTGTCTCCTCGTGACTTCCCGCGACCTGCCTCACACCCCTCCCTTTTTATTTACCCTCCCTTCCTCTCGGGCTACCACTTCTCCTTCGTTGTTCTACTGAGGAAGCCTCTACTCTTTTGCATCTGCGTTTTCCCTTCTGGGAATGTGACCACCGCTCCTTACGCTCTCCACCTACCCGCAATTCCTGTCTCTCTTCTCTTGCTTGCATATGCTTCCCCCTTATTGCTTGATTCCTCATCCTTATCCATTTTCTACTTCTCGTTTCTATCTCAGACCTCTGGAATCTGGTTACCTCTGCTCAAAATGGCTAGGAGCGAATATTTTCTGCACTGTGCCGACCTTCAAGCGGAGCTGGAGCAAATCTGAGCCTATCAGAAGATCATGGATGACAAGCTGCATTTTCAGGCTAAGCTAGCAGAAGAGAGACACAAAGTTGATCTCAAATTCTTCCATCAGAGGGTCACCTCCCTTCGTGAGCAGTTTAAATAACTCTCCAACAAGTGCGCCCACGCACAAGAATCAATTGAAATTTTGAAGTACATGCTAGAAAAAAATACAGCGCCGAGCTCCAGCTCCACAAATGCAAGAAACAAAGGTGCAGATGTCAATTCTGAAGACTCCACCACTCGCCAAATCCACCGTATTAACATAGATTAATCATGTCTTGCAATTTTCTCTTCCTTCTGTTTTAGTTCATCCGTATCTACGCTCTCTCTATGTTTCAGGTTTACTTGAATGTTAGAAGCAAAAGGGTGACAGCAGGCATCACTGTCACTCCTCTCTTTTCTTCTTCTATATCACCTCTTGTAACCGTTGGAGCCTCGTCTCATTTTTTTTTAATATTAATAGCAACCAACTTTGTTAAAAAAAAAATGTTGTCTTCATCTACGGATCTTCAAATCTTCCACCTAACAATGGTTTGATTTCTCTCAAAATCATTGTTCTTGTGTATCAACAATTTTATATTTTTTGTCCAATATGTGAAAAAAAATATTAAGTACTCCTCTTATCATCCTTCTAACGATATGTAGATGAATGAACTACGGTAAAAAATCAGCCATTAATAGTCCATTGACTAATTTTTTATAGGTTGCTTCAA
>CM076577.1:834716876-834899244 GCA_034641835.2 Pinus albicaulis | reverse complement strand
CCCATAAACAATACAAGTATATCATCAATGTTTGGAAGAAAAACTACATATAAGAAAGCAGAAATTTGAGCATGAGGAGGTGGGTCATAGTCCCACATATGGTACCAACAAAGTGCATATCCTGCCTGCATCAGATCAAGGTGTGGTAAGTGGTTTCCCCACCATTCACTTGTTGCCCAAGTTATATCACTATGGCTGAAAGTGTGAGATATGTTTGGTTCCTTTAGGAAGCACCCATCATGAAAGAAAATCTAACTTTCCACATCGAGGGAGTGGCCAAGTTAAGAAATTTTAGTGGCCCAATGTTTGCCGTGAGATTTACATGATACATTATACGCACCAGGAGTCACACAGCCTACATAAAAATGGTAAAAGAGGCTGTACAATCAGAAAAATACTTTCTTTACATGAACGGTCAGCACATAACAATATCTCTCATACACGGATGGAGTTGTGCACGGATATTTCTCCTCTTTCAAAATAAGGAAGAGATTGCTGAAGTAAACTTGCATGAGAGTCCATGGCTGCCCCAACTCCACATAGCTCATGAATTCTTGAAAATGTTGATGTAGTTCTTCTTCCAAGCCTTTCCAATCAAAACCCATCATGATGATGTTGTAGATCCTCATGGAATGCATATGGCTGAAACAGAACTCTTTGTATGCTCCTTGTAGTATATTATGCTTGAGCTTAGAAGCTCTAGACAAAAATATTCTACCATGATGATAGATGACTCCTCCTTGGAGTAAGTAGCCCTCTTCATGTAGCTTGTCATCAAGTATCATACGTGTGTGAAGGTCTTTGGAATAATCCACTAGCAGTTGGGATTTCCAATATATATCTACACTGCTCAACAATGACAACGATGATGATGCATCAACAGAAGCATCTGTCATGTTTCTAATCCTCTCCTTGACATCTTCTATTCCAAAGGTGTGTGTTGGAAGTTTGTTCCTTCCATTTTTCTCCTCCCACAGCATAGATCCAAAAAAGAGAGTGGGTGATGATGATAATCGAAGAAGATTTCTCTCCTCCTTGAGCTTACCCAGTCTCCCAACGTTGTAGCTTTATCTTCAAGTGATCCAATCCCTCTTGGATCTAAGTTTGGAGAAGCAAGTTATGAGCTATTCCCCACAAAATCTGAATCAGGTGGCCTCCCACGTGGGTTCAGACTAGATAAAGACGTTTCAGGGACCATCCTCATATGCATAATAGATGGGATCCTCATGTCCCATCTTCCACTGCGCAATTTCAACTCTGTTTCATGTGTGAAAGTCACATGAAATTTGGAGACAACTCTTAGTGATGAAAGAGTGCCTCCGATTGGAGCATTTGCTCCATTCTCATCTTCTAGCAATAGTGGATCATCTTATGCTATGTTAGCTTTCTGATCCCTCCTTTGTTCTGTCTCATTTTCTTTTAGCATAGACACATGCTGCTCATGTCCTCTATATGCAAGATCATTAGGAAATCCTTGAAAAGATGCAAGAGCCTCTCTAGTGGAAGCAATTGCTTCATCTCCATCTCCTGATAAAAATGGTTCCCCTCCTGCTATCACAATGCTGGAGGATCATCTCTTCTCTTTCCCTCCCTTCTCCTCATCAATGGATATTGCCTCATCATTAAGAGACTCTTCTCCTTGATCTCTTATTGAAGAAGGAACCCTCATGTCTTCTCCCTGAGAAGAGAGACCTTGCTGTAGTGGGGCTTTTTCTTTTGGAAAATCATGCAGTAGTTATTCAACCCCTTCAACAATGTTTAGAAATGGAGTTGGCTTTATGGATTCTTCCAACTCATGCAGAGATTCAGATTCCTTTTGTTTGATTTTCTCTCTTAATGAATTTTCAGAATGTCTCAAATCAAATCTTTTCACTACCCCCCTAGTGAAATTTGCATAAGAAGAGATATTTAATTTTTCAAGGAATAAGACTCAAATAGCCACCAGGCATAAGCCTTACCTTGACGATGTAGCGCTGCTACTCTCAAGGCTTCTTCTTTTGAAAATTGATGCAAGTGGAAATATGTGTCAAGCTTCCTTACGTAAGACTTGGCTGAGTCCTTAGGTGATCCATCAAAAGTAGGTAGAGAGAATCTACCCAAAGTGTGTTGCATGCACCCTCTTCTTCTACTATAGTTTCTAGATCTTTCTTCTTTAAGTTGATAGAACTCTAGGAAACTAAGATGCTCTTTAAATCTCTCTGATTGAGACTCATATTCTTGGAGATAATCACCAAGAGCTTCCTCCTTTGGTGCTCCTCCTTTTTCTCCTTCCTTTGTCAAGAAAGTAGGCATGCTCCAGCGTTGTAGATCATATTGTGTCGCTATATGCTCACACACATAGTAAGAAGTACTGGGGCTTTCTTTATGTAACAATATTATCAAGGGATATGCATGTCTTTCTCTCCTCATTCCCCATCTTTCTTCTTTCATCTCATACATAGCTTGAGAAAGAGTTTTAGAGAACTCTTCTCCTTTCAATCTTCCAGATAAAGGGGTCTCACCCTTTTCTTCTATGTCTTTAGTGTAGTCATACTTCTTCTTCAGTCTTCTCTTTTCATGAAAATACATATTGGCTCCTTAGAATGCATAGTCTGTGCCAAGATGATGCTCTGATACCACTGTAATATTCCAAAATTGGGACTATCAGTAATACATGTCTGAAAAAGGCATTTTTCAAAAATGTATGCTACATCAATCAAAATCAGCCCTTGGATCCCATAGATATAATAATATAAGACCTAAATCCAAGAGGAGATCAGGAAAAAAATCCTTCTAGGTGAGGTAAACAAGTCACCCACACCTAGTATGGATGAAAATTCCCAAGAATGAGACTACAGCAGTACAAAACAATACTGCTTAGAAAATAACACAGTTTAGCAGAGTAAGAGCAAGAGGCCAATATAGAGGCTCAAAAATTACATGTACATCAGCAAATCAGATTTACAATGTGGCCCATACAATGTACAAGAGAAAAATAGAAGAATTATATGAAAAAATCCCTTAAAGGGAGGTGCTGCAACACATGTATTGACTGCAAAAAGGCTTGACAGTGTTATTTTAAAGAGTTGCAGCAGCTGTATATTACACTTCAGATCTAGAGAAGATCTGTGTACAAAAATATTAGATCTATATCAGATCTATACACTAGAAGAGCTCCTCTACAAATTCCCCTTCGGGTTTTGAGCAAAACATGACATACAAAGAATAGATATGAGATCTAAGTTGTAGATCTACAGTAATATTCAGGAATTTCTGAATGTAAATACAATCATAAAAGATTATATCTAAACAAAACATTGATTAGATCTGTAGTCCATGGATTACCATAGTGAAGGGCAGAACCCCAACACTAGAGATCTCTCATCCAAAAGTGTGTCAAAACACCCTACAACTATACACTTGCAAATAAAGTAGTCCTGGAAGGGAAACTATGTTGTAGGCTCTAGTACTAGTTTGGCCTGATGCCAAGATCTGAAAATGCAGCTCCAAAAGGTATAATACTCTCTTGTCAAGGGGATAGAAGGCTTTCCCATTGAAAAGAGGCACTAGATTGGCCTATATTTGAGTAGATATAGCATCCACTTGTTGCAACTTACAAGGATAACCAAACCCTCAACATGATCTACGTTGTAGTTGGAAGATGATCTTGGCCAAATGCCTAATAGTGGACAAGATCAGCAATACTCCTCCAAGAGCTACTCAATGGAAGATGTGGGATTCCCGATCAGGAACACCCTGGTGCTAAACAAAATTATTCTCAACTAAACAGCAAGAGAATGATATATGTCTAAATAGACAATATATTCAGAAATATAATATGCTCAAAAAACCTTCTCTTGATGTCCTCCTCTTCCTTTTATAAGATAGAAATCTTGTCAAACCCTAAACCATTTCAATGATTTAGCTCTATTCACATGTGTAGCCTCTAGCTAAAACTGTGCTATGCATCTAGGTGGTTCATTGCATTTGGACAGCGCTGTTGATTTGATCCTGTTGACCCAGTCAAATGTCTCGGTCCCTTTCACACATAAGGGTGTTTTATTAAGGCAGCCCAGATTTAGCTTTGTTCACATGGGGCATTGATTTATTTTGTTGTTTTAGGAGTTTTATTGATCCTCCTTTACAATTTTATTCAGGCAACAAAAAAATGAGACAAAAATTGTATATTCCCATTAGCTTGGGCTAATTAGGAATATTACAGTCCTCCCCTCCAAAATGTTGCTTGTCCTCAAGCAACTGATAGGGTGAGTGTTTCAACACTTCTCCTCCTCCATTGGTGACACCATCAAGGATCAATATTTCTTCATAATCTAAGTGTTCATCAATTCTACCCTCCAGAATTGTTCCTCGAAAGTCATTATGAGATGTACAAAGTCCATCCCACAAGGATTCAAAAACTCACATGAAACAAACATGGGTGAATCAATACTTTCCTTGAAACATGTAGTATGAGGTACATGGGGAGTCTCCATCCCATGAGGTACGTACATGCTCCCCATACTCCCTCCATACAATCCCATAAATAGTACAAGTATATCATCAATGTATGGAAGTAAAACTACATATAAGAAAACATAAATTTCAGCATGAGGAGGTGGGTCATAGTCCCACATGTGGTACCAACGCAGTGCATCTGCTAGTTGCATCAGATTAGGGTTTGTTAAGTGGTTTATGCACCACTTACTTACTGCACATGTCATCTCACTATGGCCGAGAGTGTGAGATATGTTTGGTTCATTTGGGAAGCACCCATCATGGAAGTAAATCTCCCTTTTCACATCAAGGGAGTGGCCAAGTTTAGAAATTTTAGTGGCCCAATAATTGCCATGAGATTTACATGATACATTACTCCTTTTAGGAGTCATGGCCTGCATAAAAATTGTAAAACAACATGTACAATCAAAAAAATAAAATTTCTTTACATGAACATATCCTTTACCAACAGTATGTCTCATACACAGGGAGTTGTGCATGGATCTTTCTCCTCTTTCAAAAGAATGAAGAGATGGATGAAATCGCTCTTACATAGATTCCCATGGCTGCCCCAACTCCACATAGCTCATGCATTCTTGAAAATGATGATGTAGTTCTTCTTACAAGCCTTTCCAATCAAAGCCCCTCATAATGATGTTGTAGATCCTCATGGAAAGCATATGGCTTAAACAGAACCCTTTGTATGCTCCTTGTAGTATCTTATGCTTGAGCTTAGAAGATCTAGACAAAAATATTCTACCATGATGATATATGACTCCTCCTTGGACTAAGTAGCCCTCTTCATGTATTTGGTCATCAAGTATCATACATGTGTGAAGGTCTTTGGAATAATCCACTAGCAATTGGGATTTCTAATATAGATCTACACTGCTCAACAATGACAGCGCTGATGATGCATCAATAGAACTATCTGTCATGTCGTTGATCCTCTCCTTGACATCTTCTATGCCAAAGGAGTGTGTTGGAAGGTTGTTCCTTCCATTCTTCTCCTCCCACAGCACAAATCTAGAAAATAGAGTGGGTGATGATGATAAGGGAAGAATATTTCCCTTCTCCTTGAGCTTACCCAAGTCTCCCAACATTCTAGCTTTATCTTCAAGTGCTCCAATCCCTCCTGGATCTAAGTTTTGAGCAGCAAGTTGTGACGCCTTCCCCAAAAAATCTGAATCAAGTGGCCTACCAG
Organism: Pinus albicaulis; assembly: GCA_034641835.2. Classification (NCBI taxonomy): domain Eukaryota; kingdom Viridiplantae; phylum Streptophyta; class Pinopsida; order Pinales; family Pinaceae; genus Pinus; species Pinus albicaulis. The sequence continues at coordinate 834,893,567 of CM076577.1, read as the reverse complement.
GTGGTTTCCCACTATATAAAGAAGTTTTAGGGACCATCCTCATATGCATAATAGATGGGATCCTCATGTCCTCGCTTACACTGCGCAATTTCAACTCTATTTCATGTGTGGAAGTCACATGAAATTTGGAGACCACTCTTAGTGATGAAAGAGTGCCTCTTATTGGAGCATTTGCTCCATTCTCTTCTTCTAGCAATAGTGGATCATATTCTGCTATGTTAGCTTTGTGATCCCTCCTTTGTTCTGTCTCATTGTCTTTTATCATATACACATGCTCCTGATGTCCTCTATATGCAAGAGCCTCTCTAGTGGAAGAAATTGATTCATCTCCATCTCCTGATAAAAATGGATCCCCTCCTGGTATCACAGCGGTGGAGGATCTTCTCTGCTCTTTTCTTCCCTTCTCCTCATCAATGGATATTTCCTCATCATTAAGAGACCCTTCTCCTTGATCTCTTATTGAAGAAGGAACCCTCATGTATTCTCCTTGAGAAGAGAGACCTTGCTGTAATGGGGCTTTTTCCTTTGGAAAATCATGCAGTAGATATTCAACCCCTTCAACAATGTTTAGAAATGGAGTTAGCTTTATGGATTCTTCCAACTCATGCAGAGATTCAGATTCCTTGTGTTTGATTTTCTCTCTCAATTAAGTTTCAGAATATATCAAATCAAATATTTTCACTACCCCCCTAGTGAGCTTTGCATAAGAAGAGATATTTACATTTTTCAAGGAAGAAGACTCAAATAGCCACCAGGCATAAGCCTTACCTTGAAGATGCAGCGATGCTACTCTCAAGGCTTATTCTTCTGAAAATTGATGCAGCTAGAAATATGTGCCAAGCTTCCTTACCCAAGACTTGGCCGTGTCCTTAGGTGATCCATCAAAAGTAGGTAGAGATAATCTACCCGAAGTGCGTTGCATGCACCCTCTTCTTCTACTGTAGTTGCTGGATATTTCTTCTTTAAGTTGACAGAACCTTGGGAAACTGAGATGCTCTTTGAATCTCTCTGAATGAGACTCATATTCTTGGAGATAATCACCAAGAGCTTCCTCCTCTGGTGCTCCTCCTTTTCCTCCTTCCTTTTTCAAAAAAGTAGGCATGATCCAGCTTTGTAGATCAGATTGTGTGACTGAATACTCACACACATAGTAAGAAGTACTGGGGCTTCCTTGATGTAACAATATTCTCAAGGGACCTACATGTCTTTCTCTCCTCATTACTCGGATTTCTTCTTTCATCTCATACATAGCTTGAGAAAGAGTTTTAAAGAAATCTTCTCCTTTCAATATTTCAGATAAAGGGGTCTTACCCTTTTCTTCTCTGTCTTTAGTGTAATCATACTTATTCTTCAGTATTCTTTTTTCGTGAGAATACATATTGGCTCCTTAGAATGCAATGTTATGCCAAGATGATGCTCTAATACCATTGTAATATTCCAAAATCGGGGAGTGTCAAGAATACATGTCCGAAAATGAATTTAGAAATGTATGCTACAACAATCAAAATCAGTTTGATCCTTATATTCGATAATCTAATACCTAAATATAAGAGGAGATCGTAAAAATCCTTCTAGGTGAGGTAAACAAGTCTCCACGCCTAGTATGGATGAAAATGCCCAAGAATGGGACCGCAAGAAGACAAAAACAACACCGCTTAGAAAATAATGCAAGCAGTTGCAGTAAGTGTAGGATACCATGGAGGCTCAAAAATTACATGTACATCAGCAAATCAGATTTACAATGTGGCCCATACAATGTACAAGAGAAAAATAGAAGAATTATATGAAGAAATCCCTCAAAGGGAGGTGGCCGCAACACGTGTATGGATTGCAAAAGGCTTGATAAAGTAGTTATTTTAAAGTCCCAAGAAATAGCCTGTATATTACACTTCAGATCTAGAGCATATTTTTACAAAATATTAGATCTATATCGTATCCGTACACTAGAATAGCTCCTATACAAACTCCCCTTGGGGTTTTGGGCAAAACATGACATACAAAGAGTGAGACATGAGATCTAAGTTGTAGATCCGCAAGAATATTTAGGAACTTCTAAATGTAAGTACAATAATAGAAAATTATATCTCGAATAGAACATGTATTATATCTCGTAATCCATGGATCACCATAGTGGGGCGTTGAGCCCCAACACTAGAGATCTCTCGTCCAAAAGTGTGTCAAAACAACTTGCAACTGTACACTTGCAAATAACACAGTCCTCGAAGGGAAAATACGCTATAGGATATGTTACTGGTTTGGCCTGATGTCAAGATCTGAAAATGCATCTCCAAAGGTATAATACTATCTTTTCAAGGGGATAGAAGTCTTTCCCACTGAAAATAGGCACTAGATTTGCCTAGATTTGAGTAGATTTAGCCTCCACTTGCTGGAACTAACAAGGAAAACCAAACCCTCAACAAGATCTGCGTTGTAGTTGGAAGATGAGCTTGGCCAAATGCCTGATAGTGGACAAGATCAACAAGACTCCATCAAGAGCTACTCAATGGAGGATGTGGGATTCCCAATCAGGAAAACCCTAGTGCTAAACAACACTATTCTCAGCTAAACAGCAAGAGAATGATATATGTCTAAACAGAAAATATATTAAAAAATATAATATGTTCAACAACCCTTCTCTTGATGTCCTCCTCTTCCTTTTATAAGATAGAAATATTGCCAAAACCTAAACAATCTCAATGATTTAGCTCTATTCACATGTGTAGCCTCCAACTAGAACTATTTTGTGCATCTAGGAGGTTCATTGCATCTGGACAACGCTGCTAATTTGGTCCTATTGACCCAGTCAAATGTCTCAGTCCCTTTCACACATAGGGGTGTTTTATTAAGGCAACCCAGATTTAGCCTTGTTCACATGGGGAATTGATTTATTTTTTCGTTTTAGGAGTTTTATTTATCCTCCTTTGCAATTTTATTCATGCAACAAGAAAATGAGACAAAATTGTATATTCCCATTAGCTTGGGCTAATTGGGAATATTACAGTCCTCCCCTAAAAAATGTTGCTTGTCCTCAAGCAACTAATAGGGTGAGTGTTGCAACACTTCTCCTTGTCCATTGGTGACACGATCAAGGATCAAGCTTTCTTCATAAGCTAAGTGTTCACCAATTCTACCCTCCATGAATTGCTCCTCCAAAGTCATTATGAGATGTAAAAATTCCATCCCACAAGGAGTCAAAAACTCACATGAAACGATCATGGCTAAACCAATAATTTCCCTAAAACATGTAGTATGAGGTACATGGAGAGTTTCCATTGCATGAGGTACGTACATGCTCCCCATCCTCCCTCCATACAATCCCATAAATAGTACATGTATATCTTCAATTTATGGAAGTAAAACTACATATAAGAAAACATAAATTTGAGCATGAGGAGGTGGGTCATAGTCCCACATGTGGTACCAACGTAGTGCATCTCCTGGCTGCATCAGATTGGGGTGTGATAAGTGGTTTCCCCACCACTTACTTACTACACATGTCATCTCACTATGGTGAAAGTGTGAGATATGTTTGGTTCTTTTGGAAAGCACCCATCATGGAAGTAAATCTCCCTTTGCACATCAAGGGAGTGGCCAAGTTCAGAAATTTTAGTGGCCCAATAATTTCCATGAGATTTACATGATACATTACTCCTTTTAGGAATCATGGCCTGCATAAAAATGGTAAAAGAACATGTAAAATCAGAAAAATAAACTTGCTTTACATGAACAGGTCCTTTACCAATAGTATGTCTCATACATAGGGAGTTGTGCATGGATCTTTCTCCTTTTTCAAAAGAAGGAAGAGATGGCTGAAATGGCTCTTGCATAGAGTCCCATGGCTGCCCCAACTCCACATAGCTCATGCATTCTTGAAAATGATGATGTATTTCTTCTTCCAAGCCTTTCCAATCAAAGACCCTCATGATGATGTTGTAGATCCTCATGGAATGCATATGGCTGAAACATAACTCTTTGTATGCTCCTTGTAGTATCTTATGCTTGAGCTTAGAAGCTCTAGACAAAAATATTCTAACATGATGATAGATGAGTCCTCCTTGGAATAAGTAGCCCTCTTCATGCAGCTAGTCATCAAGTATCATACATGTGTGAAAATATTTGGAATAATCCACTATCAATTGGGATTTCCAATACAGATCTACACTGCTCAACAATGACAGTGCTGATGATGCATCAACAGAAGTGTATGTCATGTTGCTGATCCTCTCCTTGACACCTTCTATGCCAAAGGTGTGTGTTGGAAGGTTGTTCCTTCCATTCTTCTCCACCCACAACGCAGCAAGTTGTGAGGTCTTCCCCATAAAATCTGAAACACGTGGCCTCCCAGGTGGTTTTCCACTAGATAAAGAAGTTTCAGGGACCATCCTCATATGCATAATAGACGGGATCCTCATGTCCCTGCTTCCACTGTGTAATTTCAACTCTATTTCATGTGTGGAAGTCACATGAAATTTGGATACCACTCTTAGTGATGCAAGAATGCCTCTCATTGGAGCATTTACTCCATTCTCTTCTTCTAACAATAGTGGATCATCTTCTGCGATGTTATCTTTGTGATCCTGACTTTGTTTTGTCTCATTGTCTTTTAGCATAAACACATGCTGCTCATGTCCTCTATATGGAAGATCCTTAGGAACTCCTTGCAAAGATGCAAGAGCTTCTCTAGTGGAAGCAATTGCTTCATCTCCATCTCCTAATAAAAATGGATCCTCTCCTACTATCATAGTGCTGGAGGATATTCGCTGCTCTTTCCCTCCCTTCTCCTCATCAATGGAGATTGCCTCATCATTAAGAGACCCTTCTCCTTGATCTATTATTGAAGAAGGAACCCTCATGTCTTCTCCTTGAGAAGAGAGACCTTGCTATAATGGGGATTTTGCCTTTGGCATATCATGTAGCAGATCTTCAACCCCTTCAAAAATGTTTAGAAATGGATTTGGCTTTATGGATTCTTCCAACTCATGTAGAGATTAAAATTCCTTGTGTTTGATTTTCTCTCTCAAGGAAGTTTCAGAATGTCTCAAATCAAATATTTTCACTACCCCCCTAGTGAACTTTGCATTAGAAGAGATATTTACATTTTTCAAGGAAGAAGACTCAAATAGCCGCCAAGCATAAGCCTTACCTTGAAGATGCAGCGATGCTACTCTCAAGGCTTCTTCTTTTGAAACTTGATGCAGCTGGAAATATGTGTCAAGCTTCCTTACCCAGGACTTGGCTGAGTCCTTAGGTGATCCATTAAAATTAGGTAGAGAGAATCTACCCAAAGTGTGATGCATGCACCTTCTTCTTCTATTGTAGCTGATGGATTTTTCTTCTTTAAGTTGAAATAAATTTGGGAAAATGAGATGATATTTGAATCTCTCTGATTGAGTCTCATATTCTTTGAGATAATCACCAAGAGCTTCCTCCTTTTCCTCCTTACTTTGTCAAGAAAGTATCCATGCTCCAGCAGTATAGATCAAATTGTGTGGCTGAATGCTCACACACATAGTAATAAGTACTGGGGCTTCCTTTATGTAACAATATTCTCGAGGGATCTACGTGTACTTCCCTCCTCACTCTCTGGATGTAATGTCCCAAAATGGGAATACTCAGCAAGGCCTGCTGGAATAATGCACTCTTCACAAATTGGTGCACTGAAATGAGTTTGCAACTCTTGGATCCCTTATATCAGTAGATATAGTATCTAAATCCAAAAGGAGAGAAAAAACAAATCAAACTAGGTGAGGTAAACGGACCTCCCACCACCTAGTATGGTTGAAAAACACCCAAAGAATGGGGCTACAGTCATGCACAACAATATTGCTTCAGAAATAATGCAGTTCCACTGAGTTAAAGCAAGAGATCAATATGGAGGCTTAATAATTTATTGTACACCAGTAAAACAGATATCGAATGTGGCCCATACAATGTACAAGAGAAAAATAGAAGATTTACATGAAGAAACCCTTGAGATTGAGGTGCTGCAACAATATATTGAGACTGCAAAGCTTGACAGTGTTATTTTTAAGAGCTGCATCTGATGTATATTACACTTAAAATATAGAGCAGATATGTATACAAAAATATGAATCTAGTTCAGATTTGTATACAAGAAGAGCTCCTCTATACATTCCCCTTAGGGTTTTGAGAAAAAACATGAGATACAAAGAGTAGATGTAAGATCTAAGTTACAGATCTGTAGAAGAATTCAGAGGTTTCTGCAGTAAGTACAATAATAATAGATCAGATATGAAATAAACATGGATTGGATGCCCAATTAATGTATCATCGTAGTGTAAGGAAGAATCCTTAACACCAGAGATTTCTCCTCCAAAACGTTGCAAAACACCCTGCAAATAAATACTTGTAAATAACCCAGTTATGGAAGGAAAATTGTGCTATAGGCTCTAGCACTGGTTTGGCCTAATTCCAAGATCTGAAGTTGTAGCTCTAAGGATCTAGAATCCTCTTTCCAATGGGATAGAAGGCTTTCCCACTGAAAAGGGTTTCTAGATTTGCCTAGATCTGAGTAGTTCTAGCCTCCACTTGCTGCAGCTTACAATGACAACCGAATCCTCAACATGATCTACTTGTAATTGGAATATGAAGCTTGGAAAATTTCCTGATAGTGGACAAGATAGAACAATTCTCCTCCAAGAGCTCCTCAATGGAAGAGGTGGGATTCCCGACCAAGAACACCCTAGTGCTAAACAACACTATTTTCAGCTAAACAGCTAGAGAATGAGGAATGTCTAAACAGAAAACACCTTCAGAAATATCAAATTATCAACCCCCTTCTTGGTATCCTCCTCTTCCTTTAATAATATGGAAATCTTGTCAAACCATAAACCATCTTGATGATTTAGCCTCATTCACATGATTGGCCTCCAACATGAACTGCGTTGTGCCTCTAGGAGATACATTGCATTTAGACAACGTTGTTGATTTGTTCTTGTTGACCCAGTCAATTGATCTAGCCTCTTTCCCACTTAAGTGTGTTTATGAAAATAACTCAGATTTAGCTTTGTTCACATTGAGCATTGATTTATTTTGTTGTTTAGGAGTTTAATTGATCCTCCTTTATAATTTTATTCATGAGATAAAAAAATTGAAACAAAATTGTATATTCCCATTAGCTTGAATAATTGGGAATATCATAGTCCTCCCCTCCAAAATGTTTCTTATTCTCAAGAAACTGATAGGGTGAGTGTTGCAACACTTCTCCTTCCCCATTGGTGACACCATCAAGGATCCAACTCTCTGCATAAGCTGCGTGTTCACCAAACCAACCTTCGATGAATGTTTCCCCCAAAATCATCATCAGATGTACATAATCCATCCCAAAAAGAGTCAAGAATCCCACTGAAACAAACATGGCTGAACCGATGCTCTCCCAGAAATATGTAGCAAAGTATAGATAGAGAGTCTCCATCCCATGTGGTACACACATGCCTCCTATTCCTCCTCCATATAAATCCAAAAATAGGGCAAGTACATCATCCATGTATGGAAGCAAAATTACAATTTCATAAACATAAATTTGAACAAGGAGGTGGGTCATAGTCCGACATATGGTACCAGCGCAGGGTATCTCCTGCCTGCATCAGATCAAGATGTGGTAAGTGGTATTCCCACCACTTACTTGCTGCCCATGTTATCTCACTATGGTTGAAATTGTGAGATAAGTTTGGTGCCTTATGGAAGCACCCATCATGATAGAGAACCTCCCTTTGTTCATCAAGGGAGTGGCCAAATTTAGAAATTTGTGTGGCCCACTATTTGTCATGAGATTTACATGGTACATCACTCCTCCTTGGGGCCATGGCCTGAAACATGGTGAAAGAATATGTATAATCAGAAAATAGAACTTTACTTACATGATCATATTCCTCACCATCAATACCTTTCATACACATGGAGTTGTGCATGGATATTTCTCCTCTTTCACAAGAAGGAAGATATGGATGAAATAACCCCTTGATGGAGTCATGTTTCTGCCCCAACTCCATATAATTCATACATTCTTGAAAATGTCGATACAATCCTTCTTTCAAGCCTTCCCAATCAAAGCTTCTCATGATGATGTTGTAGATCTTCATGGAGTACATATGGCTGAAACCAAACTCTTTGTAAGCTCTTTGAAGTAGCTTCTGCTTGAGCTTAGAAGCTCTAGACAAGAATACTCTACCATGATGATATATGACCTCTTCTTGGACTAAATAGGCCTCTTCATGTAGTTGGTCATCAAGTATCATACAAGTGTGTAGATCTTTGGAATACTGTACAAGCAGTTGAGATTTCCAATACAGATCTACACTGCTCAACAATGATAGTGCTGATGATACATCCATAGTAATGTATGTTATATTGTTGATCTTATCCTTGGCATCCCCCATGCCAAAGGTGTGTGTTGGAAGGTTGATCCTTCCATTATTCTCCTCCCATAGCACAAATCTAGATAGGAGAGTGGGTGGTAATGATAAGGGAACAAGATCTCCCTTCTTCTTGAGCTTACCCAAGCCTTCCAAAATTGTAGCCTTGTCTTCTAATGCTCCAATCCTTCTTGGAATCATGAGTGGAGCATCAAGATGTGGGACAAATTTCACCAAATCTGAATTAGGTGGTCTCCTAGGTTGTTTTCTACAAGACAGTGATGCCCCATGGTTCATTCTTCCATGATTATCAGATGGGATCAACATTCCCTTGCTTCCACAGCATAAGTTCACCTCTGATTTTTGTGTGGAAGTCTTATGAAACTTGGAGACCCCTCTTAGTGGTGTAAGAGTGCCTCTTATTGGAGCATTTGCCCCATATTCTGATAGTGGATCAGCTATGTGATCCCTCCTTTGTTCTGTCTCATTGTATTTTAGTAAAGACACCTACTGATCATGTCCTCCATATGGAAGATCCTTAGAAATTCCTTGCAAAGGTGCAAGAACCCCTCTAGTGGAAGTCATTGCTTCATCTTCATCTTCAAATAAAAATATATCTCCTTCTGCTAGCACAGCGCTAGAGGATATTCCCTACTCTTTCTATCCCTTCTCCTCATCAGTGGAGAATGCTTCATCATCAAGAGATCCTTTTTATTGATCTCTTAGTGGATAAGGAATCCTCATGTCTTCTCTTTGTAAAAAGAGATCTTGTTGTAGTGGGGCCTTTTCCTCTGGAAAATTGTGTAGTAGATCCTCAACCCCCTCAACAATTTTTAGGACTAGAGTTGGCTCCATGGAATCTTCCAACTTATGCAAAGATGAAGATTTCTTGGGCTTGATTTCTTCTTTCAAATAAGTCTCAGAATGTCTCACATCAAATCTTGTCACTAGTCTCCTAGTGAACCTTGCATAAGAAAAGATGTTTATCCCTTTTAAAGAAGAGGACTCAAATAGCCACCGAGCATAAGCCTTTCCTTGAAGATGTAACACTGCTACTCTCAAGGCTTCTTCTGACACTTGGTGCAGCTGAAATTATGTGTCAAGCTCCTTACCCAAGACTTGGCTGAGTCTTTAGGTGATCCACTAAAAGTAGGTAGAGAGAATCTACCTAAAGTGTGCTAAAGGCACCCTCTTCTTCTACTGTAGGTGCTGGATCTTGCTTCTTTGAGTTGACATAACTCTAGGAAACTGAGATGCTCTTTGAATATCTCTGATAGAGACTAATATTCTTGGAGAGTATCACCAAGATATTCCTCGTTTGGTGTTCTCTCTTCTCCTTCTTCCTTTGACAAGAAAGTAGGCATGTTACAGCGTTGTAGATCAGGTTGTGTGGATGAATTCTCACACACAAAATAAGAAGTACCGAGGCTTCCTTGATGGGAAAATATTCTTGGAATCTACATGTCCTTCCCCTCCTCATCCCTTGATTCTATTCCTTTAGCACATGCATAGCTTGGAGAAAGAGTGTTAGAAAACTCTTCTTTTTAATCCTCCTAGATAAAGGGGTTTCACCCTTCTTCTCTTTTGTCTTCGTGTAATATTTATTTTGTCCTCTTCTTTGGTACCCTTATCTCTATTCTGCAAGGAGAGGTTATTCTCTCCTTCCGAATACATATTGGCCCTCTAAGAAAATCATTAAAAATGTACAAGAAAGATGCTCTCGATACCACCGTAATGTGTCCTAAAATGGGAATACTCGGCCAGGTTGTCTCATTGAATAACGCACTCTTCACAAATTGGTGCACTAAAATGAGTTTTTAGCTCCTGGATCCCTTAGATCAGCTGATCTATCATCTGAATCCAAAAGGAGAGCAAAAACAAATCAAACTAGGTGAGGTAAACAGACCTCCCACCACCTAGTATGGTTGAAAAACACTCAAAGAATGGGGCTGCAGTCATGTACAACAATACTTATTCAGAAATAATGCAGTTCCACTGATTTAAAGCAGGAGATCAATATGGAGGCGTAATAATTACATGTACATCAGAAAAATATATCTCTAATGTGGCCCATACAATGTACAAGAGAAAAATAGAAGATTTACATGAAGAAAACCTCAAGATTGAGGTGCTGCAACAATATATTGAGACTACAAAGCTTGACAACGTTATTTTATTGAGCTGCAGCTAATGTATATTACACTTCATATCTAGAGCAGATCTGTATACAAAAATATGGATCTAATTTAGGTTTGTATACAAGAAGAGCTCCTCTATACATTCCCCTTGGGGTTTTGAGCAAAACATGGGATACAAAGAGTAGATCTAAGATCTAAGTTACAGATCTGCAGAATAATTCAAAGGTTTCTGCAGTAATTACAATATTAATAGATCATATCTGAAACAAACATGGATTGTATGGATAATCCATGGATCACCACAGTGTAAGGAAGACTCCTTAACACCAGAGATCTCTCCTCCAAAACGTTGCCAAAACACCCTGCAGCTGAATATTTGCAAATAACGCAGCTATGGAAGGAAAACTACATTGTAGGCTCTAGCACTAGTTTGGTCTGATGGCAAGGTCTGAAGTTGTAGCTCTAAGGATCCAGAATCCTCTTGCCAATGGGATAGAAGGCTTTCCCACTGAAAAGGGCCTCTATATTTGCCTAGATTTGAGTAGATCTAGCCTCCACTTGCTGCAGCTTACAAGGAAAACCAAATCCTCAACAAGATCTACTTGTAGTTGGAAGATGAAGCTTGGCCAACTGCCTGATAGTGGACAAGATAGAACAAGTCTCCTCCAAGAGCTCCTCAATGGAAGAGGTGGGATTTCCGACTAGGAACACCATAGTGATAAACAACACTATTCTTAGCTAAATAACCAGAGAATGAGGAATATCTAAATAGACAACACCTTCAGAAATATCAAATTATCAACCCCCTTCTTGGTGTCCTCCTCTTCCTTTTATAATGTGTAAATCTTGTCAAACCCTAAACCATCTCAATGATTTAGCTCTATTCACATGAGTAGCTTCCAACATGAACTGCGTTGTGCCTCTAGGAGATACATTGCATCTAGACAATGTTGTTGATTTGGTCTTGTTGACCCAATCAATTGATCCAGCCTCTTTCATACTTAAGTGTGTTTATGAAAATAGCTTAGATTTAGCTTTGTTCACATTGAGCATTGATTTATTTTGTTGTTTGGGAGTTTTATTGATCCTCCTTTACACTTTTATTCATGAGTCAGAAACGTAAAAAAAAATTGTATATTCCCATTAGCTTGGCTAATTGGGAATATTACACCCACATTGGGATGAGTGGATGACAGTATGGAGCAAGATGTTTCCAAACCCCTTGCAGATCTATGATACAGGCCAGCAAGAAACATGGCTGTGCTGGTTGCTTTTGGGTGAGTATGGCTACTACCCAAATAATCATATTACCTTATCTCATGCCTTATGTCTGAATGATAGGATGCATAAGAAGAAGGCATGGTTGTTGTGGTTGTTAAGAAGAGAGTTTGGACATCACATGTTAAATCTTATGTCCATGTATTTACCCTTGTTTGAGGTATCTCACGTATTCACATGTATTTTTGTTTGAGATGTATCTCATATATGTATCTTGGTTTGGGAGGAAGGATAACTCCCACATGATGTGGTATAAGGGAGCTTGTTTTTACCATGTTGATGAGACATCTCACATTTCCATCATTGTATTATTGCTCCATGATTTTCATTTTGATAATGCAAGAAGGCAAAAAGAGTCCTTGTTGCTATGGTTACTTTTGGGAGAGTATGGGCTGAAATTTCTCCATACTCATCATGACTTTTCCAGAGAAGAGAATGGCACATTCAAAGTGAAAATATGCTACCCTTCAACATTGGAGGACAAGGAGAGGCTTCCACATAGGAGGAAGAGATTCTCACATAACAGCATATTGGTGGATGGCTTTGGCATGTGGAATGTCAAAGAGAGAAGTCATGGAGTGACAAGAGCCTTAACACTAAGGCCAACATCGCTGTCACTTGGGAGTAGGTATCTTTTGATGGAGTGTTCCAAGGGGAATATGCATCCTTCCTTTTTGTAGATTTTTATGAGGAGATTCTCACGGGAGGACTCATCCATGGACCTCACTTTCAGCTTACTCATTATGCATGGTACAAGATACACTTCTGTACTTATTGATTGTTCTATTGAGTATCTGTATCTTCTCACCATCTGTGGACAGTGCATTGCTCCACATGATAGCAAGATTACTCTTGGGTTACATGGTCACTTTAGGGCACCCCTTTATAATGATGATAACCCATCTCTACATAAATTTGGGAAAGTGTATTGTTGTTTTGATTATGCTCAGCTGATATATATTTCTGATTACTTCCTCATAGTAGATGAGAAAACATGTACAACTAGACATTCATTGAGAAACAACTTTCCACATGTTGTTCTCAAGAAGTAGTTGTGAAGACTACGCTGTATCCACTTAATAAACCATTGGTATAATCCAAACTTACGTGTAACCTTCAACATTTTTCTGATTTGGATGCCAAATGGTGATGATGTGCCATTCATTTTTAATGGGACGATTTGGGCCAGCATGATTCATGACATGGGAGAAAGGATCTTTGGAGATATAATCTTCTTCTTTCCACTTGAGGGCAACCTTGTTGCAGCCCAAGATCAACATATGCTCTACACTTTTCATAAGTGTTAACACTGGAAAAACGTATAGCAAAATATGACATCAATTAATGTTGAGCCTAAGGATTTACAGGGCAGGAACACATTATGGAATCAAGAAGTATTTAAAATCTCTAAGGTTTTGAGAAAATCAGATTTGAACTAGTCATAAATGTTGAATTACGCACTTTATCATTCGATAAGAGCACCTTCTGCGGGCCTTTTGGCTCGATAAGCGCGCATTCCTGGAAATGGAAAAAAGTCGCTTCCAGGGCCACACCAAGGAAAGGATAGTTACTCCTTGTGTGAAAGTCACCTAAGGACAGCCACCAGCGCCTCCTTAGACAACATGTGAGTACACAAAAGAATATTTGAGCACACAATGGAATCACACCTCTCCCTTGGGTCACTATCCATCATGTCCCAAGGGAGGGAAGGAGGATTTGAAACTCACCTATATAAACCCACCAAGAGATGAAGAAATGGTGATCACATTGTTATGCTGGCCAAAGTTGCCCAAGCAACACCAGCATTGTGTGTGACCCAGAGCTGGAGCTAAAGAGGACTCGATAGTTGGCCACCAAACATCTTAGTCCACCACAATAGAGAGAGAGAGGGAGACTGCATCAGAGGCAGAGCTTGGAAGGCAACATCCTTGCATCGGGACCTAGAGCCCTTGCCTAGGGGCCCTTTTGCAAGTGGGTAAAATTTCTTCTCCGTTCAAACATTTAATAAGAAGAGGCCATCGAGCCATCATTTGCATTATTATCGTTTTGACTCTCTATATAACTTCTGTATATTTATGTTTTAGTTTTAGTTAACCAGAGCATACTTTAGCATACTATTTACATTCATTTTTATGCTTTTGAGCTCCCCCACTTTCTTCTTGTTACCAATAGTTTAAAGAGTAGACCACACTCTTTAAGCTGGTGTGATTTTGTACACCCGTGTGACAGATCCACCACAACAGGATTGGCGACTCCACTGACGTGTTCCAATTTTATATGGTTGTGCCATCTTTTGCAGGAGACCCTTTGTCTATGCTGGAGTGGAGTTGAGAGTCCTCTGACCAATCTTGCAGTCCCTAGACTCACTAAAGTGACAGACTGAAGAAGGAATCTCCTAATATTTTTACTTGCAGGATTTGCGCGCACATTTTTTCCTCACAGAGGTGCAATGTGCGTGTCCGGGACTGACCCACGCGCAGGAAAGTGCACCTGTCAGACCCTTTTCCGCGCAAATTACAGAATAATATTTTTCTCTCTATTCTGCATTTTTCTGCTTGTAAGTGTGCTAGGCAGCCCCTAATGTATCTGCCAACACCTGTGTTGATACCCCACAGCTTCTGAGAACACACTTTTTGCTGCTTTCTGTAGGCATTTAGTTAGTTTTCATTTAAGTTGGTAAGTGTTCACATAGTTTAAGTGGGGGGCGAATTAACCATTGCTTTCAGAACAATTTATGTTTTTTCAAATTATGGTATGCACACTTAGTTTAACTAGTCCAAGTAAGTGGCTTAAGACCACACATGCATAAGCCACTGTAGAAATTGTTTAGTTTAAATTCAATTTTTGCATCTAGGAAATTGCGGGACTAGGATTGAATCACCAATTAGAGCAAGTAATCTCTGTTGTCTTTGCACCATTTGGTGTCCCTAGACAAGAATATGAATGCTCTACATTTGTGATTCGCCATCTCCCTTTAGTTACTCACATAGACTAACTAGGAATATTTGGAAGTGGCCCATTATCCGCAAATGTTTTCCATTTGAACAAGGAACAACGTCACATAGTTTAACTAGGGGAATTTTGTAAAGGATCACTGATATCCATATGTTCAAATTATGAGATTGTTCACCATATTCTCACACATGCTCACCCACTAAGCAAAGAAAGCACCCTAAAAATAACTTAAACCAACTCACTAAATTCTCCCCACAGGGGCCACAAGAGAATTTATAGATTAAGTTAGGATCAAGGGGGTAGGCATCCAATAAGCTGCCTTGATCACACTTCACATTGAAACATAGAAGTTTTGTATTTAGGGAGCTTTAAAATCCACCTATCAGCCCATGGAAAAGAAAACTCGTGCGCGACAAAGACACGATTCAGAGGGGGTTAGGCTTAGGCGCATTGCGTGCGGTATCAGTTGGGGCTACCTGACCCGGCTGATACTCGGTACTGTTAGCTGAATACCAAGAAGCCCAAGACTCGAACGCTCATGTGGGGCAGTGTTTCTTAGTGGCCAAAGACTAGGGCATCCTTTACCCTAAAGGTGACGGTGCAGGAAAGCGCGAGACCCTCTACCCTTACCTTGGTAGATTCTCTTTGGCTCATTGGGGGTGTCGCCAGCTCTTACGGGACATTGTGCCAGCACTCGCAAGAAATATTCTCAAGGCCCAGTTACTTTTGAGTGTGTGAGGACATCATAGGTGTTCTAGGATTTTGAGTATCACGCGCAAAACAAGCAAAACCATTTTTTCTTGATTGATCACATAGATTAAGTTAAAGGGAAAATTCATTTCATTTTCGCTTTTTTTTATGTATGTGGCCATAGATTTTTCGTGATCAGAGACTCGATCCCCTCAAAATGTTTCCAAAACCTAACCCAGTCGACACCCAAATGGTTCCAACAGAACCTTGTTGGTCCAGGCGTCTTTTGGACCTCCCCCCATTATCGGGAGGGGTTCCAGGTCTTTCGCCATTTAGGCATCAAAGACGGAACATTGCCACAATTTTTGGTTCATCCTTTCTTGGAGAAAACTTATTTGGGAACCATAGTCGATCTCCCAACACCACACTGCACACCACTCCCCCCTCGTCCCCTGGGGGGCAAAGGAGCGTATCCCATACGGGAAGCCAGCTGAATTCACAATAGTGTACGTCATAGACTAACCCTCGTTCTAACTAGAACTTTGTGTCTTCACATGTCGTCATGGTGTCAAACTCCCAGTCAGCCTTTTTAGCGGCGTTGAATCTACCTGATTTAACCAAGATCACTAATGACCCCATGTTTTGTTGATTGGCCTCCTTGCCAGGAGGTAATCATATAATGACCTTTCACCTGTGGTGCTCATCGAATAACATCGTTGACGATACTATTCAGTTGAGGCTATTTCAACGCACTCTTACAGGAGTGGCTGTGAAATGGTACGAGGAGAAACCTCCTGCTTCACATGGAAACTTTAGCTCCCTCGCTACTGCATTCCTCACATTCTTTCAGTTTCCCATTCACCACGATTCGGGAATGGAATTACTGACTCATTTCAGACAATCCCCCTCTATCCATATATCAGAGCATCTCCATGAATGGAGGCGTCATCAAAGTTTATGCAAAGCTAAACTCGACAACCCGGTCCTTTTAGATTTATTTTTGAAAACTCTTACACCAGATATTTCAAAGGATGTGGTGTAGCACAACCCCACATCTGAAGAGGACACGATCAGTAAAGCCCTATAGCTTGAAATAATCTATACGCAGTCATGATACATCTACAACATCCTGCCGATCGCCCCGCGCCTGCAATCTTATCAAGAATTTCTAGGCGCGTCTAACTCTGCAGATGGACTTATTGGGTCAATGACCCAAGGATACCTAGGCAGCAATAGTCAGGATCCTTGTTACACACATGGTTCTACCCAGAACATGTCTCAACCCAGATTTAAAATTCATCATATTCCGCAACAAAATTTGACTAATATGGCGCAAACATATCACCAAGGAGGACCTTATCCTCTGGCTGAGAGGACCCAGTACGCAGGAATAAAGACTGATGGAAGAGATCCCCCCCAATGGCCAGGTGAAAACACGGGAAAACATTATTCGCAGTCCCATGCCCACAACCCACCTACGCAAAACAATGCACAAGTGAACTTTGTGCAGCTGTCCCAAAATCAACCACACTAGTATGATTAGGAGAACTACCCTCCTAACGTGGTTAAGAAAAGGAAAAAAAACAAGCCAAAAGGGAACCCTGGATAGGGGGGCCGCGATCAACAGCGCCCATTGCGATCCCAGGCTGGAGGTAACTCCAACCGAAATCAGAACCAGGAGCCAAGCAATGCCCAAAGGCAAGGAGAAAAGCCACCTCTACGAACAAACCATTCTTGTTCAATATGTGGTGAGTACGGGCACTATACTCACCAGTGTCCCAAACTCCCTGAGCTTAAAAAGGTACAGAGTAACCAAGGAAAAGGAGGATCTTCCCAGCAAATTGCGGTGATGCAAGAACCCTACCCCCATCAAGGGACGGTCAGCACTCAGCAGCAAAACCCAGACAATTCTGGGAAAAATAACCATGAAATCTACATGGCTGGGGAAGAAATGTTTTTCCAGACTTGGAATCGCAGCTACAACACCCCACCAGACACTAATACATCAGGAGTTAGTACAAGCGCGCCGACTGCACCTTTAACCATTCCAAAGATTCCTGCAGAATCATTGCCAAAAATGGTAAAAGGACCTAATAGGCGAGCAGGTAACTACTCCAAAGCAGCCCACAATTATAGCATTGTAGACGACTTAGCTCAGTCACCTACTGCTATGCCCGCATTGGAAGTACTGAAGTCATGCCCAAAGCAACGGAAAGCCCTAATTTCCGTATTAGGCGTTGTCGACCCTACCGATACGCACATGATGGCTTTTGACTTAGACAAAGCTACCCCTAGACTTTCCTCCATGGTCACCTTCCAGATACCAGTATCGGTATAGAATATCACTATTCACCAATGTTTCATAGACGAGGGTGTGTCTACATGCATCATGTCAAAAAATGTGTGGCAGAAGTTAGGATCCCCCAAACTCAAACCTTCCGTCATCACACTCAGAGCATACGATAGTCGTCCCTTGACCCCCCTCAGCCTCTTCCAAAATGTACCAGTCTACTTAGCCAGTAAGACGATCCACATAGACATCAAAGTCTTGGACGCTCACTTGGATTACAATATACTCCTTGGGTAGAGTTACATGTACGCCATGTCTTCCATAGTATCCTCCATCTTCCGCATCATCATGTTCCCCCAAGAGGATCGAATCATTACAGTAGACTAGCTGACGCATAGTGAAAAGTGTCCCCTAACCAACACGAACGTAATTCTACCCTACGTAGATACTACCGTAGATGGTCTTTCATGATATCAAGAATATGGTCCTGGATAATTAAAACCGTCGTCCATCTTAGGATCATTCCTAGGAGATTCTCCCATTATCCCTAAGGTGTCGCCTGATGCCACAGGGGCCCCTGTATGCATGATGTCCACATCAAGCATCAAGGCGAGTTAGGAAACGGACTCAAGCAGTAACGACACCAAGGCATTGGCCACGACATCCTCTATAGCCTACACCATCTCCCAAACCCCTTTCCCCTACCCACCTCCTGGCTTCGTCTCCCAGCAGGTTTTGGTGACGCTGGTGTTACCCAACATATCGTTGGCATTCCCAGCTTGGTACCTCGTTCCCCCTCCCAAAACAGGAACCACAAATGTTACTGCCGTAGAGTTAAGTCCCCCCAAACCCAAGGAGCCCCTACCCACCCAAGAAACGGTCAGAACAGCCCCCGCAAGGGAACTTTCAATTGAAAAACCAGTTACCACGGCCAAGAAAATCGCCGAGAGAGGAAAGAAAGTGGTGACCCCCACCATACAAAGGGAGTCATCAGCTTGCACTATATGTGATGTCATAGGTCATCCTACCCATGTATGTCCGGATTTGGCTGAGTTAAAAACACTCCTTGGCTCTGAAGCAGGCACCTCGACGCCGCGTTCTAGTAAAAAGGAACCTGCCACCAAAAGTACAGGCAAACCGCTGCGTACTAATCACGCATGCGATCTCTGTGACACCTATGGGAATTATACCCACCATTGTCTAGAAATACCATGATATAGGGACGCCTTACATGTGGTTGAGAGATCCTATCAAGAGGATCCCTCCATCCAGTCTGCCTACGACTAGCCTCGTATCATCCTATACCTATAGGAAGAGCGACGATCACTCGAAAGGCTCCCCGCCAGACCCCCCCTCCAGTCGAAAGATGCGTACTTTGCGATGAACTTGATCATTTCATCATGACTGCCCAGCCTTGGAAATGTTCCAACGATGGTACCCAGTCCACATAGTATATTTCGGTGAAATGGACGTCCCATATTCATGTCAGATATGCGGCGACAACCACCCGGTACGTCGTTGTCACTATGTGCCAAGATTTCGCACAGCCTTAGCTTGTATGTGATCGACTATCGTCCGCCTCTCCCAAGAATATGGCACAGACTGGGATTCCATGGAAAATTTGACCACCCAAGTGGACGTGACAAATACATCCACCCCGTCGTGTCCATCAGTAGTACCGCCAATTAGGGAGATCCGTCCCCCGCCAAACACCGACGATGCAACACGCCACATATGATTCATGACATCATGCATCGGAACCATTACTCGAGCTATCTTCTCATCTACCATGGGTGTCAAGGTAGCTGCAACTACAAGAGTAGTTGTCCCTACGACAGTACAGACCCAACCTATCGGCACTCTATCGATCGCATCTGGTTCCACCACATCCACGATGGAATATTTGTCGTGTTTTTCAACTAGCTCCACCTAGATCACCCCCATTCAGTATAAACCTACAAAGGAAAAATCCCCCTTTAGGACCTTGTTTCATTTGGATGAGGATATCCTAGAAACTATGACGGAATCGGATTACCTATGGGATGCAATGCATCACCGCTCACTTTTTCTCCCCAAGAAAAAAGTCAGTCTTGAAAAGACAGCCAAACTAGAGATCTATGCGATCGAATTGAAAGACTTCCTGCCATCAGGAAAGGTTGACTGGTTCAAAAACCCCATCCCAGCACCCGATGCATTTGAGGAAGGCAATATGTCGAATATTTCACCTATCATCAAGGTGAACATATCTCAAAATCCATCAAAGGCCAAAGAAATCTTGCTGGGGGCATCATGTTCTCCAGAAGAGGTAACCTCTTATACCAAATTATTACAAGAGTATTGAGATATCTTTGCATAGGACTACTCAAGAATGCCTGGGTTTAGCCCACGATCGTAGAGAACCATATTGACACTTGGCCAGATGTAACCCCAGTCCGCCAAAAACAACATCAACTGCATCCATAAAAGGCAGAAGAAATAAAACTAGAAATTGACAAGCTTCACAAAGCCAGGTTTATCTACCCCATCGCCTATACGTCTTGGGTTTCCATCCTTGTTCCCTTCATGAAAAAACAAGGCACCATACGCATTTGCACTAATTTTCAGGATTTGAACAAAGCTTGTCCTAAAGACAATTATCCCACCCCATTCATCGACCAAGTTATCGATGCTTGTGCTGGCCACGAGGCTCTATCCTTTATGGATGGGTTCTCCGGATATAATCAAATCCAGATCCGCCATAAATATCGATACAAAACTGCATTCACCACCCCCTCGGGCACATTCGCATACAAGGTAATGCCATTTTGCCTAAAAAACATTGGAGCCACCTTCCAAAGGGCCATGAATTACATATTTCATGACTTGGCACACCTCATCCTCGCCTATTTGGATGACCTTATGGTACGCTCCAAGAAGCGCTCCAACCATCTTGAGGATTTTCGATTGGTATTCCAATGATGTCGTCAATACAACCTATGCTTGAACCCTCTTAAGTGCATCTTCTACGTTAATGCAAGGAGACTATTAGGTTTTATTGTGTCCCAGCAGGGGATTCGAGATGACCCTTTAAAGGTTCAAGCCATTAAAGAAGTCCCTTCACCTCGAACCCTCAGGCAACTCCAAAGCCTACAAGGAAAGGCCAAGTTTCTGAGATGCTTTGTCCAAAATTATGCCACCTATGCTCAAGGGTTCCTGCGCCTCCTCCGCTAGGACATCCCGTTTAAATGGGATGATCATGCCCAAAAATCATTTGATGCGTTGAAGGAAACATTATCTTCAACACCACTCATCAGTCCCCTGGACTATAACAAATATTATATCCTGTATCTATCAGCCTCCAAATCCACGTTGGCTAGAGTATTGGTCTAGGAGGGCCCAGATGGGAGGGAGCACATAATCTATTATGTCAGTAAAACCTTATCAGGCCCAGCACTAAGATATGAGCCTGAAGAAATAACTGCCTTAGCATTAATCCACGCAACCCAGAAACTTTGCCACTACATCATCTTAAAAACTACCACGATCATAGCAGATACTAATCCCATCTAGTAACTGCTCATGCATCGGTTAATGAACCACAATTACGCCCACTAGATAGTCATTCTCCAAGAATACGACTTACAGTTTTGCTCTCCCAAAAGCAAAAAGGCACTTGCCCTAACTGAGTTCATTACCGACCTTCCAGGAGATTCCAAAGGATCACTAGTAAATGATTTGCTATCAGATGAAAACCTTTTCTTTGTAGCAACTGACGACCCTTGGTATGGGGATATTCTCCTATTCCTGCGAACCCAAAAGTTCAGACCTCACCTCACGCGAGATGACCGTCGGCACATACACCAGCAATCCCCTCAATACCTCCTCATGGGAGATTTCTTATACAGAAGAGGCATCGATACAATCTTCCAGCGATGTCTCACTCACAAACAAGCAGAGCAAGCCTTGAACGACTACCACGCAGGTGCTTGCGGCAGCCACCTATCCGGAATGGCTACTTCCCAAAAATTCCTTCGGGTAGGATATTTTTGGCCTTCCCTATTTCGCAACTGTATCATGGCAGTCAAAATATGCGAGCGGTGCCAACGCTTCACCCACAAGGAAAGGGCACCTCCTGTTCGTCTACATCCTGTCATAGTAGCCAGCCCCTTCTGTAAGTGGGGAATCGACTTCATGACTTGCAACCCAGCCTCATCAGGAAACCATAAATACATCATCATGGCTGTCGATTATTTCACCAAGTGGGTTGAGGCCATGCCCACATACGACAACACAGTAAAAACCGCCGCTCAATTTCTGTTCAACCACGTGATCGCCCAATTTGGCGTCCCTAAAGAGTTAGTTTTCGACCATGGAAAGCACTTTGAAAATGAATTCTTCGAGGAGCTATCTCATCATCTCAGATTCACCCATGAATTCGCTTCACCATATTACCCCCAGTCCAACAGACAGGTAGAAGCCATTAACAAAGTACCCAAAACTATGTTACAGCGCATGGTGAATAACCACAAAACCAACTTGCACCATATGCTCTTCTCTGCCCTGTGGGCATACCGCACGACAGTTAAGACTTCCACTGGTTTTACCCCCTTCCACTCAGTATACGGGATTGAAGTCGTGATTCCCATCAAACACGATATCCCAAACTTGCACGGAACCATCGAGGTCCTTGATGACACCCAGCCTCTAGAACAACGCCTAGTCCAACTAGAGCTAGTTGACAAAAGTCGGTGACAATCACTGCAACATAATGAGGCCCATAAGAAAAGGGTGAAAGCATCATTCGACCACCACATCACCCCTCGCTCATTTTCCGAGGGCGAGTTAGTTCTTCACTACGATGTCGCAAAAGAGGCCATAGGGCCACGAAAGTTTGAAACCTTGTGGAAAGGACCCTATATCATCAAACATTGTCTCCGACAGGGGGCATACATCTTGGCAGAACTGTACGGGACCTACCTCACTAACCCCATCAACGGTCTGTACCTCAAGAAGTTCTACCCATAAGGGCCCCAACAACCCTTATCCCCTAGGGTTAGTGTACACAAAAATATTAACACCAAAACATTTTTGACCCAAAGACTTATGTGCCACCATGGATCACCTACTTGAACCCTATTTTCAGATTTTCTCATGGAGCATTGCGATGGTATCAAAACTTAGCTGCAGCCACCTGGGTCATCTACTACCCTGACCAGTCACCACTGTGTTCAAACGACGTGTGCATCGGATCAGCAACCAACAATCAGGTAGAATATGATGCCATTATCAGACTTATGTGCGAGGCCCTCCATGAGGGCATCCGCCATATGCATGTCTACCTCGATTCCCAGTTAGTAGTATCGCAATTAAACCAAACATTTGAAACTAGAGACGCAAACCTGTTTAGAAAATATTTGCGTGCCAAAATATTAAGCAGACAATTTGATTACATTACATTTTCACATGTATCAAGGAATCAAAACCAAGCAAATTATTGCATAGCTAACAATATTCTAGACTAGAATGCATCACGAAGAAACCATCATCCATAAAAAACCAAAAACATATATATCCATCAACATAACACAAAATACGTAAACCGAAATAGGTAGCACACCATGTAGAGTCGCAAAAAGACCTCTCATATATATATCAAAAAATATTTGTATCTGAGTACAAAAATAGTATCGCTAGCCCATTGGTCAGCCCAAAGATACAACGTCTTCAAAAATAAGGGAAACATACTCATAACGAGTGCTTTTTCTGTGTACAAAACCACTCTAGGGGGGTGCCCCCTCAGGAGGAGCACCTGGACCCACCACTGCTCCTGGTGCCACCACCGGAGTTGTTGTCGCCACTACAATAGCTACACGTCGTAGAGTGGTCCGATAATCCCTCTCATGGGCCATCACTGTCTCTAGCCAAGCCTCCTCGAAGTTGTCCATGAAACCACGAGTAGGCATCCCCTGGGTCAAGCGGTCCACCCGACCCCGGAAGTCCTCTGGAGCGGCCACCTGAGCCGTAAGTACTGCAATGTGCACCTCAGCCACATCTGCATGAGCTCGCTCGGCCACAACCTCAGCTGCAGCTAAGCCGCTGCCCTCACTAGAAGCGCCAGCACCATCCCCGCCAGATCCACCGGCACCACCACCCAATCCACCTACACCACCTCCCCCATGACCACCTTGAGGTCGTACCGGAGGATCGTGACCCACCAAATGGGCCACTGGGCAACCTACCTCGCCAACATCTGTAGGAGTAACCAAAACCATGTCAGTGTCAAAAAAAAAAAACACATAAGTACATAAATACTCGAACAAATGCAGAAGGATATAGCACATACCTGTAGGACCCCAAACATAACCGAAATGGATACCGATATCTGGATCACCCTGAAAGTCCATCCCCGCATACAGGTATGGAAAAAACATCTGCGGGTTGGCCTCAAACCAGGCTTCTGTCGTTTCATTCCAATAACGACCCACCATGCCACCACCATCGCGCAGCATCACTGGAGCCCACCTCCTCATGCATGGCTCCCGCGGCCCCCCAATAGGAACTTCCACAACGGGCCTTAGCAGCACCACCCTCTCATACATAATGCTGCATAAGATGATAGCATACGTAAATGACTTGGATCCATGTTGGACCCTGTTAAATTGCAACACCATACCATCAAAACAGAAATGGGTGAAATCGAAAAAAACCCCGTTCCTCAAATGGTGTAAAACCCCCACCTGTGGGCCCGATGCCCGATGCGGAGCAAACGACCCCGCCAGTCACACAACAATGGCTAGAACACACCACTCGACCAAATTTGTCACTATTGAAATATTGATGCACCCTTCAGTAAGAGGCGCACCACCGCAATGCCTCCTCCGGAACCTATCTAAGTTCACTCTCCCAGTAGGGAGTGGATACCTCAGCACCTCACCCTGAGGTAGTAACCCGGTCATGAAGTATAGATCTGTCTCCGAACAGATGATCAAGTTCATCCCCCTCAATATGAACATGTTGGGCCTCCTGTGCCAATGATGTATAATGTAATGCAACAGTCGGTCCTGTAACTGAAGGAACTCATTCTCAGCAAGTTTTAGAAGACCCCATGTGGCCAACTGATGACACGCCCCAACATCAACAGCCAGAGTGGTCTGAATCTCAAGCCAATCTCGCTCTCTCCACACTAACCTGCTAAACAACAGGCACCCATCAGTACAAAGAAAAATACCAAAACAGACAAAAACCCTTTTTTTTGTCATCCCATCCATTGCACGTCTGTCTCTCAGACAGGTGCGCCCTCGCGCACCTATTTCCTACGCAGGCGTGCCCTTGTGTGCAAAAAGGAAGGAACAACACACCCTCATGCGTCTGTCCCTCAAAAATGCACGCAAGGGGGGCACCTCTTTACCTAGATCTCCCACGCAATCTAAGGCAAAAAGTCCCTTTGAGTCCGTACAAACCCACTTTGTATGGCCCCCGGCACCATCAGACTGAAAAAATTGAAATGCAGGATGTCATGAAGGTTACCTTGGAATAGTATCGCTAATCCCTGGTACACAGGCTGACCGCAACGGTAAGAAAGGCTTTGCAATCACCTCTGATCTCCCAAAACTTAGCAAGTACAAATGAATAGGATTAGGGCCATAATCCCATATTTATCGCCCTTTTCCAGAACTTCGAAGGTCAATAACATGAGATCAAAAGGTCCATTCCGCAAACCATAAGTTGCACCATCATCAGTATGCCATGATGAATGAAAGCGATGCCACACATTTTCTTTCTGGAAAAATAGTTTTTTCAGTGCCAGTAGGTATGCACCCTCCCATCTTCCTTTCCAAAGTTCATGTCTTTCAATAATATTTGATGAAAAGAATATGCTTTCACTTGAGGTAGTTTTTTTTGCAGGTAGAAACCACAAACCGTTCGTAACACCATTCACTGAAATTTCCGGAGCATGTATCATTCTACCCTCAACATGATAGAGTCCCAGAAAACTTTGCATATCCTGACATTATTTCTCCATCAGAAGTAAACCATAGGGTCCTCATACCTGACCACGTTTATCATCACCTCACCCTGCATATGATAAACACCTGCATTGCTCAGTAGAGCCTCCCCTTCATGGCGATTGTCACCCAAAGTAGATCGTATATCATAGCACAAGTGACGCCATGGCCATACCATTTCAGTCTGAGAAGCACCTCACGCCCATCCATCTATCATGCATAAGGTCCAGTTTACCATTCAAACTCAACCCCCCCCCTTTCCCGGACGACTGGGATGTACAAGCAGATTGAAAGCGCACCTCCGCACATCGTATTTGGCCCACCATACCTCCATCAGCATAATCCCATTTGCGAAATCCTCTGCTTCATCAACCCCACACATGAGACCAACCAATGGGACCCCTACCCCTAGAAAAACACCCTCCTCACACCTTCAGTGAGTGACCCTCTTTCATGTTTTGGGGTACCCATCTCTGTGTTTTGTACAAACCAAACCCCATTATTTTATTCTTTTGGTAAGTGTACAAAGACCACAAACGATGCCCTTCGCCACTTCGCCCTCATATTTCATCTTTTCCCCCATGGAAGCAGTCCCCCATTTCCCTTGGTCGAAGTATTTTACCCCCATGCATTCACCATCACAACATTCATAGCGGTTTCACACCCGCCCTGGAAGTCCTACCGATTCCAGGGATTTTCCCTTCAGAAATAACTATGACTGCCGCCAAGCTGCTAAAGTATACTTCGACCTTGGGCCACTAAATCCCCATCATTCATTTTCAGTCACCTCTCACCAACATGCCTATTTTGAACTCATCACATCAAGGTCCCCGACCCCTTAGGTCGGCGACCCATGGTTTGGTTAAGGCTTTCGTTTTGTCGACCTCAACACCTATTTTGCAAGAAGGAAGCGGTACCTTGGATGACTCCTCCCCATGCAAAGGGGTATCCTCGAGTGGCACTGTGGGAGACATCATTGTCCATAGATTTCATAAATCCTCTTGACAATCGACCATAGCAAAAGCTTTCATGTCACGATGGTATCGTACCTTACAACCATTGCACTTTGATCAGATCCGTCGAAGATCCGTGCCTCCATAAGCGTCTCTGACAACAATGCTTACACGGGAAGGTCCCAGCTGGTACATATGCATACATAGCACGGTGATATGCCATACCAAGATTACGCAGATGGGTACCACATTCCACCTATCGTCAAAGAAAAAATGCCCCTGAGGGCATCAGCAGTCATCATCAACAACCACCAGCACCACTACCACAGTAGTGGCACAGACAACACATGTATCTGTCAATTTTTTTTAACTAGCCATATCATCACGAGCATGGGACATGCCTGCCTCGTTGAAATTTTGTAAATATGTTGTATATTTTTATCTTCTTGCAAGGGGCCCCTTAGGCCATGGTTATCTCGGAAACGGTGCAAGGTGTTTTCAATTCCAAAAAACACGCAGACCTCTCTCTCTCCGCGTACAATACAGAAAAGAAACTGTAATGTATTTCAGCTATACAGTTCTTCCTAGACCTCATACATTAGGGGGCAATTGTTAACACTAGAAAATCATAAAGCAGAAGACGACATCAATTAATGTTGAGCCTAAGGATTTACAAGGCAGGAACACATTATGGAATCAAGAAGTATTCAAAATCTCTAAGGTTTTGAGAAAATCAGATTTGAACTAGTCATAAATGTTGAATTATGCACTTAATCCTTCAATAAGAGCGCCTTCTGCGCGCCTTTTGGCCCGATAAGCACGCATTCTTGGAAATGGAAAAAAGTCACTTTCCGGGACCACACCAAGCAAAGGACAGTTACTCCTTGTGTGAAAGCCACCTAAGGACAACCACCAGTGCCTCCTTAGACAACATGTGAGCACACAAAATAATATTTGAGCACATAATGGAATCACACCTCTCCCTTGGGTTACTATCCATCATGTACCAAGGGAGGGAAGGAGGATTTGAAACTCACCTATATAAATCCACCAAGAGATGAATAAATGGTGATCACATTGTTATGCTGGCAAAAGTTTCCCAAGCAACACCAGCATTGTGTGTGACCCGGAGCTGGAGCTAAAGAGGACTAGATAGTTGGCCACCCAACATCTTAGTCCACCACAACAGAGAGAGAGAGGTAGACTACATCAGAGGCAGAGCTTAGAAGGCAACATCCTTGCATCGGGACCTAGAGCCATTGCCTAGGGGCCCTTTGGCAAGGGGGTAAAATTTTTTCTCCATTCAAACGTTTAATAATAAGAGGCCATCAAGCCATTGTTTTCATTATTATCGTTTTGACTCTCTATATAGCTTTTGTATATTTTTGTTTTAGTTTTTAGTTAACTAGAGAATACTTTATCATACTATTTACATTAAGTTTTATGCTTTTGAGCTCCCCCACTTTCTGCCTGTTACCAATAGTTTAAAGAGTAGACCACACTCTTTAAGCTGGTGCGATTTTGTACACCCGTGCAAAAAATCCACTATAGCAATAAGTAGAGAGGAAGACAACGTGGGTTAGGCCATCTTGTCTACCATGTTCAGTTATTCAGCCCACCTACATTGCAGGAGCTAAAGGTGGAGGAGATCTTTTATGAGTTGCCATGTTGGAGGGTGACTCATCTTGTATGGATGATAGCTTGGGGATGGAGGTTTTACATGGGAATGATAGTTACCAAACACATTTCGGACTCTATGCCTTAGGAGGAAACTCTTCAGTTATGTCCTTGCAGTTGCTTGAGGACAAGCAACATTTGGGAGGGGAGGACTGTAATATTCCTACATTAGCATGCAACTAATAGGAATATTGAATTTTTATTTTTAGCATGCTTAGGCTAAATGATTGAAAAGGGATACATTAGGCCAAGTGTATCGTCGTGGGGTGCACTAGTGTTTTTTGTAAAGTAGAAGGATGGTAATCTCAGGCTATGCATTGATTATAGGAAGTTCAACAAGGTAACCATCAAGAACATGTATCCATTGTTGAGGATTGATGACTTGTTTGATCAATCCAAGGGAGTAGGAGTGTTACAAAAGATTGATCTGCGATCAAGATACCACCATGTACGCATAAAGGAAGAGGATTTTTATATGAAAACTTTTCAGACTAGGTATGGGCACTATGATTTTGTTGTAGTTCCATTTTTATTAACTAACTCTCCAACAAATTTTATGTTCTTGATGAATAGTGTGTTGCATCCTTATCTGGACAAGTTTGTTATTGTATTCATTGATGACATATTGATATATTGTAAGAATAAGGAAGAGTGTGTTGAACACTTAGCAGCAATATTAAAATTGCTGAGAGAGCATCAATTGTATGCTAAGCTCAGTAAATGTAGTTTCTTTTGGACTAAGGTACATTACTTAGGACATGTTGTTTCCAAGGAAGGCATAACAATGGATCCAGAAAAGATAAGGGATATCATGGAGTGGGAAGCTCCTAGAAATGTGGATGAGGAAATATCATTTATGGGACTAGCCGCGTTATTACAAGAGGTTTATCAGGAAATTCTCCCAAATTTCATATCTTATTACATTACTGCAAAGGAAAGGTAATAATTTTGAATGGATAGAGGAATGTGTAAAAATTTTTGAACAATTGAAGAAATTGTTGATGAATGCTCCAACGTTAAATATTGCAGATCTAGACAAAGAATTTGTAGCGTGTACAGATTCTTGCAACAAAGGACTTGGTGGAGTCCTTATGTAGGAAGGACAGTTAGTATGTTATGAGTGACATAAATTGAATGAGCACGAGCAGAATTATTTGACACATGATCTTCAGTTGGAAGCTATCATCCATGCATTGAAGATGTGGAGGCATTATATTCTTGGCAGGATGTTTGTATTGATGAGTGATCACAGTGGTTTGAGATATTTATTTGACCAGACGAATTTGAATTCCAGGAAATCTAGATGGTTTCCCATGATTAGTGATTTTGACTTTGAGATCGGGTACATCAAGGGTAAAGAGAACAGGATTTCATATGCTCTTAGTAGGAGGATATAGGCGAATCATATAGCAACTGTGTGTTCTTATGGGACAGACTTACTAGATCAGATCTTACAGGAAAGACAATAGGATGACATGTACATGGAGCTTATGCACCTGTTACAATAGGGAACAAGTGATCAAGATGTGGATTATTGTCTTATAGTAGATGGTTTGGTAATATTTAGGGACAAGATATATATGTGAATGACAGTGGACTCAAGAATACTATCCTGCCATATTTTCATGCGAAACCATATTCAGGTCACCCAGGATACTAAAATACATTAACAACAGTAAATAAGTTCTAATATTGGCTGAATATGAAGAAGGAAGTGGCATATTTTATGGCGAGATGCTTGGATTGTCTAAAAGTAAAAGCATAATGTAAGCATACATGTGGACTACTACAACCGATTCCAATTCCAAAGTGGAAGTGGGAGGTCATTTCTATGGATTTCATCACAGGTTTGTCGATGACATATAGAGAACATGATTCCATCATGGTCATGGTAGATAGATTGAAAAAGGTAGCGCACTTCATTATAGTGAAGTATAATTATTCAACTAATGATGTACTAGAAGTATTCATCAGGGATGTAGTGAGGTTTCATGGTGTAACAAAGAATATTTTGTCAGACATGGATGCTAAGTTCACTTCCAGGTTTTAGAAGGAGTTGTTTGCACGTTTGGGGACAGAATTGGCCTTCAACACATATGATCATCTACAAACAGATGGATAGACAGAGAGGATCAACAAGATGTTGGAGGAAATTTTGAGGATGTATGTGATGCATCAACAGAGGATATGGGAGGATTAAATTTCTTTGGTTGATTTTGCTTATGAAAATTGTTACCAAGAGTCACTCAGGATGATTATGTTTCAGGCACTCTATGGGCAGAGTTGTAATACTCCCATTAATTGGAGTGATCCAGTGAACAGGGTGTTGATAGGACTGGATATGTTGGAAAAGATGGAATAAGAAATGTAGGTAATCAAGAAGAATCTAAATACAACCCATCCCATGAAGAAAATTTATGCAAATCAAAATAGGATGTCCAAGGAGTTTTAGGTTTGGGAACATTGTGTACTTGCACATCAAGCCCAAGAAGAGATCCCTGAGGATTGGGTCATGCGCAAAGCTAGCACCTCAATTTTGTGGACCTTTAAATATTCTTGAAAGGATTGGACTAGTATCCTATCGACTTGCACTGCCTCCGACAGTGAAATTCCATGATGTTTTCCATGTTTCATTACTAAAGAAGTATGTTAAGTATGTTGATCATGTGATTGTATTGTAGTTGGAACCAGAAGGCGAATTCCAGCCAGAACCATAGTGTATTATGAAAATAAAGGTGCTCATTCTCCGGGACCAAGCAATCGAGCAAGTTAAAGTGCAATGAAATCCCTTTGGTCTCGATGAAGCTAGATGGGAGATGGCAGATCATATGCGGGCTATGTATCCTTCTCTATTCACTGTTTGAGCCAATGTTTTTGGTATACGTTTTTGTGCGATGTTTTGGTTTATGTATATATTTATATGGATGTAAATACCACCATGAGATGTGTTATAAAGCTCCAATAAGCAGTATGGGTTTCATGTTATTATGGTTTTCATATTGATATGTTGTCATGTTGGTTTGATTCTCAGTAGGTGGATCATTGTAAATACTACATTGAGCTAAGTTATAAAGCTACATGGGCAATATGTTTTGCTTTCAGAAGTCTTGTTGGTTGTAGGTTTCATTGAACACCGAGGATGGTGTTCCACCAAGGGGAGGGTTCTGTAACAATCCTGGTAAAAAATACATGTAAGAAAAGTTAATAAAGTAAAAATAATAACCAAGGTCACAGGACACGTATTCCAAGTTGAATGTTGGGAAAAAAATACTAGTGTGGGTGTTAATTTGGTTTATTATGGCTAAGGAAATTGACAAAGGAAATGGCAAAGGCTTTGGAAAGGCAAGAGGCATTAATTAGAATTTTATTTATGAAAATGATAGAAATTAGGAGAAAAGTAAGGTGAAAGGTTTTAAGTTTCATGTGAGGAGGAAAATGAAGGAAAATAATGGAAAATTGAAAAAAATAGAGGCCTCATAAATAAAAAGGATTCTAAGGATCAGTTGGTACCTTTTATAATTTTAGTTTTGGAGCTCTCTCTCTATTCTCTCTCTCACACACTCTTGGACACTAGTTTTCCTGGAGCACTTTAACATTGGACCAAAGAAAGAAAAGGAAGGACTAAGAAGGAAAAGGGAGGCAAAGATCAAACAAGGAAAAGTAGGGTAAAGCAACTACAATGGGATTAATTTGCAGGTATTGATTTGCATGTGTGATTTCCTTGCAAGATTTGGCATGCATGGTACATGCATGTGGGTATTTGGTTATCTTATTGTCATTGACATGGGTTTTTCCAGGCGTGATAATGTTCTTCAGCCTTTCCTTTCCATTTATGAATAGCCATGGTATGATGGGTTCTCTTGTATTTGGCTGAGTTGGATTTCCAGATAGTTTCGAAACTGAGTGAGGGGGTATCTCAAAGAAAAAATAAATTTCCTAGGAATCCCTTGATTGGAGAAGGTAGGATTGTAGTAAAGCTAGATTTTTTGTGCCTCGGTAGGCCTAGTAATCCTCGAACGATGAATAGTGGGATATACCATAAATCCTAGAGGTGTGTGCCCTCGATCAGGCCTAGGAATCCTTGACTGGTGAATGGCATGATATACAGGAAATTCTGGAGGGTGGAGTCTTGATTAGGCCTAGGAATCCTCTACTAATGAATGGTGGGATGTACAGTAAATACTAGAGACTAGGAGGCAGGAAAATTACTCACAGTGTAGGTGGATAAATCTAGTGGCATCCATGCTTTTTTAGGGCCTAGTGATGTGACGGGGATTGCGGTAAATCCAGAGGAAACCTGGTTTGGTTTGGTTTTAAGTTCCACATTCATTCTTGGAATATGGCACAGGGATGATTAGCTGAAAAAAATATTTGGTTCAACAAATATATGGTTGAGAGGTTCGTGGAAGTCCCATACCTAGTTGGATTTTTCATTCATTAATAATATCTTATTCTCCTTGGTATTTCACGTGTAAATTTACTTGCTTGAATGTAGATTTTATGGTTGTTACGTCCTTGTTATTTCTGTTGGTTATATTTTGGTTATGAGTATGTTTTTATGAAAGATTTGATGTATGCTTTTCATCATGTTTTGATTAGAAAATGAATGTAAAATGAATATATGGCCTAATATATGATAATGCAACTATTGTGATATGGAAACAATTATCCTTTACAATTCTCAAATAATTATGAAACCCCTATTCTCAGATCTTTTGTTATTGCTTGTAGATTACATATTTGTGACATATGGCTAGTAGGGGTCAGATCAAGTACTTGCACCAGTGATTGCATTGGTATATTTGTTTCAATGTTATTATCCATTTCTGTAAGTTTCATGAAATTTTGGACAGTGACCTAAGACCTAGCCTTGAAAAAGTGGCTCATAATTCAGGGTCGCTGACATAAAACTACATGGAAAATTCCATAGTCATTAGCATGCCTTGTTGTGGGAGTGACTGAAAGGCCTCATTCACATGCATATATTGTCATGGGAGCAGCTGAGTGTGCAAATTAATAAAATTTCAATTTACCTTAGGGGTTGGTCACCTGGAAGGGATGGCTTCCTCCTGAAGGTTCTATAACATGTGTTTAAGGTCATTTTGGTTTTTTTATATTGTTTCCACCTCCTTAACTATACATGGGGAGTTGAATCAAATCACAGAGCCTCTCGCCACCTATTTACACCAATGGAATGGTTAACTTAGGTAAATGTGGGAGGAGATTGTTACACTTGCTAACTCTTTTCCACGTGGTTTACCAACATGTGCTGTCTCTGGAATTAGATGAGCGACCGAGAACCCTATGCAAAGAGCACCCAATATACTAAGCTCCCCATGATACACTTCAATCCCGATTGCATCCTTTTCCTAAATTATTTCCTTCCCTAGTGTCGGCGCGAGAGGAAGTGAGTCCAACTCAGGTGAGTTGTGGCGTGTTGATGTTTATGAGATAACAATTTTTGTTGCTACCCTGAGCATCAATGAGTGTTGATGCCAATATTGTGTTAGAAATGAGCTTCAAGGACCAAACACTCACCCTTTTTGGGCACACTTGCATTGAATCCTTGACTCAAAGGGAATGGAGTGAGTAAGTACCTAGAATTTAAGCCACCAAGGTGTTCCTTTGATTCACCATGGTTCTTTTGACAAAGGTGAAGATTGGAATGGCTATAGCTGATGGAATTGGAAACTAGGAGGACATGCTCGGCTACTAAGGAGACCTAGCCTCTTATAAGAGCCTGCGAATTGTAATCAGGCACGAGCATATGGATGAAAAATGAAACCATAGGATTGCATATGCTAGACAGTTCAATCCCTAGGTGAACCAAGAGAATTCTGTCGGAATTAGGTAGCTTTGCGCCAAATGAAGGGTACTGGCCATCCACCGATCCCTTAAGATCCAACAGTCTCCCATTGTGGGGCCAACCATAAATTGCATGAAAAACAAAAAGAAGAATGGCATGGCTCATAGCTAAACATGACCCAAAGGTGGCAAAGGGACTAATCATCGCGATAATCGAGTTAAAAAGCTGATTAAAAATGGGATTAAGCATGTGACGAAGGGGAGGTGCATCCGTATGATTTCCAGACATTACGATCTGCATATGGGTGTACATAATTATAGAGGATAAGATATCTCATTGCTGGTAAGAATTTAATTACATGTACCCGATGTTGTATAGGTTGTCTATCCAAATGGCACTACATGATTGTCGGGTGTAGGTGTTATCACTCCCATAATTCTCAAGGGTTGTTTATATTTTGGTTTAAAGAATATTAGAGGTAACCACAAACCTAATTTTAAGCCTTAGGATCTAGCCTTCCTAATTCTTAGAGAGGGCTCTCTCTATATGATTTATCTTTGTTGATTTTTGTTGGTTTTAGGCTAGTTATGTAGGATTACTTGGGGTTTTGATTTTGGATTTGGTTTGGTGGTGAAATTACTTACTCAGATGGATAGATGTAGTTCTGCTTACCATTGGGCTAATGGAGTCAAAGTTTCAAGCAGTCAGATCAGGATCAAGGTCTAAAGGAAATGTTTACAGGGCACGATAGCCGAGTTACTTCAGATCTTCAAGGTTGATGGTGAAAATGGTTTTAATCAGGGTAAGAGAGAAATTAAGGGTTCTAAAATCTGGATAATGAATGAAAAGGCAGAGGTCAATTGAAAATAGGGAGAAATTAAGAATTCCCTAATCTAGATATCAGTAGAAAACATGTAAATGATAAACATTTCAAGACAGATTGCTTTTAACATATTCTAAAATAACATTCCTGATTTATCATTTAGATTTAAGTAAACATATGATCATGTGAAAAACATAAGAATTTGACAAAGAAAAAGTGAAAATACTTCACTAAAGTGGCCCAACACATGAATCCTGTAATATGATGCTTTATTGCTTTAATCTAGTCTGCTGACTTGAAATTGGTACAATCACCCTCAGTTTCAGAATAGTAAAACGATAGAAATGTTCAGCAATTCATCCACCCTCAATACTTCAAAATGAGAAGTATTTATACAAAAATTATTACAAAATATCCTAAAACAAACTTAGGAATTATTCATGGAAAAAGAAATATCTTCATGCAAGAAGATAGTGACAACTATCTAACTAATGCAATTTGTCCCTGCTTTTATTGATTTGTTGTTCAATTGTTGATATTTTGTTGCTAATTTATCTCTTCATTATTGCTCAACGAGGGCTGCAGTTCGGCAGTGGAGTGTCCTCTATGTTGGCAACTTTATCTCTGTTTTTATTTTCACTCTGACCTTTCAACTGATACACTTTAAGCTCTGCTTTGTAATTTCTGATTTGACTTTTAACTTTAACTTTAAACTGATACTCTTTGAATGTGATATTTTCACTGTAAATTGTGATTGCCCTATTTTATCTTTACTGTTATTTTCTTCACAGTAAATCAATCATATTTTCCTGGAATTTTGTCTTCGGAAATTTGATTTTCATCATCCTCCTAAATATTTCATCTGCTTCAATATATTTTGAAAATGTAGGCTTATTGAAAAATAAGTGTTTCACCTCATGTTGCAGGTAAAACAGGTTCTCAAAATTCTTGTAAAGTACCTTTCCTGTGGGAATACCTTGCATGGTTGAGTTATTGGCTTGCTCCTTAGCCACTTCTCTCATCTTCTTATCATAATCATCTTGCTTCATTATTTTTTCATAAATAACTAATGGATTTGGAATGTCTTTTTGTTTGAGAGTGTGAAACTGTAATGTCCCGTTTTCAGAAAAATCACAAGTTTGTGCCAGAGATGGACTGTTGAGGAATTTACTGGTTATTTCTCCTTCCAAATAAGGGAGATAACCAAATTCTACTTGTCCCTTTGCAGTCTTTGTCTACAGATATGTAATTATTCCTATTCAGGAATTGCTGCAGCGAGCTCCTTAGGGATGCTGTATAAGGAAGAAGATGTGAAAATAAAGCCTCCCACTGCTAGAATGCCTTAGAAAATATATATTTCAACCCCCTTGCATAATTTAAGCTCAAATAAATAACCTTAAGCAAGTCATTCAGATCTCCCACAGTGAACTAGATGAAAATGGCAGCAACATGTAAGCACAACATAGCTGTCTCCAAAAAATAATGTTGTATAAGTGAGAAATAGGACTGAGGTCCCTTAGATGACTCAATATATGACTCTCTTACAGAATTAGAGGTAAAACAAATGAATCTATCTCATATAAACAGATCTCCCAAAACAATATGCCTCAATCTAGCTCAAAACCCCATAGTCTAGCTCATGCAGGAAAGAATGAAACAAGAATAGCATTATTCCTAATAGGGTTTCTATAGTAAATAAGTGACATATCAGATCTGAAATGAACAAGCATCCAATGGCTAAGAAAATGTGACTCCTTTCCTCTTTATACACAATAAATATCACCCACAAGGGGGTTCATGGGAATACAAAGTGTACAAGTGCAGATCTGCAAATATATGTAGCTGGAAAATGCAGTAATTGCCACTCTGAACATAAATATGTCTAAAATATGAAAATACAGAAGAGGAATGGAATATAGAGCTTTTCAGGAGAAGGGTTGGCCCTTTCTCCAAAGAATAAGCCCTCAAGCAAGGGATCAAACCCCACAGCTGCTGCTTTCACAAAATTAATGCAGTTTACCTAGTGAACTGCACTGTCATGGATGGAAAATAAGTTGGCCACATGCCAAGATCTGAAATGAGCTCTGAAATCTCCTATGTATCTCCCTCAATGAAAGAGAGACTCCCTCCACTGAATAGAAATGCACAAGAGAAGATGAAACAACCCTCCCACTGCACTGCCCAACAACACTGTGTCCTCTGCTACAGAAATAACGCTGTAGTTGTGGGAAATTCTTGGCCTACAATCCAGATGTGGAAGAAATGAAGCACAACCCCCTTCAAGAGATCACTCAATGAATGAGAGGAATTCCTAAACAGGAATCCCTCCAAACTCTGCTAAGCAGCAGAAGTTTGCAGAAAATGTCTAAGCAGACATGAAATAAAAATACACAAGCTAACTCCACAATGTTGCCCTTCTCATCCTTATGAAATTTGTGAGCTCCTTCACCTTGGATCCCACCTCTTAGGGTTTCCATCTTCATTTGAATCTCTTCCCTCAAAAACTGCGTTGTCTTCTTAGGCAAGCTACTCCTTAGGATGCGCTGGTTGACTTGGTCAACCTGACCCTGTCCTCATACACTTGGCCATTTTCACACTAGGAGGTGTAAAATAAGCTGCTAAAAAGGCCCCTTTTTACATTAGGAATGGTTTTATTCATATTAAAAAGGCTTCCTCTTCCTTTTTATTCACCTACTATACAATACGAGCAAAAATTAATGTCCCAATTTATTCATGAAAAATTTGGGACATTACAGAAACTTTATCATGAACCTTGTGATGGAAACTTCCATATTTTGACATTTTTCTTCTAACTGTATCATCAAATTCTTTTTAGAAATTACTTTCCTAACTTCTAGGATGGTTTATGTTCTATCATTAATTCCAATTTCTTCTAACTCTTGCATGTTATTAGAATTAAGAAATTTGATGATTTCAAGAGCTTCTTGAGGTTTCTTGCCAAGTTCTTCCTTTATCTTTTGGATAGCTTCTCTTTTTGTTTTGACTAATTCTTTCTGTTCATATATAACCTGTATGGATGGCCAAAAATCATTGAAAAATTCAAT
The DNA here is from genome assembly GCA_034641835.2 of Pinus albicaulis. Lineage (NCBI taxonomy): Eukaryota > Viridiplantae > Streptophyta > Pinopsida > Pinales > Pinaceae > Pinus > Pinus albicaulis. Next base: position 834,855,532 of record CM076577.1, on the reverse strand, counting down.
GATATTGACCCAAAGCTACTGCTTGGCTTGTGCCATTGATTGGATCTAGAGCATTTGATTGATTGATTCAACAGTAATGGTAAAAAGAATTTCTTTTTCAGAGTTTATTATGGCTCTCTGATCAGGGAAATAAAAAGATTGACATAGTCTAATTGGCACTTCTGGGCACTGAAAGGTCCGTGGGACAACATATTTTGGCAAATTAGATTCCCAAATAAAAACTTCATCAGCTTGATCTACGGATTTTTCATGTCTTCAACAGTGGAGCTCAAGAAGGTTAAATTCAGTGACTGTGTCATTAATCTTAAAATCTTTATCAGCCATGGGAGTGTGTTCTACATCTACAATAGGGTGTTGTAGAGGATTAACAGATACAAAACTTTTGGAAGCCATTCTTTTGTTAATTTCTTCAATTGATTAATCTTTTAACTTAGAAAAATTGATTTAGGACAGTGGGAGTACCTCTGAAATATTCTAACAATTTGCAAACTGATTTAGGATGAAACATGGGTTTATCCTATGGTCTACAATGGTTTAAACTTGTTCGATTAATCAAACTATATTCTCTGTGATCAAAAAGAAATCTCAGTATCTCTTCTGTAAAAATAGGTTCAGGGTTTGCAGAAAAGGATTTGGATGCCAAGAGGGTTTTCTTTAGGTTTGCGAAGGTTTAGATCAATAAAATTGTATTGTCTGTGATTAAAAACAATCTCAGGATCTCAAATTTTTGCAAAAGAATGCCTAGGGTCTGTAGGAAAGAATTGAAAGGTGCAGAAGGTTTCCTATACCCTTTAAAGGCTTCTATTTTGATTCAATTACTGATTATTTTTTCTTTGTATCAAGAAACATGCCTTTTCTTTGAGGAATACTTGGGAAAAATGAATATTTTTGTCTATAGAGGGGTTCTTAGGTAGCAGAAGGCTTTTTGAGGCTTTGCTGATATTTATAAGCTTCTATTCGGTTCTGCAATGTCCTATAGCAGTAATGGTCTTGAATTCTGGTAAAAAATATTTGGAATAAGGTCAGCAGAGTGATATTTGGCTCAAAAAAAGGTTAGAAATGCTCCTTCTGTGCGAATATGTAACAGAAATGTTGAAAAAGGCAGCAAAGGGCGGCTAATATGCATTTTTAATCAAACAATGTTTTAACATTAATGTGCGGTCAATTCAAATGGGCTAGTGGTTTAAAAACGGTTAGGAGAAAACTGGTCAGTGGTTTTCACAATAGCCAAAGGTGATAAGCGGTAAAGTTCTGATTGATGTGATTGAATGGGAATTGGCAACGTAGCCAGGCGATGGGCTGTGAAAACCATGGATATTGCATGGTTGGGGTTATGCTAATGATCATGCAATAAAATGTGTGATAGGCGATAATGGCCATCGGATCTGATCGGTTAAGATCTGACGGTTTGGATGATGTGATGGAGTAATCATATTTTAAAAGGTGTGGGGCCCCAAATATTTGGTTATGTGATTGGTTAATATGCATATAAACTATGGTTTAATACACATGGGATCGGGACTTTGATGTGAGTGGTTATATATGTGATATGGTCGAGCTTTATACGATATAACAAATAAGGTTAAGGTAAGTGGGGCTTTATAATGGGTGGGAATAATAATAAGTGAGCCCGAAATAAATCAAAATGTGTGGGAAATTAAAACCATATGTTTTAAATAAAATTGTGGGTTGGGAATTTATAATTAAAGAATTAATAAATTACGTGTTTACATGTATTTAAGGGAATTAATACATAAGGTTAATATGTTAATAATGAAATGTAATGCAGGATGTTAAATACACTAAGTATAGTATTCAAATTGATATCGGGGATAGATATTTTCACAGTGGGGCCTGACATAAAATTTATTAATTTATACTTAGGATAACATATATTTTTTTTTGGGTTTTTGGTGTATTTTTGAGTGAAAATGGAAGTTAATAAAGGATTTTTACTTTTCCAAAGGAAAAAATGTGTTTTAACTTAGGAAAAGGGGGTTTTTTCAAGAGGGAAAAGAGTGAAATAAGGGGAAAGAGTAAAAATGAATGGGATGGGGTATTTTTACAAGGGAATAATTTTGAAAGGAAGTTATTAAGTGAAATGACCAATTTTCCGCTATCCATGATTGTAAAAACTGCTTCTACCTACCCATCTGCTACCCTAACATTTTTTTCTTTATTTACATGGGTGCATTTGAGCTTGCAGACCCTTATTCATTTTCCTTTTAACAACAAACTATCTAATTCTATCGTTATTTCTTTCAAGGGCTCAAATTAAACTGTTTAGCTCCTTATTATTCTCTACCTAACTATTGATCTGCCAAGATTAAACAGTTTGGCTAGATCTTTATTCTCTATCTATCAACATGAAATTTAAAAAATGAATGGTCAAGATTAAGAAGTTTGACCTTCATGTATTGTGGCATTTTTAACAAGCTGCACACAATATTATTTTTGCAAAGTGAAGTAAAAAGTAGTGGCATTTGAATTTGCATCACTTCATGATTTATTTTTTAATCTCTTTTTGTTGGGGTTCATTTTCTATATTTTTTTTAATTTTCTTTCTTTCAAGTCCTTTGATTTTTCTTTTAGGACTTTTACCCTCTTTACATTTTTTATTTTTCTAATATGGGAAACAATTTTGCAGAAAGAAAATTATGTACATATTTACAATACTAATCAAAGTCAATTCAAAATTATGAATCCTATTATTATAGGACCCTAACAGTGGCTCCACATGGGGATGGAATTTCCTGGTGAAATGTCAAGAACATTGAGACTAGTAGCCTTTGAATTTTGACTATGATCGCCTTGACACTGTTTTCCAAGCTCTGCATTATTCATACTTATGATATTTTGTCTTTCAAAGCTTAGGGCCTTCTCTTCAAGCTTCAACTTTACTAGAAAAATATCCAATCCAATCTAAAATCTTCAATGTTATGTACAATGAGAAAAGTAAACAAAGTGAATTACTATTATTCTGGGGAATAGTAATACTTCAACATTCTACCATTGATAGGTCCACCTGGCAAATCTGATCCATCCAAATCCTTCAAAAAGAATGCATTGTTACCTCTATAACCATAAATGACATAGGGACATTTCCATAGGAAATCAAATTTACCATGTTTACATTTCTCTTCTCTTCTAGAATCCCATTTAAGAACTTTGTCACATATATAAAATCATCTTCCTTAGTCTTATTTTCAAGTATCTTTTTAATATTTTCTTGAACAACTTGAGACTTTAGATAGACATCTTCCCTTGGTTGCTACAATTTTGTGGTTTGATTTATCCTTCTCTTGATATTATTAGTCATCAGTGATTTTTTCTTTTATAGATGACTAAACACTTATCCTAGATTTCTAGAAAAAAAGTTCATCAACATTGTGAGTTCTAGAAATCTCACTACCTTCATCATCCTTAGGATAATTTTTTTCACTATTTCATCATCCCATCATGTAAATCTCAACTCACCCATCCCAGAAAACCCATCATGGCCTCATCTCACTAATTTTGTCTATATTTTGTCACCTTTGGCCTCAATCCTCTATTTGTTTTGCCTAACCCCTCCACTGCTACCTAGATCCACCAATCAACTATCTCTCTTATATCTCCAGAAATGCCTCAAGCATTGATGGTCTCAAAATTATCTTTGAAGGCTCTTTAGATAAATCAAGTACATTGGATGTTGGGTCTTCAATACATCAGATTGTACACAACTCTGTTTTACATGTAAGGATCCCAAATCAAGTTTTCAAGCAAAGGCCAAGTCCAAGGAACCTTCCACTAGGTCACCTAGGGTTTCCTAGGTCATAGGGTTGATTTGGTGTTCTAAAATCTTTGTTTTTCTTGTGTAAAGAAGCTGCATTTAAATGAGAAGAAATTCAAGTAACTTGGTCCAAAACTAATCAAAAAACCATTCAAGAAAGGCCTCCTTGTCCAAAGCACAAATTCCGCAAGAGACAACTGCCCTTGTTCACATTTCTGCAAAAATGATCAAGTTGGTCATAAGCATAAAAGAGGTAAGGTAATAAGATGAATCATCACAATAAGATATCCACAACAAAGAGAAAGGCAAAAAACCCGTGTTTAAAGAGAATTAGGGTTTTGTGATTGATTGACAAGATAATGTTGCCAAGCAAAGAAACATCACAAGGACCACGAGGATAGAAGGAAAAGAAACACAACCAAGGACACATTGAAAATCTTCAGAAATCATGAATGAATAAATGAAAAAGGTGAGGTGAACCAAACAAAAATAAATGAACTTGAAAGGGCTATAGAAAACTTAGAAGACAACATTGTTTATTTTTCTCTAACAACCCTAAAACCTAAGAGTTTGGAAAGATGAACATAACAGGTCAAAAAGAAGATGATAAGTCCTCCTTCATAACAGCAAAAAGCATTCAAAGGATATTCAAGGTGCTTTTTAGGACTTGTCAAAGACAACACTGCTTCATTGCACCAAAGGAAAAAATGGTAAAGAACATCAATATGAGGGAGTCCTAGCTTTCAAAATTACAATCAAAGGCCTTCAAAATGGTCAGGACAAAGAAAACATAAGGTAAAGTGCCAAAGAAGAAAATCATGCTGAGAATAAGTTCACTCTTGAGAAGATGAGGTTTAAAAGTCCAAACAATGACAAAGAGATCAAAATCATGTGTTATGGCACCTGCAGAAGTTAGAAGTGGCCAAGGGAAAAACATGGTAAACCTGATGCACACCTCTCTGCCAAAAGGAGCTCACTATTAAAAATATCAGTAAAAGATAAGGAACACATGTTTTAAGTCTATTTGCACTAAAAAATGCCTAAGATAAATGAAGAAATGATTTCAGTTTTCAAAAGCGACATTTTGGACAGTCCCCTCAATTTCAAAGCCAAAAAAGGGGGCCTCTTCATATTTCAGTACACCATTACACAGAGAATTATTTAAGAAAAATTATGAGCACCTGCAAAAAGGGTCAAGGAGACATTAGTGAAAGTTTTGAAGTGACCCCAACCAAACATAGAAAAAGTGGGTTTATGAGTGTAATTTATTTCTCTCAAAGGGTATAAAAGTGTTTCAGTTTCCTTTCAATCTCATTCATCACTTGGTAAAGAGAAAAAGGGTTTCAAGAGAAAACAGGGTTTTTCTGGCTGTTTCTGGGAAAATTGGTCTGGCGCTGCGCAAATCACCGGTGCTAGGCTAATATAGGTTGGCGCTGTGCTAACCGGCCCTCTGCCCATTCAAAAATGCACTGCGCTACACTAATAACCCTCGGTGCTATGAAAATCTCAGGCGATGCGCAAACGCGGGCCCGACTCACCCTGAGACTGGCAGACACTGCCTCTCGCCTAGCAATGCACTAACGGACCACCCAACACCTCTACACGACTTCCTGGGCACTACGCAAACGTAGGCTCGACTCGCCCGAAGACCAGAAGACAGTGCACGTGCCCGGTGCTGCGCAAGCAGGCTAACCCGTCAGCTCGGGCAGGGTGCTGCGCAAATGCAAAGAGCCTTCAAAAGGTAGAATCTCTTGCCCTAATTCAATTTTTCGTCCTCCATTCGCCTCCAAGATCTGTAGAAGAGCCAATAATTGGTAAGTGGTCCTTTTTCCTTGTCCCCAAGCAAATTTTCAAGATTAATTTTTTTCTTTTGTGGCTTTAAAGAAAAAGCCCTAGGTGGGTAAACCCTATATCTTGCATACAAATGAGCCTCTATGATTAAAACCTCCTTAAAATCAGTTTGTTGTCATGTGAGGGTGAGTGAGTTAGAGTGACTACAATCCACTTTTTAGAAGGCCTCTTAAAGCTACAAGGCTACTAAACCCTAAGAACCCTAGCCTCCATACCACTCATTCTCCAAAGTTGACTCCATCATTTTTTCTTCACCTTGTTTCATCAAGCCCTAATTTGTAAACCAGTATCTCCTATCACCATGTTAGGAGTTGAGAACATTAGTGGTAGTGATAAAGGTCAAAAGCCTTTGAGACCAAAACATAAGGGAGGAAAAGTGAATAGATTGGAACCTCAAAGCACAGTGGCCATTACCTCCTCTCCTAGGTGTTTGGTCAATTTAGTGTGTCCTAAATTGCTAACATAAATTATCAACCAGGGATTCGTAAGCTGACGAAGTGTGGCGCACTATATGTGCAAGATAACCTATCTCCTACTTTTTGTCGTTTTTGGATTTTTATGAAATTCTAAAAGACAAGTATGGTTATGGATATTCAAGGCAATGATGTCCTTTATAATGATTTACCAACTTCAAACTTAAAAAGGAATTTGAAACATACAATGACAAAACTTGAAAGGAAATGAAAATGTGTTGCTAGCCTAATAAATCAAACAGTGAACTATTGAGCATGAAAACCAAATTATCCTTGCTGCTGTCTAAACACAAAAGAAACTATCCTTAAAGAAATCTAAGAATTGCAACAAAGTAAATCTAAATCAAATTACATCAACTTATATTCTAATCCCTCACCATTAGTCCAGCTATGGCTTACGGAGGTAACCATAAACAACTTGAGCAATCTGATATCTAATTTGCAGAAAAAGAAACTAATATCAAACTACACACTCATACTTCAATCCCTCACCATCAATCCAACTGTGGCTTTCGGAGGTAACTGAAAATGACATGAGCAATTTAATATATCTAACTTGCAGAAAGTAAACTAATATCAAACTACACACTCATACTTCAATCCCTCACCATCAGTCCAGCTGTGGCTTTCGGAGGTAACTGAAAATGACATGAGCAATTTGATATATCTAACTTGCAGAAAGTAAACTAATATCAAACTACACACTCATACTTCAATCCCTCACCATCAGTCCAGTTGTGGCTTTCGGAGGTAACTGAAAATGACATGAGCAATTTAATATATCTCAATCTAACTACTGAAGCAAATGTGCAAGACTGAAATAAACAAAGCAGTACTGGAATTAAACAAAAACTATGAAAAATAAATTATCAGAAGGACAATATTGATTCCATGTCATTAGTCATTATAAAAAGATGTGCAAATGCCCGGGCTGCCATGAAAAATTATGCTAAAAGCTATGATTTCAGAAAGCAATCTATTTAAGGAAATATGACAAAACAGAATTGAAAGCAACTTATCTAGAAAACATATAAAAGCCTCCTTGGATAGCAGGGGCCCTCTGCTACCAATTTGGTGAAGTCCTTCAGCTCCTTAAAGTTGTAATCAAAACAACATCAAAGAACTAAATTTCTCTATTAAAAAGAACTCACAAATCTACATCCCATTCCATCTTGAACTTTGTTACAAAAGACTCTCTATTCCTTTCTCCTATTCTCCTAATTTTTCATTACTTCCTCATTACTTATGATAGGAGAAAGCTTCTCCTATTTATACAAAATATGAGGAGTCATCTCATTAATGGGAGTCCATGAATCTCTCCCTCCATCTCTAGAGTTACAATCAAAATAGGAAATGATAAGACACATGTCTTTCTAGAGTTTCAACACAACTTGAGGAATGAGACACATATCCTTTTAGAGTTTCAATACAACAAGGAAGTGAGACACATATCCTCTTGATCCCATAATCTTCTCCAACCAAATTCGAATTTGGCCTTAGAGTGCCACATAAGGGTCTTCTAGAAGTCTCCTTTTTGACCTACACATGTCACAAAACTCACAACACATATATAGATATATGAAACTATGTTAATTTTCTAGTTTATAATCATAAATTCACTTTAAATACATAAAATAAATAACTTTGGAAAACAAGGATCCTAACCCATATATTTCTGAAAATGGTTACTTGATGTAGGGTTTTAGGTCAAATGGCTATGAAATAAGAGCTAAAATGGTTATGACATAATGGAAATATGTATGAATATGGAGAACACTTTTGAGACTCAACATACCCCCCAACTGAAGTTGTTGCATGTCCTCATGCAACTATTGCAATGATTCATTTGTCCATGAGTTGATCTTTTATAAGTTTTGACTCATATAGATTCATTCCAAACTTTGCTTCTTGATATTTTCCTTTTTGGCAATGTATAATACATTTGATTGCAACATTTTTTTTTTTTTTCAATGGTTGGTTCTTGTGTGACAACCATTTCTTTTCTTTTATTTATTTATTTATTTATTTAAGCATTGGTTCTTGTGTAACAATGCTTTATTTTCTTTGTTGCATCAAAGTTCATGAAAACATTTAGAATCAACTACTTCATCAATGAATTGATCATTTGCAAGGCATATAATATTTTGGATCATGTTGCAACAATAGTTAGTTGGGAAGTATATGTGGGTGGAAATGAAATGAAAATGTGTGATAGTGTATGACATGTGGATATGAAATGATGTCCCTTCCCCCCAACTAAAGATATGACAATGTGAAAAAGGGAGTGAGGAATTTTTCCAAAGTTACAAATTTAGCATTCTAATGAATTACATGACTAAAAATTAGAAAACAACATACCTTCACTTACCTTAAATGTGGATGAGTTGTGTATGTGTGGTGGCTGCAAAATTCTGATCATATTCTTCTTCAAGTGGCTGAACAAGAGGAGTTATGGATAAAGAGATGAGATGACTTTTTATTGTTTCTACTAAAACTTGTTGAATCTGCTCCAAAATGCTGAAAATAATAGTCTTCATGTCTTCAAAACTCATTGGCATAATTCCGACTATGTGAAAAGATGTTCTGATGTCGAACATAGTAGGAAATTGTTGACTTAGTGGCCATTAATGGATGCCACTAGTCAACACAAGAACTCTCACCATTGATGACAATGCGAGTCAAGATGCTCAAACACATCTTGCTAGGTACGAATGATTTTGCTGATGTCGAGTCACCTAGAAGATCTGACGAACAAGGGACATTAATGTATTCCCATTGTTTGTCAGCATGAGAACTTGCCATTAAGGCATGCAAGCCTCAAAGTTTTTTTACAAAGAACTTAGACTCAAAGGACTATGGACTCAATAATTTGCATTGAAGCAGGGCTTATTTGCGGAATGAAAATGACAAGAAATGGAAAATGAAAATGGAAGATGGCAATGGAGAGTAGAAATGGGAATGGACAATAAGCATGTGAATGAGCCTCTTGCTTTTATTTGTGGGTTATGAATGGACAAAAAGAAATGGAAAGTGGATGTGGATGTAAATGGAAAATATGAAGTGAAATGAGGTGAATGGTTTATTATGAGGTATGGATGTGATGGAGACAATAGTATCTGAAAGTTTTTCAAATGTTTGGATCTGATTTTACATCAGCATATTTCCTCTTTGTTGCTGATTATCCTCTTATGAAACAAATTGGTCTCTTAGAGAGACACCATTCTCTTGTAGTCATTTCTCCTTCCTCCTGGAACCCGCAAAAAACTAATACTTCTTCTGCAATGGAATGTAAGATTATCAAAGGAGAGAGGTGATCAATCTCTCTAGTTATGATATTTACACACAAAACTAAGAATTTGTATTAATGAAACAAGTTCTCAAAGGAAAAATCAAAAGAATTTATACCTATTTTGGAATTAGTGTCTCAAGTTGACTGTAGCTTCTTTTCAGCAATTTATTTCATTATTTACCATTTCAAACTCTAATTATGGATTTCTCATTGTGTAGATCTTGTTGAGACCTTTCCAACGATATTTGAATCATCAAAATCTGATTTTGTATGAGAAAGTTAGGCTAATTTGAACAATGAGGTTTTTCAGCTGCGGAATTGGAGAACAGCTGCGGAATTGAAGAACAGCTGCGGAATTGGACTTCAGCTGCAGAATGTCGACGGTTTCTGTAGCTAAAAATCTTGAATAAAAAGTTAGCCATTCATCATTCATCATCAGTTCAAAATTAATCAATACCTTCAGAAAAACGAGCAAATAACTTATTCATTTCATTGATTCAAAATTATTGATTTTTATTTATTTATTTATTTTAAACAACAGAAGAGAAATGCAAATTTTTTTTTTTTAATAACAAAATTGAAAAAAGAAAAATGCAATTTTTTTTTTTTTTTTTTTTAAATAACAAAATTGAAAAATACAATTTTTTTTTTTTTCATTTTTTTTTTTTTTTGAAAAATATTATATATGTTACATTTAAAAAAATATATACATATATCATTTTATTAAACAAGACAATTTATTAAACAAGGAAACTGAAACAAAAACATTGAATGCCATGATCGATTTCAGTAGCCCAAAATTCAAAATTGAATAGATCATGCGAAGAATTCAAATGCAACCGTAAACCCTTGAAAGATGAGAGTGGCTGCGTCGCTGGTGGATCAGTGCAGGTGAAGATCAGTGGTCAATGGAATGTGGATTGAATGCCACGAGAGACTTTGATTTTGATTAGAATTCTTCTTCTTGGATCTAGAAAACTTGATTATCAATGCAAAGTGCCGTTTTCAAATTCTTCACTCAGAAAAAACCGTTTTTCCTCACACGGCAGGCAAAAATGGCCTTCAAAGAACAGAGAAATTCTCCTAGACCGCCACGAATTTCGTAAAACGATTTCTAAGTTATCTAATTGACCACGTTGGCGAAAAAACCCATGTTTCGGTTTTTCAAAATTCATCCTCAATCGTTCAGAAAATGCGTTTCAAATTGACGTGTCAAAACAAAGTTGTGTTTCTGGAGATGCTGTAACAGAATCAATTTCTTTCGTTTCTGGTGGAGAATATTTCAGGTGGTAAATTTTAACCGTCACAGAATCAATTCTCCTTCCAACAACTCTCTCCACAAGGATTTCATCAGGCACATCTAAGATAATAAAGAGATCTGGCCTGATGCCAAGACTGTCAAGAGCAGCCGCTTATGACAAGCTTCGAGGGTAGTAGCCAACCATTTTCTTGTGCATCCTGTTGTGTTAGTCGCTCCTTCACTATCATGACAACAATATCATAAGACCCTTTTTCCATATACTCTTTTGCTCTTATCCCATTCTCTGTGCCTAATGCAACTTCTGCTTTCAGCAAGTCTCCAGAAGCAATATGTGCCAACCCATACTTTTTCGCGATGAGTTCACATTGCGTCCTTTTACCAGAGGCAGGCGCCCCAGATATCATAATCTTCAAGGGCTGTCGTTTTGCCATGGCCATTGGTATTGATTTTTGTTTATGTTTCTGTTTTTCAATTTTATTTTTTTTAATTTGCTCACATATATATTTTACTAAGCAAAATGATTTTGTTTGTTATTTTTTTTTTTTTTGGTTAATAAAATCACATGTTATATTTTTTTTAAATTTTTTTTTTTTAAATTAAAAATACACATGTATATTTTACTAAACAAAATAATTTTTTTTTATTTGTTTTGTTAATAAAATTACACATGTTGTATTTTGAAAATTTAAAAATATACATATGTAATTTACTAAACAAAACAATTTTTTTTTTTAAATGATTTTGTTATTAAAATTATATACATATTTTCAAAAATAAAAATATACATATATATCTTAGTAACAAAACAATTTAATTTTTTTATATATATTTTTTTTTATTTTCATTTTTTTTTAATTGATTTGTTTAATAAAATTATGTATGTGATATTTTCAAAAATTTAAAAATATACATATATATTCATTAAACAAAACAATTTATTGAAATCAAAGTTTTTCATGAAAACAACTTTTTTTTTTAAATTGTTGAATCAATTGAAATGATGAAGTTTTATTTTGTCTCCTTTTTTTTTCACATAACAATTCTTTTTCTGATCCTCCAGATCACACAAAGTGCAAGAGGAGAGCATACTCAAGAATTATTAAATTTTTTAGATGTAAGAAATAAGGCTACCTAGTTACACTTCACCGGCAACGGCGCCAAAATGTTTGGTCAATTTAGTGTGTCCTAAATTGCTAACATAAATTATCAACCAGGGATTCGTAAGCTGACGAAGTGTGGCGCACTATATGTGCAAGATAATCTATCTCTTACTTTTTGTCGTTTTTGGATTTTTATGAAATTCTAAAAGACAAGTATGGTTATGGATATTCAAGGCAATGATGTCCTTTATAATGATTTACCAACTTGAAACTGAAAAAGGAATTTGAAACATACAATGACAAAACTTGAAAGGAAATGAAAATGTGCTACTGAAATGAAAAAGGTGTTGCTAATCTAATAAATCAAAATAGTGAACTAGTGAGCATGAAACCAAACTATTCTTGCTGCTGTCTAAACACAAAAGAAACTATGCTGAAAGAAATCCAAAAGTTGCAATAAAGTAAATCTAAATCAAATTACATCAACTTGTCTTCTGGTCCCTCATCATTAGTCCAACTATGATTTTCGGAAGTAACCATAAACAACTTGAGTAACTGATATCTAACTTGCAGAAAGTAAACTAATATCAAACCACACATTCATAATTCAATCCCTCACCATCAGTCCAGCTGTGGCTTTCGGAGGTAACTGAAGATGTCATGCACAATTTAATATTTCTAACTTGCAGAAAAGAAACTAATATCAAACTACACACTCATACTTCAATCCCTCACCATCAGTCCAGCTGTGGCTTTCGGAGGTAACTGAAAATGACATGAGCAATTTAATATATCTAACTTGAAAAAAGTAAACTAATATCAAACTACACACTCATACTTCAATCCCTCACCATCAGTCCAGCTGTGGCTTTCGGAGGTAACTGAAAATGACATGAGCGATTTAATATATCTAACTTGCAGAAAGTAAACTAATATCAAACTACACACTCATACTTCAATCCCTCACCATCAGTCCAGCTGTGGCTTTCGGAGGTAACTGAAAATGACATGAGGAATTTAATATATCTAAATCTAACTACTGAAGCAAATGTGCAAGACTGAAATAAACAAAGCAATACCGGAATTAAACAAAAACTAAGAAAAAAATAAATTAACAGCAAAACAATATTGATTCCATGTCATTAGTCAAAAGATATGCAAATGCCCGGGCTGCCATGAAAAATTATGCTAAAAGCTATGATTTCAGAAAGCAATCTAAGTAAGGAAATATGACAAAACAGAATTGAAAGAAACTTATCTAGAAAACATGTAAAAGCCTCATTGGATAGCAGGGGCCCTCTGCTACCAATTTGGTGAAGTCCTTCAGCTCCTTAAAGATAAGATCACAATAGCATCAAAGAACTAAGCTTCTTTATTAAAAAGAACTCACAAATCTACATCCCATTCCATCTTGAACTTTGTTACAAAAGACTTCTCTACTACTTTTTAATTACTTCCTCATTACCTATGATAGGAGAAAGCTTCTCCTATTTATACAAAATATGAGGAGACATCTCATTAATGGGAGTCCATGAATCTCTCCCTCCATCTCTAGAGTTACAATCAAAATAGGAAATGATAAGACACATGTCTTTCTATAGTTTTAACACAACTTGAGGAATGAGACACATATCCTCCTAGAGTTTCAATACAACAAGGAAGTGAGACACATATCCTCTTGATCCCATAATCTTCTCCAACCAAATTCGAATTTGGTCTTAGAGTGCCACATAAGGGTCTTCTAGAAGTCTCCTTTTGACCTACACATGTCACAAAACTCATAACACATATATAGATATATGAAACTATGTTAATTTTCTAGTTTCTATTCATAAATTCACTTAAAATACATAAAATAAATAACTTTGGAAAACAAGGATCCTAACCCATATATTTATGAAAATGGTTACTTGATGTAGGGTTTTAGGTCAAATGGCTATGAAATAAGAGCTAAATGGTTATGACATAATGGAAATATGTATGAATATGGAGAACACTTTTGAGACTCAACATACCCCCAACTGAAGTTGTTGCATGTCCTCATGCAACTATTGCAATGATTCATTTGTCCATGAGTTGATCTTTGACTCATATAGATTCGTTCCAAACTTTGCTTCTTGATATTTTCTTTTTTGGCAAAGTATAATACATTTGATTGCAACACATTTTTTTTTTTTTTCAATGGTTGGTTCTTGTGTGACAACCATTTTTTTTTTTTTTTTTTTGAGCATTGGTTCTTGTGTAACAATGCTTTATTTTCTTTGTTGCATCAAAGTTCATGAAAACATTTAGAATCAACTACTTCATCAATGAATTGATCATTTGCAAGGCATATAATCTTTTGAATCATGTTGCAACAATAGTTGGTTGGGAAGCATATGTGGATGGAAATGAAATGAAAATGTGTGATAGTGTATAACATGTGGATATGAAATGATGTCCCTTCCCCCCCCAACTAAAGATATGACAATGTGGAAAAGGAAGTGAAGAATTTTTCCAAAGTTACAATTTTAGCATTCTAATGAATTACATGACTAAAAATTAGAAAACAACATACCTTCACTTACCTTAAATGTGGATGAGTTGTGTATGTGTGGTGGCTGCAAAATTCTGATCATATTCTTCTTCAAGTGGCTGAACAAGAGGAGTCATGGATAAAAAGATGAGATGACTTTTTATTGCTCTTACTAAAACTTGCTGAATCTGCTCCAAAATGCTGAAAATAATAGTCTTCATGTCTTCAAAACTCATTGGCACAATTCCTACTATGTGAAAAGATGTTCTGATGTCGAACATAGTAGGAAATTGTTGACTTAGTGGCCATTAATGGATGCCACTAGTCAACACGAGAACTCTCACAATTGATGACAATGAGAGTCAAGATGCCCAAACACATCTTGTTAAGTCTGAATAGTTTGCTGATGTCGAGGTCACCTAGAAGATGTGCGACGAACAAAGAGACATTAATGTATTCCCATTGTTTGTCGGCATGAGAACTTGCCATTAAGGCATGCAAGCCTCAAGGTGTTTTTACAAAAGAGCGTTGAGAATGCGACAAGATGATGGAGCTTAGTGAAAAGAAGTCGCCTTCATAAGTGGGCTGTCGAGGCAAATTACGGCGCAAAGTCTATTTTTAGACATACGGGCATGATTCGAGATTCCGATTGGAGATTCTTGAAGCATCCGACATGTTAACAAAATAGATGAGACTCATAGGGTTAAGGTCCGGGCTATTTTTAAATTTGTCTAAAAATATGGAAGTCAAATATTATTTACCCTTAATAATATTTTGACTATAAACAGCAGTTTACTCTCTTGGAGCACTTCAGTTTGAGTCATGGAGGTGGCTCATGCAACTGACAGAAGGAATCACGTGGTTCCTAGGGTTTGATAGCATCTTGCATGGTTGACTTCAGTTGGACTTCAGTGGCAGAAGTTTTGGAGGAGTTAACGGGACAGATAGTGGAGTTGTGTTCTGTTTATTTTAGTTGAACTAGTTGAGATTAGTTTAACTAGCTAATCGATTAGTTATGAGTGGAGTGAATTAAATATTATTTAATTCACTAATTAGTAACTCATTAGTCAACTCAAGAACACTTCAGTTCACTACAGTGCATGATCAGTTCGGTGGAGACCAGTGGAAGAGGTAGATGAAAGGGTGAGTAAAGCTATCAGTTGGAGGATCAGTTTTGCATGGGATTTGCATTACACTTGGAGGAATTGTCCATGACAATTGCGCAGTCAAGCCAAGGGGATTCGAACCTTGGATCTCTACATATATAGGCCATGATTGCGCAATAGAGGCAAGGCAATTGGCGGGGAGTTTTGAATCAGTAACCTGTTCAAAACTAAGCTAGATTGTGTGTGACTTTATGAGAAAGTACTGAGTACTTGTGAGGAGTATTGTACTTGTTTTGTTACATGATTTCTCCATTATAATATACACAATAGCTGCGGGGTTTTCAGCTATAGGCTTTCCCCATACATAGTAAGTTAATGTGTGATTGATTTGATGTGAGATTGCTTCTATTATTTCCGCATGTGACAATTAATTGTAGATGAGATTATGTGTTATGCATGCAATTCGAAATTGATGTGTAATCAGGTTAATCTCCATTGAATAAGTGATTTATTCAGCTAATTTCTACATGGTATCGGAGCAAGATTAATTGTCAAGATCTATTACGGTGATTGCAAACTTATTTCCTCGGAGAGAGTCTGCATACGGGCCAGGAAGCCTCCGGATTCATCTTTCTTCGGAAAGTGAAAGGTCTGGTAAAAGCCCCTTGCAGTCAATCTCTGATTTGGAAATAATTTGTTCTCAAGTGTAGATCGGAAGCGATAGAGCTTGGAGTTTGGAATTCGAAATTTTGCAGCAGATTTGTTTTCTTGGTGCCAGTGTTGAAAATGTCTTTCAACGGTTTGCGACTCGAATATGCTCTTGAAGGCAGTTCGAATTATGTTGCATGGAAGGATCGCATGGAAGCAGTCTTAGAAGATAATGGTCTGAAGGAGTTCGTAGATACGGATGTCCCAAAACCCACTGATGCAGCTTTAGTCGATGCATGGCAAAAGAAGATAGCGAAATGTCGAAGGATCCTATTGGAAGGCGTCAAGGATCATATTGTATCCAGCCTGCATGGAAAGGCTACTCCATATTTAATGTGGAAAGCTTTGACGGATCTATTCCAGAGTAAGAGTGACCAAAGGAAGCTGGCACTCAAAGATAAGCTCAGGAACATCAAGATGGAGAAGGGCGACAATATCGCCAAATACCTCACGAAGTTCACTCAATGCAGAGATGAGCTGGGAAGTGTGGGGGTTACTGTCGATGAAGAGGACATGGTCGACTTGGCTCTCCTTGGTCTTCCGAAGGCTTGGCACTCATATCAAGATAGTGTCAATGGTCGGGAGAAGCTGCCGGGATGGGAGCGCCTTTGGGCGGATCTCATGTAGGAGGAGATAAGGAGGACTACTCGAGATGGATCTTCATCAAAGGGAGCTGATGAAGAAAACTGCGCTTTGGTGTCCAAATAAAAGAAGGGGAAGGGTAAGAAAACCTCTCATTCTGGTGCTAAGGGCAAGAAGCAGGATATGGCGAAAGTGAAGTGTTTTCACTGCCATGATCACGGACATTATGCTACCAATTGTCCAAAGAAGAAGAAGAACAAGCAAGCGGGAAGATCTGCAAATGGAGAAGCTTTGGCTTCACAGTTCGAGCTTGACTTTTCACTGATTGCATGCTTGGTTTCAAGTGTGATGGGATCGATGTGGTTCTTGGACAGCGGTGCGTCATTTCGTATGACGGGAGATCGGGAGTTGTTCTCAAATCTGGAGAACAAAGATTTGGGTGTGCACATCGAGATGGGCGATGATGGTAGATACAGTGCGACTGGTATCGGTACCGTATCCTTTCAGAGGGAGTCTGGTAAACCCTTTGTCTTAAAGGATGTCATGCATGTACCCGGATTGAAGAAGAACCTGATTTCAGTAGCGATGTTGGAGGATAAGGGGTACGATGTGGTCTTCAGCGAAGGAAAAGCCTTCCTGCGCAGTAAGACTACTGGAGAGACCCGGAAGATAGGGGTTCGAACTCAGAACCTTTATCAGTTGCAGGTAGATGACTGCGCAGCTATGGCATGCAAGGCTGGAGATGTGGTGAGCCGGGATGATGAAGGCGAACTATGGCACAGGAGATTGGGCCATCTTCACCATGGAGCTTTGAAGATTCTGCAGCAGATTTCTACTGGACTTCCTAAGGGCACTCTTGCGCAGTCAGATCAGTGCAAGGGGTGTACTTTAGGGAAGTATGTGAAAGCCACCTTTCACGAAAAGGATAGTCACGCCACGACGATCCTTGAGAGAGTTCACACAGACGTGTGTGGTCCTTTCTCAGTTGCTTCGACAGCAAAGCACAGGTATTATGTGATCTTTGTTGATGATTTCTCTCGAAAGTGCTGGATCTTCTTCATGCGGAAGAAGAGCGATACATTCGCGAAGTTCTGTGAGTTTAAAGCACTGGTCGAGAAGGAGTCGGGGAAGAAGGTGATTGCTCTAAGGAGTGATAACGGTGGTGAATTCATCTCGGCTGAATTCAAGGAGTTCTGCAGCGCAGAAGAGCTCATCGCACCCCATAACCCACAGCAGAACGGGGTGGCTGAGCGGAAGAACAGAACGATCGTGGGTGCTGCACGGGCGATGTTGCATGATCAGGGCCTACCCCTTCCCTTGTGGGCTGAGGCATGCAATACAGCAGTGTATGTGCAGAACCGTTGTCCTCACAAGGTTCTTGGCATGAGTACACCAGAGGAGGCTTATTCTGGCAAGAGGCCTGATATTTCCCATTTGCGGATTTTCGGATCTCCTGTCTACATGCATGTGACGAAGGATGCGCGAAGGAAGCTGGATCCAACTGCTGAAGTTGGAATATTTGTGGGGTACACTGATACACCTCACAACTATCGGGTGTATGTGCCAGACAGTCGCAAGACTGTTGTGCGACGGGATATAAAATTTCAGGAGGAGAAAGCCATGCGGTGTTCGCTTGAGAGGGAGCTACACTTGCATGCAGATGAGGAGCTGTTAGTTCCTAAGGAGGAGCTTCCGGATGTGGATCAGCCACAAGAGGAGGTTCAGGAGATGGAAGAAACCACCCATGCAGCGCCAACCATCAGAGGGCGCATGCGCACTACAGAAGCTGAGCGACTGGCTCGGGATGCAGAGAAGGTTGTAGGACCACCTACAGCACAGCGCAGACAGAGACAGTCACCGGATCGGTACATTGGATACATGGCTCTTGTGAGTCAATGTGTTGTGACGGAGCCATCCTCTTTTGAGGAAGCTGTGGAGGAACCCGCATGGGTTGATGCCATGATCGAAGAATATGATTCGATCATCAGGAACAGTGCATGGGAGATTGTCCCAAGACCGGTTGGGAGATCAGTTGTAGGTTCGCGATGGATCTACAAGGTGAAGCAGGCGGCTGACGGGAGTGTGGAGAAGTACAAGGCGAGATTTGTCGCCCGTGGCTTCTCACAGATCGAAGGGATTGACTATGAGGAGACTTTTGCACCTGTCGCAAGGTACTCTTCCATACGGACGATCCTTGCTCTCTCAGCGCAGATGGGGTGGCACATTCATCGGATGGATGTGAAGACTGCGTTCCTCAATGGAGTTATTGAGGAGGAGGTGTACATAGAGCAGCCTGAAGGTTTTGAGATCTTCAGCAGTGAGTCGCATGTGTGCCGACTCAAGAGAGCACTGTACGGGCTGAAGCAAGCACCTCGTGCTTGGTACACTCGGATAGGCAGCTACTTCACCGGGCTTGGATTCTCCAAGAGTGAGGCAGATCCAAACCTGTACCAGATTGTGGTGGAGGGGAAGCTGTTGATCATCGTACTGTATGTAGATGATCTGATTTTGACTGGCGATGAGCAGTTGATACTTTCATGCAAGGAGGATCTTGCACGAGAGTTTGAGATGAAGGACTTGGGCATCCTTCATTATTTCATGGGATTGGAGATTTGGCAGCGCAGCGGAGGACTGTTTGTTTCTCAGGGCAAGTATGCCCGGGAGATTCTGGAGAGGTTCAACATGCAAGGCTGCAAGCTTGTTGACACTCCTATTCCTGGTGGTTGGAGGAAGGAGGATGCTACTTCAACGAAGGTAGTGGATGCCACTGTCTATCGACAGTTGGTGGGGTCGCTTATGTATCTGGTCAATACACGACCCGATATATGCTATGCAGTTAACCAGCTTTCGCAAGCTATGGTTAAGCCTACCAAGCTCTTTTGGAAGGCGGGCAAGCATGTATTGCGCTATATCAGAGGCACATCGGGATATGGTTTATGGTACAGACAGGAGGATGGAGCGAAGCTTTCTGGCTTCACTGATGCAGATTGGGCAGGGAGTCCAACGGACCGGAAGAGCACTTCTGGAGGAGTTTTCAGCATTGGGTCGACAGCAGGTTCCTGGTACAGCAGGAAGCAGAGATCCGTGGCACTCAGTTCAGCAGAGGCCGAGTACATGGCGGCAAGTTTGGCTGCATGCGAGGCTATTTGGATGAGGAAGATCCTCGCAGGTTTGTTCAGGTTGCATTTGGAGCCTACAGTGATCTACTGTGATAACCAGAGCTGCATCAAGCTCTCGGCTAATCCAGTATTTCATGATAGGTCCAAACACATCGACATCAGGTACCATCATATCAGAGATTGTGTTCAATGGAGAATCATGATGCTTTCATATGTTCCCACGGAGGATCAGGATGCCGACATCCTGACGAAGGCGCTCACCAGGAGCAAGTTCGAATTCCACAGAGGCAGGATAGGGGTTGCAGATAATCCATATCTTGCTGAGAGGGAGTGTTGAGAATGCGGCAAGATGATGGAGCTTAGTGAAATGAAGTCGCCTTCACTAAGTGGGCCCGCAGGCAAATTCTGGCGCAAAGTCTATTTTTAGACATACGGAGCATGATTCGAGAATTCCAGTTGGAGATTCTTGAAGCATGCGACATGTTGGTAAAAATAGATGAGACTCATATTTTTAGGTCACAGGCTATTTTTAGACTGCCTCTCCTAAAAATATGGAAGTCAAATATTATTTACCCTTAATAATATTTTGACTATAAACAATAGTTTACTCTCTTGGAGCACTTCAGTTCGAGCTACAGAAGTGGCTCATGCAACTGACAGAGGAATCACATGGTTCCTAGGGTTTGATGGCATCTTGCATGGTTGACTTCAGTTGGACTTCAGTGGCAGAAGTTTTGGAGGAGTTAATGAGAAGGATAGTGGAGTTGTGTTCTGTTTATTTTAGTTGAACTAGTTGAGATTAGTTTAACTAGCTAATCAATTAGTTATGAGTGGAGTGAATTAAATATTATTTAATTCACTAATTAGTAACTCATTAGTCAACTCAAGAACACATCAGTTCATTACAGTGCATGATCAGTTCAGTGGAGACCAGTGGAAGAGATAGATGAAAGGGTGAGTAAAGCTATCAGTTGGAGGATCAGTTTTGCATGGGATTTGCATTACACTTGGAGGAATTTTCCATGACAATTGCGCAGTCAAGCCAAGGGGATTCGAACCTTGGATCTCTACATATACAGGCCATGATTGCGCAATAGAGGCAAGGCAATTGGCGGGGAGTTTTGAACCAGTTACCTGTTCAAAACTAAGCTAGATTGTGTGTGACTTTATGAGAAAGTACTGAGTACTTGTGAGGAGTATTGTACTTGTTTTGTTACATGATTTCTCCATTATAATATACACAATAGCTGCGGGGTTTTCAGCTATAGGCTTTCCCATACATACTGAGTTAATGTGTGATTGATTTGATGTGAGATTGCTTCTATTATTTCCGCATGTGACAATTAATTGTAGATGAGATTATGTGTTATGCA
The DNA here is from genome assembly GCA_034641835.2 of Pinus albicaulis. Classification (NCBI taxonomy): domain Eukaryota; kingdom Viridiplantae; phylum Streptophyta; class Pinopsida; order Pinales; family Pinaceae; genus Pinus; species Pinus albicaulis. The sequence continues at coordinate 834,834,383 of CM076577.1, read as the reverse complement.
TGCAATTCGAAATTGATGTGTAATCAGGTTAATCTCCATTGAATAAGTGATTTATTCAGCTAATTTCTACAAGAACCTAGACTCAAAGGACTATGGACTCAATAATTTGCATTGCAGCAGGGCTTATTTGCGGAATGAAAATGACAAGAAATGGAAGATGGAAATGGAAGATGAAAATTGAAATGGGCAATAAGCATGTGAATGAGCCTCTTGCTTTTATTTGTGGGTTATGAATGGACAAAAAGAAATGGAAAGTGGATGTGAATGTAAATGGAAAATATGAAGTGAAATGAGGTGAATGGTTTATTATGAGGTATGGATATGATGGAGACAATAGTATCTGAAAGTTTTTCAAGTTTTTGGATCTGATTTTGCATCAGCATATTTCCTCCTTTTTGTTGCTGATCATCCTCTTATGAAACAAATTGATCTCTTAGAAAGACACCATTCTCTTGTAGTCATTTGTCCTTCCTCCTGGAACCTGCAAAAAAACTAATACTTCTTCTGCAATGGAATGTAAGATTATCAAAGGGAGAGAAGTGATCAATCTCTCTAGTTATGATATTTACACACAAAACTAAGAATTTGTATTAATGAAACAAGTTCTCAAAGGAAAAATCAAAAGAATTTATACCTGTTTTGGAATTAGTGCCTCAAGTTGAATGTAGCTTCTTTTCAGCAATTTATTTCATTATTTGCCATTTCAAACTCTAATAATGGATTTCTCATTGTATAGATATTGTTGAGACCTTTCAAACGATACTTGAATCATCAAAATCTGATTTTGTATGAGAAAGATACGCTGATTTGAACAATGAGGTTTTTCAGCTGCGGAATTGGAGAACAGCTGCGGAATTTGACTTCAGCTGCGGAATTGAAGAACAGCTGCGGAATTGGACTTCAGCTGCAGAATGTCGACGATGTGATGGAGACAATAGTATCTGAAAGTTTTTCAAGTGTTTGGATCTTATTTTGCATCAGCATATTTCCTCTTTGTTGCTGATCATCCTCTCATGAAACAAATTGGTCTCTTAGAGAGACACCATTCTCTCGTAGTCATTTGTCCTTCCTCCTGGAACCTGCAAAAAAAACTAATACTTCTTCTGCAATGGAATGTAAGATTATCAAAGGGAGAGAGGTGATCAATCTCTCTAGTTATGATATTTACACACAAAACTAAGAATTTGTATTAATGAAACAAGTTCTCAAAGGAAAAATCAAAGGAATTTATACCTGTTTTGGAATTAGTGCCTCAAGTTGAATGTAGTTTCTTTTCAGCAATTTATTTCATTATTTTCCATTTCAAACTCTAATGATGTATTTCTCATTGTATAGATCTTGTTGAGACCTTTCCAACGATACTTAAATCATCAAAATCTGATTTTGTATGAGAAAGTTAGGCTGATTTGAACAATGAGGTTTTTCAGCTGCGGAATTGCAGAACAGCTGCGGAATTGCAGAACAGCTGCGGAATTGGACTTCAGCTGCGGAATTGGAGAACAGCTGCAGAATTGGACTTTAGCTGCGGAATGTCGACGGTTTCTGTAGCTAAAAATCTTGAATAAAAAGTTAGCCATTCATCCTTCATCATCAATCCAAAATTAATCAATACCTTCAGAAAAACGAGCAAATTAACTTATTCATTTCATTGATTCAAAGTTATTGAATTTTTTTTTTTTTAAATGAATTATACAAAGCACAAAATGAAGAGCATCCTAGTTTTGGCCTTTGAAATAAAGTTTCAACAAATGATGCTAAATAAATAAACATCATAATGGTTGGCGTTTAATAATGTCGTTGAAGCACCAAAAATTGCTGGGTCAAGTGCGAGCTCAACAATGCCAATCTTATCTTGAGGAAGAGGATTACCATCCTCGCCAAGGATGAATAGAGAACAACCCATAGCTGGAGTGCTGAACGCCGCACGGAACTGTGATTGTAACAATGAACCTACAACAAATCCACCACCAATTTTGGTACCACCACGATACTCTATAACTGGCTTTGTAAGAGGCTCTTCTCATTAGCCATAGGTATTCATCAACATTCGATGCCTTGCTACTGGGACTAAAGCATCTAATGCTTTGACCAGTCAAGACCAGCAACACAATTTGTTCGGAAACTTCAGTACATTTCTGAATTTGAAATAAATATCAGTGCTTTGCAGGCTGAAGAGTTAGAAGTGTTAGTCGTTCAAACAATGCAAGAGAGAAGAATTACTGAAATCCAATATTCAGAAAACGAAATTGAATTAAATTCAAAAATGAGTGGAATGTGCATTGAATGCCATGATAAGAGTTTGATTTTGATTAGAATTCTTCTTCTTGGATTTAGAGAACCGAATTATCAATGCAGAGTGCGGTTTTCAAATTCTTCACTCAGAAAAAACCGTTTTTCCTCACGCGGCAGGCAAAAATGGCCTTCAAAGGACCGAGAATTTCTCCCAGACTGCCACGAATTTCTTAAAACGGTTTCTGGGTTATCTAATTGACCATGTTGGCAAAAAAACCCATGTCGTGGATTTTCAAAATTCATCCTCAATCGATCAGAAAACGTGTTTGAAAATGACGTGTCAATAACAGTTTGCGTTTTTCTGGGTTCTGCCTCAGCAACAAAAATCGTTTTCTTCAGAACGTGGTTCAAAATTGCGTTTTTCTGAGAATGAAATACAACTTCTGGTTTGCTGATTTCCATATGTAAAGAGTGTTGTTATCCTGAGCATTCTTCAGTTCAGTCAAGGCACGTTTTTTTTTTTTCTGTTTGAAAATTTTGTCAATTTCATTGCCTTGTTCTCTTACATGCCATTTTATGAATCTGAAGGAGCGTTTGATGATGGCAGGCGGCATTGGCAAGGCTGACAGGCCTGGTATAATAAAAGGAATTGGCATTTGGGAACTTGACAGGTTTGAATGGCAAGAGATTGCATGAAGGCCTCACAAATTCTTTCAAGGATTTGGGGAATTTGATGATGTTTTCAGCTTGAATCCTACAGGTCGATAATGCTGTCATAAGCTCTGAAACACAGCAACCTAGCAGCCTTGCAACATCTCTAACTCCATCATTTTCAACTTCTACATGATTTTCATTATCAAAAGCAAAGAAAATCTGATGTTTCCGAGTCATAATACAGCTGCAAGCATCGTAAATGGTTGAATTTTTATGTTTTCTGTTGAGAGTAATTCATTTTTTTCAAAATGCCATGGCCATTTCATTTTTGTTTATTGATTTGTTTTTGTTATTGTTATTGTTTGTTTGTTTGTTTGTTTGTTTTGTTTTTTTTTTTTTTTTTTTTTAATTTATTTGTTTTGTTAATAAAAATATATGTTATATTTTTAAAAATTTAAAATACACATATAAATTTTACTAAACAAAATGATTTTTTTTTTTTTTTTAATTTTAATTTTTATTTGTTTTGTTAATAAAATTACACATGTTAAATTTTGAAAAATTAAAATATACATATGTAATTTACTAAACAAAACAATTTATTGAATTTTATTTTTTTTTAAATGATTTGTTATTAAAATTATATATATATATTTTCAAAAATAAAAATATACATATATATCTTAGTAACAAAACAGTTTAATTTTTTATTTTTTATTTTTTATTTTCATTTTTTTTTAATTGATTTGTTTAATAAAATTATGTATGTGATATTTTCAAAAATTTAAAAATACACATATATATTCATTAAACAAAACAATTTTATTGAAATCAAAGTTTTTCATGAAAACAATTTTTTTTTTAAATTGTTGAATCAATTGAAATGATGAAGTTTTATTTTGTCTCCTTTTCTTTTTTTTTCTTTTTCACATAACAATTCTTTTTCTGATCCTCCAGATCACACAAAGTGCAAGAGGAGAGCATACTCAAGAATTATTAAATTTTATACATAACAATCCTTTTTTTCTGATCCTCCAGATCACACGAAGTGCAGGAAGAGAGCATACTCAAGAATTATTAATTTTTTTAGATGTAAGAAATAAGGCTACCTAGTTACACTTCCCCGGCAACGGCGCCAAAATGTTTGGTCAATTTAGTGTGTCCTAAATTGCTAACATAAATTATCAACCAGGGATTCATAAGCTGACGAAGTGTGGCGCACTATATGTGCAAGATAACCTATCTCTTACTTTTTGTCGTTTTTGGATTTTTATTGATCTTGGTTGGTTTCCTAATGTGAGATGGAAATTCTAAAAGACAAGTATGGTTATGAATATTCAAGGCAATGATGTCATTTATAATGATTTACCAACTTGAAACTGAAAAAGGAATTTGAAACATACAATGACAAAACTTGAAAGGAAATGAAAATGTGCTACTGAAATGAAAAAGGTGCCGCTAATCTAATAAATCAAAACAGTGAACTAGTGAGCATGAAACCAAACTATTCTTGCTGCTGTCTAAACACAAAAGAAACTATGCTGAAAGAAATCTAAAAGTTGCAATAAAGTAAATCTAAATCAAATTACATCAACTTGTCTTCTGATCCCTCATCATTAGTCCAGCTATGATTTTCAGAAGTAACCATAAACAACTTGAGTAACTGATATCTAACTTGCAGAAAGTAAACTAATATCAAACCACACATTCATAATTCAATCCCTCACCATCAGTCCAGCTGTGGCTTTCGGAGGTAACTCAAGATGTCATGCACAATTTAATATTTCTAACTTGCAGAAAGGAAACTAATATCAAACTACACATCCATAATTCAATCCCTCACCATCAGTCCAGCTGTGGCTTTCGGAGGCAACTGAAGATGTTATGAGCAATTTAATATATCTAACTTGCAGAAAGGAAACTAATATCAAACTACACATTTCATAATACAATCCTTCACCATCAGTCCAGCTGTGGCTTTCGGAGGCAACTGAAGATGTTATGAGCAGTTTAATATATCTAAATTTGCAGAAAGGAAACTAATATCAAACTACACATTTCATAATACAATCCCTCACCATCAGTCCAGCTGTGGCTTTCGGAGGTAACTGAAAATGACATGAACAATTTAATATATCTAAATCTAACTACTGAAGAAAATGTGCAAGACTGAAATAAACAAAGCAATACCGGAATTAAACAAAAACTAAGAAAAAAATAAATTAACAGCAGAACAATATTGATTCCATGTCATTAGTCAAAAGATATGCAAATGCCCGGGCTGCCATGAAAAATTATGCTAAAAGCTATGATTTCAAAAAGCAATCTAAGTAAGGAAATATGAAAAAACAGAATTGAAAGCAACTTATCTAGAAAACATGTAAAAGCCTCCTTGGATAGCAGGGGCCCTCTGCTACCAATTTGGTGTAGTTCTTAGCTCCTTGAAGTTGTAATCAAAACAGCATCAAAGAACTGAATTTCTCTATTAAAAAGAACTCACAAATTTATATCCCATTCCATCTTGAACTTTGTTACAAAAGACTTCTCTACTACTTTTTCATTACTTTCTCATTACCTATGATAGGAGAAAGCTTCTCCTATTTATACAAAATATGAGGAGACATCTCATTAATGGGAGTCCATGAATCTCTCCCTCCATCTCTAGAGTTACAATCAAAATAGAAAATGATAAGACACATGTCTTTCTAGAGTTTCAACACAACTTGAGGAATGAGACACATATCCTCTTAGAGTTTCAATACAACAAGGAAGTGAGACACATATCCTCTTGATCCCATAATCTTCTCCAACCAAATTCAAATTTGGCTTTAGAGTGCCACATAAGGGTCTTCTAGAAGTCTCCTTTTGACCTACACATGTCACAAAACTCATAACACATATATAGATATATGAAACTATGTTAATTTTCTAGTTTCTAATCATAAATTCACTTAAAATACATAAAATAAATAACTTTGGAAAGCAAGGATCCTAACCCATATATTTATGAAAATGGTTACTTGATGTAGGGTTTTAGGTCAAATGGCTATGAAATAAGAGCTAAATGGTTATGACATAATGGAAATATGTATGAATATGGAGAACATTTTTGAGACTCAACATACCCCCCAACTGAAGTTGTTGCATGTCCTCATGCAGCCATTGCAATGATTCATTTGTCCATGAGTTGATCTTTTATGAGTTTTGACTCATATAGATTCATTCCAAACTTTGCTTCTTGTTTTTTTCCTTTTTGGCAAAGTATAATACATTTGATTGCAACATATTTTTTTTTTTTTCAATGGTTGGTTATTGTGTGACAACCATTTTTTTTTTTTAAGCATTGGTTCTTGTGTAACGATGCTTTATTTTCTTTGTTGCATCAAAGTTCATGAAAACATTTAGAATCAATTACTTCATCAATGAATTGATCATTTGCAAGGCATATAATCTTTTGGATCATGTTGCAACAATAGTTGGTTGAGAAGTATATGTGTATGGAAATGAAATGAAAATGTGTGATAGTGTATGACATGTGGATATGAAATGATGTCCCTTCCCCCCAACTAAATATATGACAATGTGAAAAAGGGAGTGAGGAATTTTTCCAAAGTTACAATTTTAGCATTCTAATGAATTACATGACTAAAAATTAGAAAACAACATACCTTCACTTACCTTAAATGTGGATGAGTTGTATGTGTGGTGGCTGCAAAATTCTGATCATATTCTTCTTCAAGTGGCGAAACAAGAGGAGTCATGGATAAAGAGATAAGATGACTTTTTATTGCTTCTACTAAAACTTGCTCACTAAAACATTTAGAATCAATTACTTCATCAATGAATTGATCATTTGTAAGGCATATAATCTTTTGGACCATGTTGCAACAATAGTTGGTTGAGAAGTATATGTGGGTGAAAATGAAATGAAAATGTGTGATAGTGTATGACATGTGGATATGAAATGATGTCCCTTCCCCCCCCAACTAAAGATATGACAATGTGGAAAAGGGAGTGAAGAATTTTTCCAAAGTTACAATTTTAGCATTCTAATGAATTACATGACTAAAAATTAGAAAACAACATACCTTCACTTACCTTAAATGTGGATAAGTTGTGTAGTGTGGTGGGTGCAAAATTCTGATCATATTCTTCTTCAAGTGGCTGAACAAGAGGAGTCATGGATAAAGAGATGAGATGACTTTTTATTGCTCCTACTAAAACTTGCTGAATCTGCTCCAAAATGCTGAAAATAATAGTCTTCATGTCTTTAAAACTCATTGGCACAATTCCTACTATGTGAAAAGATGTTCTGATGTCGAACATAGTAGGAAATTGTTGACTTAGTGGCCATTAATGGATGCCACTAGTCAACACGAGAACTATCACCATTGATGACAATGAGAGTCAAGATGCCCAAACACATCTTGCTAGATACGAATGATTTTGCTGATGTCGAGTCACCTAGAAGATCTGACGAACAAGAGACATTAATGTATTCCCATTGTTTGTCAGCATGAGAACTTGCCATTAAGGCATGCAAGCCTCAAGGTGTTTTTACAAAGAACTTAGACTCAAAGGACTATGGACTCAATAGTTTGCATTGAAGCAGGGCTTATATGCAGAATGAAAATGACAAGAAATGAAAGATGGAAATGGAAGATGAAAATGGAAAGTAGAAATGGAAATGGGCAATAAGCATGTGAATGAGCTTCTTGCTTTTATTTGTGGGTTATGTATGGACAAAAAGAAATGGAAAGTGGATGTGAATGTAAATAGAAAATATGAAGTGAAATGAGGTGAATGGTTTATTATGAGGTATGGATGTGATGGAGACAATAGTATCTGAAAGTTTTTCAAATGTTTGGATCTGATTTTACATCAGCATATTTCCTCCTCTTTGTTGCTGATCATCCTCTTATGAAACAAATTGGTATCTTAGAGAGACACCATTCTCTTGTAGTCATTTGTCCTTCCTCCTGGAACCTGCAAAAAAACTAATACTTCTTCTGCAATGGAATGTAAGATTATCAAATGAGAGAGGTGATCAATCTCTCTAGTTATGATATTTACACACAAAACTAAGAATTTGTATTAATGAAACAAGTTCTCAAAGGAAAAATCAAAGGAATTTATACCTGTTTTGGAATTAGTGCCTCAAGTTGAATGTAGCTTCTTTTCAGCAATTTATTTCATTATTTTCCATTTCAAACTCTAATGATGTATTTCTCATTGTATAGATCTTGTTGAGACCTTTCCAACGATACTTAAATCATCAAAATCTGATTTTGTATGAGAAAGTTAGGCTGATTTGAACAATGAGATTTTTCAGCTGCGGAATTGCAGAACAGATGCGGAATTGGAGAACAGCTGCGGAATTGGACTTTAGCTGCGGAATGTCAACGGTTTCTGTAGCTAAAAATCTTGAATAAAAAGTTAGCCATTCATCCTTCATCATCAATCCAAAATTAATCAATACCTTCAGAAAAACGAACAAATTAACTTATTCATTGCATTGATTCAAAATTATTGAATTTCTTCTTCTTCTTTTTTTTTTTTTTTTTTTTTAATGAATTATACAAAGCACAAAATGAAGAGCATCCTAGTTTTGGCCTTTGAAATAAAGTTTCAACAAATGATGCTAAATAAATAAACATCATAATGGTTGGCGTTTAATAATGTCGTTGAAGCACCAAAAATAGCTGGGTCAAGTGCGAGCTCAACAATGCCAATCTTATCTTGAGGAAGAGGATTACCATCCTCGCCAAGGATGAATAGAGAACAACCCATAGCTAGAGTGCTGAACGCCGCACGGGACTGTGATTGTAACAATGAACCTACAACAAATCCACCACTAATTTCGGTACCACCACAATACTCTATAACTGGCTTTGTAAGAGGCTCTTCTCATTAGCCATAGGTATTCATCAACATTCGATGCCTCGCCACTGGGACTAAAGCATCTAATGCTTGACCAGTCAAGACCAGCAACACAATTTGTTCGGAAACTTTAGTACATTTCTGAATTTGAAATAAATATCAGTGCTTTGCAGGCTGAAGAGTTAGAAGTGTTAGCCGTTCAAACAATGCAAGAGAGAAGAATTACTGAAATCCAACATTCAGAAAACGAAATTGAATTAAATTCAAAAATGAGTGGAATGTGCATTGAATGCCATGATAAGAGTTTGATTTTGATTAGAATTCTTCTTCTTGGATTTAGAGAACCGAATTATCAATGCAGAGTGCGGTTTTCAAATTCTTCACTCAGAAAAAACCGTTTTTCCTCACGCGGCAGGCAAAAATGGCCTTCAAAGGACCGAGAATTTCTCCCAGACTGCCACGAATTTCTTAAAACGGTTTCTGGGTTATCTAATTGACCATGTTGGCAAAAAAACCCATGTCGTGGATTTTCAAAATTCATCCTCAATCGATCAGAAAACGTGTTTGAAAATGACGTGTCAATAACAGTTTGCGTTTTTCTGGGTTCTGCCTCAGCAACAAAAATCGTTTTCTTCAGAACGTGGTTCAAAATTGTGTTTTTCTGAGAATGAAATACAACTTCTGGTTTGCTGATTTGCCATATGTAAAGAGTGTTGTTATCCTGAGCATTATTTAGTTCAGTCAAGGCACGTTTTTTTTTCTCTTTGAAAATTTTGTCAGTTTCAATGCCTTGTTCTCTTACATGCCATCTTATGAATCTGAAGGAGCGTTTGGTGATGGCAGGCGGCATTGGCAAGGCTGACAGGCCTGGTATAATAAAAGGAATTGGCATTTGGGAACTTGACAGGTTTGAATGGCGAGAGATTGCATGAAGGCCTTACAAATTCTTTCAAGGATTTGGGGAATTTGATGATGTTTCCAGCTCGAATCCTACAGGTCGATAATGCTGTCATAAGCTCTGAAACACTGCAACCTAGCAGCCTTGCAGCATCTCTAACTCCATCATTTTCAACTTCTACGTGATTTTCATTATCAGAAGCAAAGAAAATCTGATGTTTCCGAGCGATAATACAGCTGCAAGCATCGTAAATGGTTGAATTTTTATGTTTTCTGTTGAGAGTAATTCATTTTTTCAAAATGCCATGGCCATTTCATTTTTGTTTATTGATTTGTTATTGTTATTGTTTTGTTTGTTTGTTTGTTTGTTTTTTTTTTTTTTTTTTAATTTATTTGTTTTGTTAATAAAACTATATGTTATATTTTTAAAAATTAAAAATACACATATAAATTTTACTAAACAAAATGATTTTTATTTTTATTTGTTTTGTTAATAAAATTACACATGTTAAATTTTGAAAAATTAAAAATATACATATGTAATTTACTAAACAAAACAATTTATTGAAAAAAAAAATTTCCCTTTTTTAAAAAAAAAAATGTTTTGTTATTAAAATTATATATATTTTCAAAAATTTTAAAAATATACATATATATCTTAGTAACAAAACAATTTAAATTTTTTTTTATATATATATTTTTAATTTTCAACTGATTTGTTTAATAAAATTATGTATGTGATATTTTCAAAAATTTAAAAATACACATATATATTCATTAAACAAAACAATTTTATTGAAATCAAAGTTTTTCATGAAAACAATTTTTTTTTTTTAAATTGTTGAATCAATTGAAATGATGAAGTTTTTATTTTGTCTCCTTTTTTTTTTTTTTTTTTACATAACAATTATTTTTCTGATCCTCCAGATCACACAAAGTGCAGGAGGAGAGCATACTCAATAATTATTAATTTTTTTTTACATAACAATTCTTTTTTCTGATCCTCTAGATCACACAAAGTGCAAGAGGAGAGCATACTCAAGAATTATTAATTTTTTTTTTAGATGTAAGAAATAAGGCTACCTAGTTACACTTCCCCGGCAACGGCGCCAAAATGTTTGGTCAATTTAGTGTGTCCTAAATTGCTAACATAAATTATCAACCAGGGATTCGTAAGTTGACGAAGTGTGGCGCACTATATGTGCAAGATAACCTATCTCTTACTTTTTGTCCTTTTTGGATTTTTATGAAATTCTAAAAGACAAGTATGGTTATGGATATTCAAGGCAATGATGTCCTTTATAATGATTTACCAACTTGAAACTGAAAAATGAATTTGAAACATACAATGACAAAACTTGAAAGGAAATGAAAATGCGCTACTGAAATGAAAAAGGTGTTGCTAATCTAATAAATCAAAACAGTGAACTAGTGAGCATGAAACCAAACTATTCTTGCTGCTGTCTAAACACAAAAGAAACTATGCTGAAAGAAATCCAAAGTTGCAATAAAGTAAATCTAAATCAAATTACATCAACTTGTCTTCTGATCCCTCATCATTAGTCCAGCTATGATTTTCGGAAGTAACCATAAACAACTTGAGTAACTGATATCTAACTTGGAGAAAGTAAACTAATATCAAACCACACATTCATAATTCAATCCCTCACCATCAGCCAGCTGTGGCTTTCGGAGGTAACTGAAGATGTCATGCACAATTTAATATTTCTAACTTGCAGAAAGGAAACTAATATCAAACTACACATCCATAATTCAATCTCTCACCATCAGTCCAGCTGTGGCTTTCGGAGGCAACTGAAGATGTTATGAGCAATTTAATATATCTAACTTGCAGAAAGGAAACTAATATCAAACTACACATTTCATAATACAATCCCTCACCATCAGTCCAGCTGTGGCTTTCGGAGGCAACTGAAGATGTTATGAGCAGTTTAATATATCTAAATTTGCAGAAAGAAAACTAATATCAAACTACACATTTCATAATACAATCCCTCACCATCAGTCCAGCTGTGGCTTTCGGAGGTAACTGAAAATGACATGAGCAATTTAATATATCTAAATCTAACTACTGAAGCAAATGTGCAAGACTGAAATAAACAAAGCAATACTGGAATTAAACAAAAACTAAGAAAAAATAAATTAACAGCAGAATAATATTGATTCCATGTCATTAGTCAAAAGATATGCAAATGCCCGGGCTGCCATGAAAAATTATGCTAAAAGCTATGATTTCAAAAAGCAATCTAAGTAAGGAAATATGACAAAACAGAATTGAAAGCAACTTATCTAGAAAACGTGTAAAAGCCTCCTTGGATAGCAAGGGCCCTCTGCTACCAATTTGGTGTAGTTCTTAGCTCCTTGAAGTTGTAATCAAAACATCATCAAAGAACTGAATTTCTCTATTAAAAAGAACTCACAAATTTACATCCCATTCCATCTTGAACTTTGTTACAAAAGACTTCTCTACTATTTTTTCATTACTTCCTCATTACCTATGATAGGAGAAAGCTTCTCCTATTTATACAAAATATGAGGAGACATCTCATTAATGGGAGTCCATGAATCTCTCCCTCCATCTCTAGAGTTACAATCAAAATAGGAAATGATAAGACACGTGTCTTTCTAGAGTTTCAACACAACTTGAGGAATGAGACACATATCCTCTTAGAGTTTCAATACAACAAGGAAGTGAGACACATATCCTCTCGATCCCATAATCTTCTCCAACCAAATTCGAATTTGGCTTTAGAGTGCCACATAAGGGTCTTCTAGAAGTCTCCTTTTGACCTACACATGTCACAAAACTCATAACACATATATAGATATATGAAACTATGTTAATCTTCTAGTTTCTAATCATAAATTCACTTAAAATACATAAAATAAATAACTTTGGAAAACAAGGATCCTAACCCATATATTTATGAAAATGGTTACTTGATGTAGGGTTTTAGGTCAAATGGCTATGAAATAAGAGCTAAATGGTTATGACATAATGGAAATATGTATGAATAGCTGAGAACACTTTTGAGACTCAACACAACCCTACCTTTTCTTCAATGTTTTCCTGATTTTCTGCTTGCTGATTTTCAACCTCCTGAATTTTTGCTTTCTTCTCATCTTCTGCTTCATAAATTGGTTCATTGAAAAGAATAGCATATCCTAATTTAGTCTCAACAACATAAATTGGGAAATTCTGAGGTTTGTCCTTACTACTTACCATATAAGCCATCCTTGTTTCTCTGTACGACCTTCTTTGCTCACCAAAAATAGGAATGGTGGCATATGTTAGGTCCATCTGCATGGTGCCTTTGATCTTTGCTGCCCAAGACCTGGATAGAAGCATGCCAAACTTGGGTGGAATGTCTGCTACTACAATTTCCATTACCATTGTCTTGGTAGGGACTTGTGTGAGATCAACGACAACATATTTTATTAATCCAATGCATTGAACTCTTTTTGAATCAAAATAAAACAAATCCTTATATGGCCTAGTGATTTCTAATCCCATCCTTTCCATAATCACTTTAGGCATGAGGTTATGAGAGGCTCCTGAATCCACCATGGCATTGTGTAATGTCATGTCATGGATACTAATACTAACATAAAAAGTAGGTACCTCTTCATTATGCTCATCTTCCAATCTAGGTCCCAAATAGATGGTTGGATTGTCTTCTTGAACATTAAGGATGTCAACAGCTCCTGGTTGGGAATTCGACATTTTTATAATCTTACTTTTGTATTCATTCACCATAAGAATTTCTCCAAAAGGTACTGGGATCTTGATTTTGGAAATTTCATACTCAAAACTGAAAGCAGAAGTAATTTTTTCAGTCTCTTTGATAGGAGGAGGAGGTGGTGGATCTTTTCTAACCTTGGCTGCTTTAGGGGCATCTTTCTTGGGCTGTATTTTGTTTGCAGTAATAATAACATTTCTGTTTTTGAGGTTGTATTGTTTCTGCATATCAAAGATTGAATGTTGCTAATCTTTAAGGTAATCAGATGGTTCCTCACCCTTGTTTACATCATGATCAAACTCATCATGTTCTTCCTTAGTAAAAAATATTCCTGACATGTTTTCATCTAGGCAATGAATGGAGTCTTCTGGTATCTCAGGCTGATCTTCTTCATCAACTAAATTTTGCTGAAAAAGAGGCCTTACTTAAGGGTCAGGCTGATTTTTGTTTTCCCTTGGTCTCTGCTGATTTTGAGGTCTTCTAAATTAAGGATTTCTAAACTGTGGTTCATGTTGTGCAGGAGGAGCAGAAGTGTTTCCAAGGGCAAGCCTATCCATCAATTTTTCGATTGTTTTCATCATGGAGTCAAATTTCTCATCTGAGTTGGAAGGCTTATCTTCTTCTTTCAATTTTCTCTTTCCCATCTAGGACTTTTTAACTGCTATCATATTGACTTCCACCTTCACAACATCATTTTTCCTTTCTGCTAGTGAAGGGGATTCTCTTTCTCTTAGCAGGATATAAAATTCATATTCAAAGGCCTCAGCATATCTCAGTTGAGCTACTCCTGGTGGAGGCTTTAGATGGGCAGGAATGGAATCATATAATTTATTTAATCTCTTGGAGAAATTTTGGATAGTTTCATCTACAACTCTTTTCAAACTATTGTACTCAGTGAGGGCTTGCATAGGGTTTGTCTATTTCCCCACTTTCTAAAGAAACTATCTTCAAAATCATTCCAATTATGAAAACTCCCTCGAGCAAGGGCTTTGAACCAATTTTTGACCTCACCAGTAAAGCTATGAGAAAATAGTCTCATTTTGAAATCCTCATGGTCAACCTCCTCCTTGTCTATGAAGTCATTAAACTAGTCTACATGCTCTTCATCTGTAATCTCTTAATCACTTCCCCAAGTTTTGATTCTAGCAGAATATTTACTTGGAAGAGCATTAAGGACAACTGGGAGAACAAGAGGGGCATACCTAGCAAGTGCAAAAGCAGGTGGAGGTGGAACATTTCCGGCCATGATGACAGGAACTGTGGTAGTTTTAGGGACAACAGTAGTAGAGGAAGAGGAATTGTTAGGAGGTGGGATGGTTTGTCTTTGTAGTCCAGTTACAATTGAACTCTAGGCAGGTAAAGGGAAACGAAATTTTCTTCTTAGCAATATTTCAAATGGGTATAGTTCCTTCAACCTATCCAAATATTACCCCTCTAACAATAACTCTGATGTGACTGCTCCCCAAAATTCTTCTTTATATTTTTGGGTCACTAATGCCGAGGTATCAATACCTCTTCTATGTAGGTCTAAGACAATCTCTGTAAATTATTTTTCATTTTCAGACCTAAACAAGACTTCTTGAATTTTATCATCAAAATTTTTATCTTCGGGACTTCTTAAAACTTCAGAGGACAAGGCTTTTGTGTGTAATGGAGTACCTGATTGTGTAGAACTGCCTTGAATGCCTTTGGAAATTGTGTTTGGATTATCCACAATTGTAGGTGGATTTGGGTTAGGATTAATCCTCGTATATCTCCTTTTAGAAGGCACCTTTGAACATGAGAATTTTGAATGGATTCACCAAGGTAGTTGTAGCCTCGAACAGATTCTGAGTTCCTGCTACCTTTAAGAGTTTAGCTTCAAAATTTCGGGAAATTTACCTTCAGACTCCTGGAAAACACACCAAAATGTTATCACAAAATTGTACTTGATTAGCTACTTATCAAACAACTCAGTGTAACTGTTTCAAACCACTTCTACCCGAAGCTTAGCCTCCTCAGTTTGAGAGGGCTCTCTCAAGGGGGTTTTATGATATTGAATAATGATAGTACTAGATGGATAACTCTATGCAAATACTAGATGGCTTATGGAGTCAACAATCAGTATTTTCAGTGACAAAGGCTCTTAAACATGGAAGCTGAGGCAGATAAAGGTCTTTAACAAAAGAAACTCACACATAAAACATAGGAAAACACAGTCATTTCATCACTAAAGGAAGTCAGAGCATAAAGTTATGAATTCTGAGTAATAGATGAAATCTACTGCAAGTACTAAAATATACAGATGTAGATCAATACGACATTAAAAAAAAAACCTCATGAGAATCTCAGGTCTGTCAAGAAGAATGTCACTTTGTGTTACTGGTATAGGTCAAAAACATAAAAGCAGTAGTTTGGTGCAAATGTTCTCCAACCCTTGACTACTTCAATGCTTTGTCTTTAAATAGACATTTTTACAACAAGGATGATCTGTCTAGTGGCTAGATCATCGAATTCTCCTATAACACCTTTCATAACTGAAATACATAACTTCTAACAAAAAACTGACAGCTACACCCTAAAGAAACCATCTCCTAATAGGACTCTAACTCCTATTTATTACATTGCTCTATGCTATCTGTGAAAACAGTTACATGATGGTTACAAGATAAATATCACATGCTCAAGAGACACATGATTTAATTCATCACCACTTTACATATTTAAGACCTCCCTAGATTTATGGAGCATAACTCTATTTTTTAGGAATAGATGACCCTTATCTTCAACGTTGCTTTGACTGGTGACCTATCTTCATAGCGCTTCCTTCAAGTCATAAATATTTGATGGTAAGCCCCCTTGACACGCTAGAGGCCTCCTACTGGGTAAAATTTCCTTTAAGATGCTCAAAAATCTTTAAAAATGGCTCGTTACGAAAACAGGATAATTTCGTAGTGAGTTTTGGTAACGTTGAAAAAGTGACTTCTGCATCCATTTACTTCACTCCTTTGTTGTTCCATGGTGTTAATCAAGTCATGACACATCACCACCATGAATCTCCCTCCTTGTATCAAGCAAATACTGACTTTAGAAGCAAAAAGGCCACTACAGGTTTTTTCGTAGCGTATTCCTCGCTTTAAGCGTGAGGAACGCCACGAAACTGTGTTAAAACCCATAAATTTGCATTTTCAACATCGTCTTCAAAAAATGATCTCCTGCTGCAAAACTTTTATTTTCTGCATGTTATAAACCTTATAAGACATATTCCATCTCAACTTACTGCTTCTGTGGTGTTTCCTCCTCATTTATGATCAGTTGACTTATAGGCTCTTCCACCACAGTCATTTTCAAACCTTTATTTTCCATCTCTTCATGAATTAGCTCTAATTGCTACTCTAGGTCTTTCACTTGATCTTTTAGTGCCCTGTTCTTGGATTGCAAGTGAAGGTTTCTCTTTTTTATATGCTTGATCTCTCCTCTTAGTGGCTGAGTCCACCTTATCAGTTTTTTTGTATTGTCGAAGGTCTTTGAGACACTTGTGACTTGATCTTCCCATGTCTTCCTCATTTGTTCAAACTGAACCCTTTCAGCTCTATGCTTCTTTGCCTCTTTCTTCAAGACTGCTATCTCTTCCTTTTCCTCTTTCAACTGCTCCTTAAGGGTTTCCACTTCTTATTTTTTAGTGATTTTCTCTTTACCCTTCTTCTGTTTGATGAATAGATCTTCTTTTGCAGGTGAGGAGAGGTCTATGATGCTTGGTGGTGGCCGAGCAGTTTCACTGTCCTTCTAAATCTCTTTTCTACTTTCCATGACCTTTCTTGCATGCCTATTCATTGGTTTTCTAGGTTGACACCTTGAATCCAACATCATCACCTGCAAACTCCAATTTTGTAGTTGTTTTGCCTTTCTTAAGCTTTCTTCCTCCCTCTTCAACATCTTCAGCTTGGACAGTGGGAGTTTCTTCAATATCAATTACATGCAGGATGTCTTCTAAGTTACCCTTAACCACTGTTTGGATCCTTATAACTCCTTGGGATAGCATTTGTGAGATCAATTTCACTATGCTCTGGCTTGATGAATTCTTTGCAGTCCTGCATGGTGAATTTGATGCCTTTAAACCATTTTCCCCCTCCTTTAGGAATTCCTGTTGCTGCTGAAATGTTGTTTGGTGTCACTGTGAGGTTTAGCATTCCCACCTTTGAAGCTGTTCCAGTAAAAATTTTAGCAAACTCCTTTGAAACCTACAAATGGAACCCATTCAGCCTTTGGCAGAATTGCAAACAACCTGTTCTTCTGAACACTTCCAAAGCAGTTGGGTCTCCATTTAACAAATTCATGTCCATGAGTCCATATCTGAGGCAGTGACCACCTTTTTTAGTCTTCTTCCTTGCAGCCATGGTGAATTTATATCTTCTCATCCTTGCTTGATTAATGACACCCGCAACCTTTGAAAATGCCAACAACCTACTTGGCTCGGTGAAGCAGCTCTCCAGAAACTCAAAAACATGCAAGGATAAAGCAGAGAATGAAAAAAACACTCAATTGGGTAATGTTTTATGGTTTTGATGACAAATCATGCCCTAATCATGACTCATGCATGCTAAAAACGGTAATAATGACCTCAAACATGACCTTGTACTTTTAACCTTAACTGACTCGAATGACATCCACCCTAACTACACAAATCATAAACTGACACTTTGCATCAGATCTGACATGACAGATAGAAAAACTATTTTTTGTAGCATAGCTAGTTCATTTCCTGGCAGTTTCCCTACGAAACTCTTAGGTAGTTTCGTAGCGAAAACTACTATTTTACAGTGTAAAACGCTACGAAAAGAGGTAAAATTGGCTAAAGTGTTCTTTTCAAATTTAAACACTTGGGAAATGAAAACTGATAGCAAATGGTGACTGATGGGACATGACATGACCTGAATGGAGGTGGATTGAGATGAAATGAAGGTGGTCTTGAAACTTAGGATAGGTTTAATATGAAAAAATGAAATTTCCTATGCCAACTTGAGACCTTTGATAAATGAACTTGTATAACCATGTCAAGTAATGTTTCACACTATTATAAGTGATAAAACTATCCTTCCAAGCAAAATAGTTTGAGCTGTCCTTGAGTGCATACTCCAACCTCAAGCCATTGAAAGCCATTTCAATCCTGAATCACCTGTAGCACCAAGAAAGTCTTTCTACAAATTTGAATTCTATCCAGTCACAAACTCAGCTCCTTCTTCACTTCTACAATTTCCTGTGCTCTGATACCATGTAGAAATTATACAAAATGCATGTATATCTTGGATTCACACGATCTAACAATGGTACTAAACCCTATATCAATGAACCATGATATTCGATTGTATAAATGTCTACAATCATAAGTTGCACCGATTTTTGTTTAAAAAATGGGAATTATGTCAAGACTCAAGCAATTCGACCTTGGAAGAGACAAAAATACAATGGGAAAATTTAAAACCATGCAGACTAAACCTATAGGGTTTTTAATTTATTTGTTTTTACTCCGTCACATTTTTGGGGTCAAATTTGAACGAATACACCTACTTTATTTTCCTATGAGGTTTGCATTCAAGTTTGAATTCGAAGTTTGCTTGAGATTCGTCAATTTCGATTCGAATTAATTAGAGTCACCTTTAAATTCGATGAATTTGGAATTTCAAGGCAAAAATCCACTGAATGCGATGACTTAGCTTAAAAGAGGCACATGTCTCATATGTGACTTCATCTAGAGTTGGATTATGGCGGCCTCTAATGAGCATGCCAAGTTCTTCTGGGTATTGTTGCCTCAAAATATAATAGGTCTTGTATAGGGGAACCTTACAAGAGAAAGTACTAGACCAAGTGAGAACAATGAGGTGTGGCCCACTATCACCATAGCCACTACCCACTTCTCTTTATGGACTTTCACCAATGGGAGGCTTTCGGTTATATATGTAACCTATGAGAGATATTCTAAGTTAAAGGAATAATGTGACAAATGGCTTACAAAGAAAAACTCTTCTTAGGGACAAGGCTCAATCTAGTATACCTAGGGGGGATAATATGGGGTATACCTAGGGGAATCATATGGGGTATAGAGGAAGGTACCCAAGGAAATAATGTAATGTAAGGATAATAAATACATGGGCCATAACTAATAAATAAAGTGCTTAACCCAGATTAGGCAAGGGACCCCAAGTAGTTAGGAAATAATGTAATAAGCCCATGGTATTGGATGTATGACCCATGGTAATTACCCATGGTATTGTATGTATGAAGGCTATATAGAGGCCAGAGACTCCCCATTTAGGATGTCAAGGATTATTGTATTGACAACCATATTCACATTCTCTAGAAGGGTCAAATTAGGCCAAAATTGACCTAGGGTTTGAGAAATAGCAAGAAATAGCAAGTGAAAAGGAGTATCCTAGGATTAATAGGCCAAGAAAAGGTTTCAAACAATGAGTATTTAATCATTCCACCAACCAAAATTTCTCTTCACTGTGCCCTATTTTGGTCACACTTATCCTTAAGAGCGTCGGAGAGAGAGAGAGAGGCAAGTTCCTAGTCCTTCCTAGTCTGCTAAATATTGCAGAGTAAGGATATTTTTTAGAGAGAGAGAGAGAGAGATTCACTAAATATTGCAAAGGAGTAAGGATATTTTAGAGAGAGAGAGAGAGAGACCAATTCCTAGTATGCTAAATATTGCAAAGGAGTAAGGATATTTTTGAGAGAGAGAGAGAGAGACCAGTTTCTACTCCTTCATAGTCCGCTAAATATTGCAAAGGAGTAGGGATATTTTTGAGAGAGAGAGAGAGAGAGAGCAGTTCCTAGTCCTTCCTAGTCCACTAAATATTGCAAAGGAGTAAGGATATTTTTGAGAGAGAGAGAGAGGCTAGTTCCTAGTCCTTCCTAGTCCTCTAAATATTGCAAAGCAGTAAGGACATTTTTTAGAGATACAGAGAGAGAGATTATAGTTAAAAGACAAAAAAAATCAAAAGAAATGTTCGAAATACATTCAAACAATAAAGAGAAGATATCATGGAATGGATATTCCAATTATAAAAAAAAAATGTTTACCTATCCATCGATGTCTTCTCTAGCATTCCTAAAACATTTGCTTGCCCAAAATAACCAATGAGGTAAAAGAATCACAACATTAAAACCATATAAATCCCTACTAGAAACATTTCCAAAGTCAATGGCTCAGGTGCCTGAAGGATCTCCAACAACAAATGAATCATATCAAATTCATGTTATGCATTGTCTCCCCATCCTTTTCCCAATCACATTTCCTGTAACTTGTGCACACCAGAGTCAGGTAACAAATCAAACGAAGGCATTGACATTTTTTTTTATGTTTTATATATATAAATTTGAATCTAAAATTATTTTAACACAAAACAAGTATAATACAATATTATCTTCAAGTTTTGGATGTTGTTTAAATGGATATGATACCAACTATGTTCAATTTTATAGTTAAAAGATAAAACAAAATCAAAGTAAAAGTTCAAAATACAATCAAACAATAAAGAGAAGATATCATGGAATGGGCGTTGCAATTATAAAAAGTTGTTTTACTTATCCAAAAGTGTTTGGCATTCCTAAAATTTCTTTCCCAAAATAACAACGAGGTGAAATAATCACAAAATTAAAAAAACATAAGAATCCTTCCTAAAAAAATTTCCAAAGTCGATGGATCAGGTGCCTGAAGGATCTTCAACAAAAAATGAATCATATCCAAGAGATTCTCTGCATTGTCTCCCCATCCTTTTTCCAATCCCATTTCTTGTAATCTGCCCACACCAAAGTCTGGTAACATTCAAATGGGAGATTTATATTTTTGTAGAAAAAAATGGAGATTTGTCAAGCATGCTAACTACATGGTACAAATATTCATAAGTATTTGCATAAAATAATATTAAAATAGTTTATATGTTTGTAAAAAAAATTGGAGATTTTTCAAGTAGCCTAATTGCATGGTACCAAAATTGTTTCTGCAAATGTATCCATAAATATAGTGGATCTTACTCATAAATACTTGCAGAAGATTTTTCATGCAGGAAACATGTATGTCTTTGGAGTCCTAGTTGTGTGAATGTTTGACATATTTGATGCATATTCAGTTATGTTCTTCTTTATTTGAGATTTTAATGCCCTTCATCTGGTGAGCCTATAATAAAAGTACCTCTACCACCATAACCCTTACACGAAGTTGGTGCATGATTGCTTCCAGTCTTGCAATTTGCTATGGATGCAAAAAAAAGGAGGTCATACCCATAGAGTATAAATTTATAGACATTGATTGTTAACACAACCATTGTGAATGTGAAAAGGGACTTTTACTACTTGGATCATTTGGAGGGCCTAGAAGGTGGCCTAGAAGATTGAACTGGAAATTCCAAGGCTTTGGAACTGGTTTATTTTGAATGATCACTCTTTATGGTGTCCTCATACTACTTTATGAAATAAAAGTCAAGATGACATGGTTCTTGGTCCTTTCATTTTTCAAAAGAGGCATTAACAATATCAAATGAATTTTTGATTCTCAGACATGGGAATGTGTCTCTTTCCCTAGGCAAAAAAAAAGTTCAATATATCCAATCTTCATAGACATGTCATTGAGCAGGTCAAGGTGATCATTCCCAGCTTACTCTTCATGAAATTAGGCTTGCAATACAACTTGGTGGATGGAGTTGCATTGGAACTAGGTCGAGGCCTTTACAAAATACATAACAGTGGATAACACTCGCTAGGTTATGCGAGAAAATAGAATGGGAGAAATTTTTTCTCCTAAAGGTTATCCACTTGGGTGTGTAATACTCACTAAACCCATTTCCTAATAGGTATCTCTCTTAGGGTACAAAGTGTCTTAGGCCATGAACTTCCCTAGAGCTCAATAAATTATTAGAGATGAAATTCTATTTCTTGTGTGTAAAAAAAATAAATAATCCTTGTTTAGATTTTAACAAGGGCCAATATGCTCAAATTTTTACTTGGGAAAACAAAGAACTTACTTATGACATTATATTGGCTTTCAGACTCCCTCTGCTTGCTCTAGGGAATCACGAAGTTCTAGTAGAAGGCCAAGGCACGAAGCTAGTTATGTTGGTCGCTAAAGGAGAGCATCACCATAGCTAGACCATGTAGCCCTCCACCACTGCCCCATATTGATAAGTTGTTAACACTTGCCCTAGTTATTTAAAAGAACAAGAAGCCAACCAAAGATGCTTATCATGTTAATGATGGTTGAATTTACATTATCACAATTTTTTAGGCAACTAATGATGGTTGGGGGCCATTTTTAATGACAAAGAAGATACCCCTTTAATTGCAAGTTTCATCATGATAGTTAGTGAATTGTTTGGAAATGGGTGAACATTGCTTTTGTGCCTTTATGGCAAGACTTTTGGTTTTCTTTTTCAAGAGCCTTTTAAGAAATGTTGCTTCTAAAATGTATGTTTGTGTGTCAATTTTGATAGGCTTTATGTTTTGGAGCATTTTTTTATAGATACTAGGGCTTTTCCAACCACTATTTTCAATTATTCATGCTTCTCAACTGCGCACCATTTTGTGTGACATTACTAATATGTAATATATTTTCTTGACAGTTAAAGGAAGCATTTTATACAGAAAAAGAATTAGGAAAAAATAAAAACTTTCAGCATTACAACTAGGATTCATCATGTTCAAGCATTCTTCCACATAACATCCATCACATCAGAACTGTAGAAATCAGTAGGAAAAAAACTATGGTAGGACATGATGTCATGATCCTCGTGATGCTTGAACATTGAAATTGATGCATACTAACTACCCATTACTAATAATCTTCATGATGTTAAGAACAAAATATGTAGTATTATGCCATATGTCATTTTTTATTTGGGTACCAACTAAATGGTACAAATTATTTCCTATCTTGTGGACTTTTAGTTCGATCTTATTCAACACCTTATCAGTTATATATATTTTTTATTTCCTGTGGATTCCTTGAAGTTCAGAAACTAGTTTTTATAACAAGCATATCAAATCTTTGTGCACAAGTACTTCACCTTGTTGACCACTATCTTAGAACATTCATTCATAAAGGAGTTTTACAATTCTGAAAAATAGAGTCATTTTGACATTCATTTTGATGAATATCAAATTATTGGAAAATGCGGTGCCTGTATTGAGTGGTGTTTTTTTATACTTTTGTAATTTCTTCAGTATTAAATATGGAGTTGATATGCGTGGTAAAAAAAATTCAATCATTATTTTAAATAAATATTTCAATATATATATGCCTAACTTTCAACATGAAAATTTCCTAGCCTTCAACATGAAATTGTTAGTTTAACAAGTGATATATATATATATATATATATATATATATATATATATATATATATATATATATATATATATATATATATATATATATATATATATATATATATATATATATATATATATATATATATATATAAGCCTAAATAAATCTTAACTCCAAATCTATCATACAACAAAGATAAAATCCCTTTAGGTATGCTCTGCACTCTCAAGGGATGATGAATCTGATATATCTCGGATGATTTTGTTTAGATGCATGGTCCTCAAATGACTCATGACATTGGATAAGTATATAGACCGTGGTAGAAGAGTCAATAACTTTTCCATCGACCTTTGTCATATCCCTGCTGGGTTCTACCACTTCATCATTTGTGGTTTGAGGACTTGTTGAAGACCCAAAAAAGGATCCATCCACTGAAATAAGAGCTAACGAAACAAGAGAAGGATGAATTAGTGGTTTATTTTTCATCATCGTCTTATGATTAAGTTCCAACACCTTGACCTTGTTTTTATCATCAATCAAGATCAATTCAATTTTTATCAGTATGAGATATATCTAGGGTAAGATTCAAATTCCCCTCTAAATACTTAAAAAAAAAGGATTACAAAACCAACATTCAATCTCCATGAGCATGGTATATATTTGTTAAAAATAAAGATTGCAAAACTAACATTCAATTTCCATGAACATGGTATTTTTTATCATTGTTGCCAATTCCTTTGAGATGCCTCACATCCATCTTATGCACAAATTATTTGACCACAACTGATCGTCCCACTATAAAACTCTCCAAAAATTGAATCTTATTGAGGACCTGTAAGTTTTTTTTTTTTTCTTGATCTTTGTCCTAGTGAGGTTGAGCCACAAGTTGACTTGATATTTTACCTCCTCTCTCCTCCAAACTTCCTATGCTTTAGATTCGTGATGATGGAAACAACCTTAACATACAAGCTACTCCATTCCAACCCTCTCCAACCTTTGAACCTTTGACAGCCTTTGGCATATGGAATTTGTATACCTTATCATACAAGTTTCTCCATTCCAACCCTATCCAACCTTTGAACCTTTGAGACATGAAACATGTATATGTATTGAAAACCACACAGATATAATTCATACAAAACATGCTGGTCTAGGAAGTCTTATCTTTGAAAGCCATGTTAGGTTAATGTGTTTCATACCCAGCTATTGGGGTCACATATTATCCATGTTCCCTATAATAGCTAGCTCTGATACTTCTATTTTGTAGATGTGGTGAAATTAAAACATGAACCAATCAAATGCACATTCCAAATACATTTTAAATTTCAAAAATTGAATTTCATTAAACTTTCTAATGCATCCACTCTAATTATATTCTCATTAGGAAAAGCCATGCGAAATCATTGGACACTCCAAATACAAATAAATGGAACAATTTGGATATCAACTTAGCAACGTGTTTATACAAAAGAATCACAATTTTATATGATAAAAGGCAGCAAGTTTCTTTTATTCGCGAAAATATATATAATATATATCATGAATATAAAACTTCCATTGAAGTAGTAGCCTTAAATATGTTGAAATTCCCACAACAAAGAAACATTCAATAGATAAAGTTTGATAGTGCACACCATATTCCATTAATCAAATAATATTACATATATACAAGAAGTGTTGTCTCAAGATAGGGAAACTATCTTAGACACACAATCACTTGGCTGAGAGAATCTCTCAACCACACACCAATCTAGGAAACGTAATAGGAATAGACTCATCTAGATAGAAAGAATCACAACTGAGACAAGTAGGAATTAATTTTTCCAATACACCCCCTTAATGACTACTTGTCTCGATATTAATCTTCAAAGTCTAGTAGTGGTCAAACATAAAAAAAGGATATGTTGACATCTGTATAAAGGAGCAACCATCCACTAGAATGCATGGGTGCCAACCGCTACAACCACCAATCTCATAGGATGCCCTTCATATACATGGTTTTGTCAACCATTATAATTGCATACATGTACCTATACCTGTAAATCCCCCTCCAACATCATCATCATGGATTTTATCGGATTACCCATAACCATGCTTTGGGTTTTATAAGATTACCCTCAACCATGCCAACAAGACCTCTCAACGACCAAGGCTCAACTCAACGACCAAGGCTAAACACAACCACCAAGGCTCAACACTGCCACTAAGGAACTCAATTCAGCCATGAAGTCTCAACTTATCCATGAAGGCTCAACTCATCCATGAAGTCTCAACACAGCCAATAAGGCTCAACTCAACGACTAAGGGCCTCAAATCTACCACTATGGCACTCGGGCCACCATGGGCCACAAATCTGCCACTAAGTCACTCCAACCACTAAGGCTCACGAGAGACCCGACTCAACTAGGCCTAGGGTTTTATCGGCTCACCCTCAACCATGCCAAGGGTTTTTTCGGCTGAACCTAAACCATGCCTACATGAATCCCTGTCCACTTCACTCTCACACGTGGTTTCTGGATTACCACAAACCGACACTGCAAAGTGGTTTCCGGCTAACCACAAACCTGCAATTACAAAGTGGTTTTAAGATTACCACAAACTTCATGGGGATACACATGTCTTACAAGACTTACAACACAACTGCAACTCTTGGAGTTACCAGGTACATACTTTACAAAGGCCACTACAAAAACATCCTAGACTTGCTTAAAATTAAAATGTGTGACTCATAATACAACATGCTAGTGAGTCTATCCCACAAACCCACACAAACATTCACTTTGTTGTCCATCATATTTTAATCTCTGATGCAACTCCCCTAATTCCATCTTCAGTATCATGTATTTATCATATCCTCTAAATTTTTGTATTGTTAGAATGACCGGTTCCAACACACTCTCAAAATTGTGAAAATAATTGGTTAGACTAATGTCACTTGAATTACAACCAGATTTACATTGAAATCACATAACAATACATTGCAAATTTAAAACAACATCATCTAGCAAAAAATAATGGGTGAAAAACTAGAGAATTAAATTCATTTGGATGGTAGAAGATGTTTCTACTGTCTAGTGATATCACGACTCAGAGAAGCGAAGCCCTCACTGAACGAATGCAAATAATAATGGCTCACACCCCTGGCCATATGCACAAATGCACACTAACGTAAATGGTGGTTTTGTCACTGTATGATTCAACCGATACATATTTCACACAGGCCGCTCTCAATGTATTCCACGATAGTTGATTTTATTGCTCCAGGGGAAAAAAAAAAATGGTTCTCTTGCTTCTGGAAGCTCCACCAAGGGCCAAACCTGGGTTTTGGAGGGGCCTTTCCATCCACCAAATGAAATGATTCCTCGTCTGCCTCATAAAAAAAATACTACTCTCTTACCTACTCCTCGCATTGGGTCGAGCATTATAGTTATGGGTCCAATCCGCAACCCTTCCAATCCTTGTATTAATAGAGGACTACTGGATGTGAAATCTCTCAAGCCTAAATTAATTGAGTTGTCTTTAGTGCGACATTTTGAAGGCTTTTCTAGTGGATTTTTCTGGTCTAATTTCTCTAAAATATGGTAGGAATTCATTGAAAACAGAAGTTTGATGGGTAAACTTGCACAATCGAAGTGCCCTAGAGGTTTTTTAGGGTGTTGAATCCATATATTCAATCAAAAAACCACTTTAAATAACATAAATCAAAATTTCACCTCAATTTTTTTCACCGAATTTGGGCACCGAAAACTCCAAAAAGTCGCAGTAAAGACAACTCCAAAATTAACTGTGTGACACCCACCGCCATGACCATGAGCACCACCGCCTCCATCTCTTTCAGAGTATGCCCTTCAATGGGATCCATTCTCGCTTTTCTTCTCCCTTCCCTGTTACACATTATTGAATAATGTTATACACTACAACCCACATTGATGGCCATGGAAATTAAAACCTTATATCCTCTATGATGATTGAATAAAACCCCAAACAACACTGAAAGACCAAGCCTGGTAGGTGCCATTTATGAGAGATGCAATGACATTGACTGGTTTTTGAATCCAATGCCGATGCTGAGAAGAATGCAACCGATTATAAGCATGGCGATATTCTCAGCTCCATCATTCAAGATCGTGCCTAGGAGGAAACCCATAGCTGCGCCGTCATAATTAAAGGGTCGATTGTAATTATAAGGCTTCACCATTTAGCGCTAAGAGGTTTCTGAAGGAGTTTTTGATCTCAACAATGGCCTGCACGTACGAACTATTGAACATACCACTCATCACTACGCCCTACGAATCCACAGGCTAAAGGCACAGGAAATCGTCCACCAAGTTGGGAGTCCCTCATATATCATTTGAGGCTCTTTAGACATTGTCTCTTTCACATTCGATGCATTTCCTCCTCAATTCCCCAACGATTTCCACATGTTTTTAGTGTTGCAAGCTTTTTCTTTGCAAGATTTGACCTCCTGGCCTCCTCCACCTTTATTACAAGTAACCGCTTTCTCATCTATAGAACTAATAGATTTCCTCTGTTGGCTGAGCCATGAAGATCCATCACCAGACTTGGCTGCCACTCCTCCACCATCGTAGGACCTCCGACTTCACTCTCTAAGGTCTAGAGTTCTAGCCTCTCTTACCC
Source organism: Pinus albicaulis (assembly GCA_034641835.2). Classification (NCBI taxonomy): domain Eukaryota; kingdom Viridiplantae; phylum Streptophyta; class Pinopsida; order Pinales; family Pinaceae; genus Pinus; species Pinus albicaulis. The sequence goes on along the minus strand of CM076577.1, from coordinate 834,806,018 downwards.
CACCAGCCAATGACTCTGCAATCATTTTGGATGCACCTCAACAAAAAGATTATCTAGAAATGCCACCGCACCATGCTTGCCAGAGGCTGAAATATTTTCACATAGAGTGTTTATAAACTTATGATGGAGACCAAAAAAATAAAAATAAATAAATGAATGGCAAAACAAACTATTTATTTCCCTAGGCCTAGGAGGGGCCAAGGCCCAGGCCCATACGGGCTCTGATACCAAGACAAAGTTTGATAGTGCACACCATATTCCATTAATCAAATAATATTATATATATACATGAAGTGTTGTCTCAAGATAGGGAAACTATCTTGGACACACAATCACACACTAATCTAGGAAACATAATAGGAACATACTCCTCTAGATAGAAAGAATCACAATTAAGACAAGTAGGAATTACTTTTTCCGACATCAATTTAAAGTGCAAAGGATATATTTGAAAATCCATAAACCAAAGGTTTCAAGAGTTCCAGATATAATTTAAAAAAAAATCAATAATACTACTATTAGAAAAATTCTCTTTATTATGCTCTTACTACCGATTGTGATAATGGAAACTAGAAATATCTTCTACATTCCTCCAACAACAAATCTGATTCATTAAAGACAACATTCTGTCTGATTGTATTGAGAAATATCCTCGCCAAGAAACCCTGAAAGCAAAATTCAAATCTGGTAGGGTTTAAATAGCACTCAAGCTGACTTAAGCAATTCAACCCCAACCCTAAAAGCATAATGTTGTTCCAATGAATCCTCCTATGTAGGGGTCAAGGATTAAATATGCTCAGAAGATGAAGCTCATTTCCAGAGCTAGAAATACCCTTGTGGTCAAGTGGTTCAACAAGTTGTACCGAGGTCTATTTATTGATCGTTCTTGGTATTGGTCATGGGCATGTGAAGGCATATCCATAATTATTGAGAGAAAATCCCCTCTAGGCTCTTACCCACCCATGAGTCTAGGCTCTTACCCACCCATGAGTCGCCACCTTTTGAAGTAGGTCAGGTCATACCCACATTTCAAACGTAACAATTCGAAACTCTAGCATGTTCAGTGTTACCACATTTTTCCTGGAAAGTTGATCTCAATCCACATTGAATGCACAATTAAGCAGGAATGAAACTCTGCAAGTAACCCATCTCTCCATCTTCAACCAAATTTAATTTAATATTAACCTTGAAGGAGATAGTGCTCCAGTTGACAGTTCAAACCAATCCCATGAGGTGCGACAGCCATCAAGGCAACCTGAGTTGCTACTTCAACCCATGGCAGTTTCCATCATTCCACTAGTTGGCCATGGCGAAATTCGTTGATGGCCTCCTCTTTCAAGGGAAACTCAGATAGAATGATATGGTGCTAATGAAGAGAAATTCACACTCAATATATGGTGCACAAATGGAAGGGTACACATAAAAATGTGAGGTGCGGATGGTGCACATATGACACGTAGAGATGAGAAGGGCAAACAATGAAGTGAGGTGAATATATTAAAAGGAAACACTTTTGTACTCCTACACATAACACACCCTGCATATATTATCGTGCATTATAATATTTTGGTTGGATCATATACATCGTGCCTAAATTATTTTGTTTTCGAAACCAAGCACATTTGGCACAATAAAACCAAAACTTTCTTCTTGCGCATGTTATTTAGTTTTTGATACTCTCAACATAATAGTTATATTTAAGACAAATAAAATTTTGAGACAAAAATATTTTAAGACAAAAATAGTGTAAGACAAAACTTTATATTTAAGGTAATGACCACTTAAAACAATTATAATTCAGAGGACAATAATAATTAAGAAGAAAACCATTTAAGACAGTTAACAATTAAGACAAAAACCATATCAATTTAAGACAATATTGTCTAACATCTACAAAATTGACTCTGATAGTGAGCCCTAAGTGCACCAGCTTGTAGGCTACTACTGTCTCGCACATATCACTTACCATTCACGTTAACTTATATAAAGACAATTTTTTGTGGGGGGAGACGACTTTGAAAACACGAAAACTTTTCTTCGAAAGATTTCCCAAACATCAATTCCTCTTTTGTTGTTCCTTCAATTTGTGGTTGCATTAGGGAAGCTTGCATAGAAATTCCATGAGTGGATAGGGGTAATTACATTTTTAATTTTTGAAAATAGATATTCAAAGCACATGAAATTTAATCATATCAATTTCTCTCATATATATATATATATATATATATATATATTATAAAATTAGAATATGCTAATTATATTAATTTTTTAATTAATTATAAAATTAAAATATAACATTTTGAAAAGTTAAGAATATTTTTAACTCATTTTTAAGTATTTAATTTATGAATATTTATTTGAAAATTATATTTAAAAATACATAAAAGTAAAAAATTAAAGATAATTTAATTTCAAAACAATTACAATATACATACCACAATCTACAAATATAATAAATAAATAAATAAAAATTACCATTTTTTGGTTGTCCTAATTCACATGGATTTGAACTTTGAATCTCATGATTTTACATAATACTTCATAACAAGGTGATTATCTATTGAATGATTGTCAACTTATATATTTTTTTAAATATGCGATTTTTTAAAAATTTACTTCAACTAAAATTTTGATATAAATTTGATAGAGATTAGATATAATATAACGATTAAACAAATTAAATATTTTCTCTCTCTCTCTCTCTCTCTCTCTCTCTCTCTATATATATATATATATATATTTCAAAACTATACAAAAAAATTACAACTTCATCAATATATGCATTTTAAACCTTCATTTTTTCTTTCTAAATGAAAAGTCAAAATTTTGATTCTTGCATATGTCTTATACTAGCATCTCAATTTTCTTTCACTATTGAACAAATATATCAAAGAGTTAAATACAAATAATTTAATTATTTCTTAGATAATTTTTAGTGTTTAAATGTTTCTTATTGTAAAATACATTCTACTAATATTGTAAAAAATATATATATACAAAATGTAGTTTAATATTTTTTATATTAATTTATTGTTAGGTATTAATATTTTGGTAAGGATTTTCATCTAGTAATTAGAAAACCATGAATGCATTATATTTTTTTTTCTAAATAAGTTTAATCTACTGATAATCAGTAACCGATATGTACATCAGGAGTAAACTAGAACAAGGCTTGAGTAGGCCTGTAGAGTAGAAAGTCAAAAAACTTGGCACTGCCCGTTGAGGGAAACCAGTGCAAATCAAGTTCCATCAAAAAGACCCACACAGGGGCAATGTTTAAGTCTAGAACCATACAGTGACAAATTGCAAACTTAAGACAGTGCCATAGCAAAAAAACAAAAACTTGGGGCTGAGCAAGATCACTCATCCGGTTCCTCTTCCTCGATTCTGCACCAAAACTCATCTGGTTCTCCATCAGAATTGTAGAGGTCCGCAGTTGAGTGAATGATCTTGTTAGCAGCAGGGGTGCGCAGTCCATCGCCCGGATGTTGCTGGTGCGGAGCGTTTGCATTACCCCGGTCTTGAATTGCATTCTGCTGCTCTTCCTGTACCATCTCGATATCCATATTCATGCCAATGCCCTGTCCATCAACATCCTCGGTGCTGGCTCTGTTCCGTGCGGGCATTTCTTCATCATGCTGTCCATCAAGACCAACCCGCTCTTCATCAATCTGCACCCCAAGACCAGCCCTCCCATCATCATATGGGGACTCTCGGAAAACCATGGTGACAGTGGCTGTAATACATGGGCGATTCAAAGCACTTTGAAACACAAAATGCCGGGTTTGAGAGTGAGCCGGAGCATTCTGGCCGATGGTGTTCCAGCTCTCAGACCTTAGAATACGCCCACGAGCAACGTGAGAAGTGTTGGCCGAGCCAGTAAAATCCGCAGCCGAGGTACTAGAAGACGGGGAGGAGCGCCTGTAAACCCTCCTAGAAGGACCCCGACGGCATCTCATTCTGTGCCTTAAACGAGGCATACTGTCAATCGTAGCAGAAAAGCTTGGGGAATGCTGAGAACCAAGCTGAGCGTTGGTGGAGTGAGAGCGCGTGGGAGCTATGGGGATGCTGAGCAGGTTCTCAAGCCAAATCCCGGACTGATGCATACAATTACCTGCAATGGAGAAATGAACATTGTCGCCCAGGACAATGCAACCATGAAGTTTGGTGCGCTTGCCAGTGACGGTTCGCTCGGAGGAGTGCCTCACGGTGGGCGCACAATACACAGCAGAAGGCCGAGGGACGCTGCTATTAGCATGCTCGCTCTCCATTCTGCAATCAAATGCCACGAAGCTGTTGCCATCCCAGCAAATTAACTGCGCCATGGATGGAGTAATGACCAGATCTTTGTTACCCTGCATAGAATTCTCTCGAATTGCGTTTGGAGAATTGTAAATCGCGCTCATTAAGTTTCGACTTAAATGTCTCACGCCTGAGTACAGTCGCCAGACGTTTGCCATGCGATGAGGCCAGCTGCAAACCTTAATGCCGCATGGCTCCCACTTGGTTCCTATGTTAATCACCCGCATCCGGGTTGAAGAGTATGCATTATTAAGAAACCAAGTAATATAGTATTTGATATCATTTCAAACTAAGGAATAACGACTATGTGACTTATCTTCCTCACTTAATACAAACATATATAAATAAATTATGAAGGAGGTTGAAAGAGTACCTCTAGCATAAACTTTAATTTAACCTAAAAAGCCATTTTCATGCCCCTTATAGTCACCCACATCGGAGGCTAACTTATTTATTTTCCTCACTTTATAGAGATATATATATAAATAAATTATGAAGGAGGTTGCAAGAGTACCTCTAGCATAAACTTTAATTTAACCTAAAAATCCATTTCCATGCCCCCTGTAGTCCCCCTCATCAAAGGATAACTTAGTGCACCCATGTCGCCCATCACGATAAGTTTGTGGTGCATCGTGACTCATTTTATCTCATCAATTTTCTCAGTCGGAAACTACATTACACCTCACTTTTTATATTTCACGATTATTAAAATTCATAATTTTAACACTTATTAAAGTATGTAGATAATCATTCTATACAATTATGCCTTAATGTAACTAATATGTAAATGATATGAATGAAAGTAATCTTATAGAATCAACAACCCAAGTGACCTAACAATTGTCAAATATTCAAATTTGTTACAACCAATTGAACTCTAGTCTCATATAGAAATTTAAAAATTATAAGAGCACACAATTCATACAAACCTATCCCCAAATTTCCTATTTGATTTACTTCCATCGATTGCAACTTTGTCATAGATAAAAATCATTTCACTTGATAGAAACAATAAGTACTCTCATATGCATGCAATGTATGAAGAGTTAAGTTAAGTGAAGGAAAGAAAATTAAGCCTAATATTAAAAGTCAAGTGAGTTAGAGTTAAAAAGTTAATTCCTTGTCAAGAAAAGCTAAGTGAAGGAATCAAGTCAGAGTTTGCATGAGGAAAAGAAAGTTAGAATTTACATGATTCCATATTTATAAAGTTTAGTGCTTATATACTTGTGGTTGGGTCATTGTAATGTGAAGTAAGAAGAGAGAATAGTAGCGACTCAGTGGATGTATATGAGAGAATAATTAATGAATAAAACTTATATATGGCAAGTAGAAGCTTGTGTACTTATTTTTATTGTGCTTCCATGTTTATCTCTGACTCTAAATAACAAGTGTTTTCAGAGCAAGGTTTAGCAAGGTTTCAAAGAACCAAAGGAGTTAAGCAGGTCATGAGCTACTTCCATTAAGAGCCTTAGCTATTCTGACTAGCCCATAAATCAAAGTTTGCATCCATTGGTCCTTATGGAGAAACTAAAGCTCCTTGTGAGTTTGTAAACCCAGCTACTAATATTAGGGTGAGTAGCCTACAGATGCACCACCATATCAAGAGGAAAGAGCCACTGTCACTGACCAAAGAAGGAGTCTCCACTGTAAGTTGTAGCCATGAACCTCCATAAGAATCTACATAGAAGAGCTTACCAAAGTTGCTAGTAGTTGTTGGGAGACACCGTTAAAGTGAAGGTTAAAATGTTTTGTTTTAAATATTATCAAGTGTATGCGACATTTTCGAAGGTTGACACAATAAGGAAAGAAGAAAAAAGACAAATAAATATGACAGTCATGGGTCACAAAGAAAGACTAAAGGAAATTGAGAAAATAAATCGAAAGGAAGAGTTGAATTATTTTTAAGAGCTCATAGAGGTTCTCACCACATTTGGGGCATCTAAAATACAAGTAGATGAAGTAGAACAATTTGAGGATGAATGGATCAGGATAGATATGGCAACACTTCCAAAATTTATTGGTAAACATTTTATTTTTTGGGAACTGTAAAAATGAAAACTTTTCTTTGAAGTGGAGAGTTGATAGAGTATATGTTTAGTACCCCTTATGATGAAGTATGTGATGTCTTAGTATTGGATCTTATAAACCACGCACCAGATGAGAAGTCCTTGTTCAAGGTAGAAAAGTATACATCTTCCTAGAAACCATGGAAGATCCTTGAAGTAGGATTGGGTATAAAAGAAAGTGACATAAAGAAGAAAATTATATTTAAAATCAATAGAAATTCAACTATAGGTCTGAGAGTAAATGAGCAAGACTCTAGGAGGAAAAAAAATCTTGGAGAATCGCACTCAAATTTGGATGATGGCCATAAAGACTGTAAAAGTGAAACCGATCATGAAGACATCCATATGGATGAGGAAGACAAGAAAATATTACAAAGTGATAAGTCTAACCCTTTACGTGTGAATTAAAGAAAGAGCGTATAGATTCTTGATAACCCCACTATAACATGGATGGTGAATCCCACTTTGACGAGACACATGTGGATGGTGACTGCAAAGTGAGTTATGAATTGGTGATCCAACAATATAAATTGTTGATGATGGTTAAGCTTCAAATAAAGAAGTGAATAATATGTGTGATGTATTTGGTATGATTGTAGTTGATAATGACCTCTTTGCTTCAGAGTTTGAGGCATTTAAGTTTTAGAATAAAAAAGACATTTTTTCATATGAAGTAATGGTTTGTAGAGTTGAAAGTGCATATCTCATGAATCGAATCACAAATGATGAATTTGGTGAAGTTGAAATTGTTAATAAGCACATGCATGCTTATGAAATTTGTGGTCTCTTTTTTGAAACAAGAACTGATTGCATGAAAATATGGAATCACAATATGTTTGATGAATAATTGAAGTTTGAAGCTACCAATGTAGTAGCAAGTGTTATGATGCAATAGTTGTAATTGTTCATGAAGCAAGGCATGATCTAGAAGCAATTGATGATTAAGAAGATGATAAAGTGATTCAATAGTTTTCTATGAGAATTTCCACTAACACCATAACAAAGGGAAGATAGCGTCAATGTAGTTTGAAGAGGTAGAGAATAAAGAAGAAGAAAAATCTCTCAGTGTAGAGCATCATGAAGGTTCTTTTAAAACTAATTTTAAGGGTGAAAGTAGACATGACAACATTCAAATTACAACTATATCTGAAAGAGAAGACGAAGAAAAATATGTAGGAAATGGCATGGGATAGCATTTACGGCTTAATTCACGAGTTAAACAGTTTGACTACTGATGCAAAGTGATGTGGAGGGTGCATGCACAGGGCCATCGGATTCGTGGATTAAACGGTGGAGATTGGAAACGCAAGGGAATCGATTTCGCACATTGCAACATTTACAAGATAAGGTTAGGTTCTTCGCACGTAAAGAGTTTTGTTTGTGATGTGCAAAAATGGGGAGGACCACGTGTCACCATAGCGCAACATCGCATCCTTACGTAAAATAAGGTTTAACCCTTTAGGTTATGTTGTAAATATTGTGAAGTGTGACTGCCAACGACACCTGAGTCGTGTGGGTCCCTCCGAAAAGAACTCACGTGTGTTCGCATTTTTATTTGGGTTTACGTATTTGTTCGAGTTATTATTTGGTTTGCGTATATTATTAAACTCGATATTTAAGATTTGTTGCATATAAAGGGGTTTATGTGGGTCCTAACCCACAAGTCCACAAATTCTGGTACTTTGCAGTTACAATGTGATCATTGTTATTGTTCTTCCAACTTATTATTCATAATCCATAAAGTACTTGAAGTGAGGGTTTGATTTTATGGAAAGAATCCTCAAATTAATCAATTATGCCTCCTTATGGACAATAGCTAAAAAAATATCTTATGATAGCCATATTTTTTAACAAAATTAATAATACTAGCAATTGAATGTTGGCTATCTTATATGAGTGTTGCTCCTTTCATTCTCACTTTATAAAAACGTTTTGATTATTAACTTTAGTAAATAAAAAATATTGTTGTTTCCTACATTTATTGGTATCTTTCCCATTAGATCTATATTTTCTCTTATGTAAAACTTTCAGATAAATTTATTGAAACCCGCAAATATTATGAGTCCCTAACATGTAAACTATAAAAAGTTTAAAACATTTTTGTAAAAAATATTCAAATTTATAATGATTTTATATATCCTATATAAAGTTTTGACAATTTGTAAGTTAAAATATTTTTATACCATAAAATTTGGGTGAATCATTCACTATTTTTTTTTAAACATGGAAAATTAACTCACCTATGAATATTAGCCCCTAATATTTTCCTCATTTCTTGCCCCGTATATGTTTCACTCCAAGTGACATAGTCACCAAAAATTATGAATCCCCGATTATTCATAAATTCTTCTATGTATCTCATATTGTCACAATTAACCCACAATCAATTGCTAACTTGAAATCCTATACTCTTGGGGCTCCATTAATGACAACTCATTAAAATTTCCTAATATTTTTTTATACAACTAATATTTTTAAGATATCATTGATGTAGCTGAGAGCAATGCCACGGATACAAAAATCAAAAGGGAAACTATTAATTCATTTTTATTTGTATGCTCTTCGACTTACCCATTGCCATTCTATTCCAATCCTCAAACTTGAAATATTTTAACACCTAACATTTTGCATATTGTATTTGAATTTATGTAGGGGAGGTTTTCTCGTTGGCGCGGGAGACATCAACAAACACGTTAAAGTGGAAATGAGGATTTGATAAGATATCATCATGCAAATGGAAGATATTTCACAGAGAAATTGAATCAGTGGTTGGAAAAAATGGTAAAGTAAAGGAGTCGAATCGACAAGCACGAAATACCTCCACAATGTGGTGAAAGAGATACTCTAGTTATACCCATCGTTTCCGCTAGTGATTACCCATTCGTATATGTAGGTCTTCAAGGTAGGAAAGTATTATATACTTGAGAAAACAATGAAAAGCATGAACTTGTGGGCTATAGGAATGAATCCCACTATGTCGAGGGAAGAGATATTAATGCCAGAGATATTAATGCAGATGGAAGAACTTGGTATGAATTTACCAGGAGTTCAATCAGACTTCAGAATGCTTCCGTTCGGCGAGAGGATGCCCAGGATCTACCATGGCTATTATTTGCTGAGTTTTTTTTGAGTCAGTTGGTGCATACTTTCGGTTGGATAGTAGAAGGAAATCCATTAGAGTTGGATACGAAGGAAGGATGTGAAACCGCGATGTCAAGGCAATATTCATTCACTAGTCCACCAAGGTCATTTTTAAGAGAAAATAAATCTTTTGTCTTAAAAATGGATTGTTATTTTACATTAAAATTTAATATCAATTGAATTGTATTAAATATAAAATTTAAGACAAAAAAGTTTGATAAAAAATATTTTAGGATAAAACTTTATATTTAAGATAAGTTTTATATTTAAGATAAAATCAGTTTGAGACAAAAATATTTTAAGACAAAATTTTATATTTAAGACGAAAACAATTTGAGACAAAAATATTTTAAGACAACTTTATATTTAAGAAAAAAAAATTGAGACACAACTATTTTAAGATAAAACTTTATAATTAATACAATAGTTATTTAAGAAAATGGAAATGATGACAAAACCCATTTAATACATTTAACAATTAAGACAAACTATATAGATTTAAGAAAATATTATCTAACACCTACAAAATTGACTCATCGTGCATCATAAGTCTCACATTCAGGCTACCATTAATCTCATGCCTATAGAGAGGTTGGGGTTATTTTACTTACCATTCACGTTTATCTTATATAAATACAATGATTTGTTAGGCTACTTGTTTTATTGGGGTAGTCGAATCTTAAGAACGTGACAACTTTTCCTAGCACTATTTGTCATGCATCAAATCCCCCGTTATGTCCCTTCCATCTTTGCTCATACAATTAAAGACAACTTGTCTCTCACATTCGAGAAGTTTGTACAAATTTCCGTGAGTGGATAGGAGATAACTATATTTTCTATTTTTGAAAATAGATATTCAAAACACATGAAATTTAATCATATCACTTTCTTTCTTTTATATTATAAATTCTCTTTTGCATTAATCATTTTTAATTAAATTAAAATTAGAATATGCTAATTATATTAATTTTTTAATTAATTATAAAATTAAAATATCTATATGCTAGCTATATTAATTAGAATATGCTAGTTATATTAATTTTTTTGAAAAGTTAGATTATTTTTAACTAATTTTTAAGTATTTAATTTAAGGTATGTTTATTTGAAAATTATATTAAAAATTACATTAAAGTAATAAATTAAGGATAATTTTCCAGATGCGGATGCCATCGATGTTTGATGGGACGCTCGTCCCTTGCCGCCTCCCAGGCTGTCGAGGTGGGCTCGCCATCCGGCTCCCACAAGCGCATTAACATATGCATTCTATTCGCCACCCCGTGTATCATTGTCGCCTCATCCGGAACTATCGACGCTCAAAGGCATTTCACCCGGTTCACTTCCAACTTTGATATGGATTTTGGCCCTTGTATGGCAATTGCCCCGTCCGCTCTTCCATTGCTCGCTGTCGGTTTTTTCCGCCCGCCCGCGCTCGAGCCTAGTGCGTTCTAACGCCACTAGTAGGCGATGTGAGCTTCTTTGTCGCTTGGAGAGTGTTCCCGAGTTTCATTTCATGCATAGTAAGTTCATGGTTTGAACTCTCTATCCGTTTCTTCCAGCCTCCTCTTTGTCGATCCTACTTTGCCCTTTCCACTGATTCCCCTTTCCCTCCACCATGCCAAGATTGTGCCATCGCATGTGATGTCGTCATGGTTCTATCCGTGGTCGTGTCATTCGCCTCCCGTCCTCTCCCGCCCCGACTCATCCTCCGAGGATTACCTCTCGCGAACACATTCGGAAACCAAGAGACGCAGAGTCGCACCCACTTTCCGAACTAGCCTATCCGGGCCGACGAGTTCTCCACCTCCCCTCACGTGCACCCCTCCGCACCTCTCGCCAACCATCTCCGATGCTCCTCCCACTCCCCCTCCGCCTCCTCTACTTCTCTTACACCAAACCTCTTAGTGAGCGGAGTTCGACTCGATTTCTCTTTCGATAGGTCGATTCTCACGGCATCCGTCATCGTCACCTTACCCGAAGAAACAAACAGTCTCGCCTACCCTCCGGCCGCCGTCCTTGGTCCCTTCCGTCACTTTCCCCCGGCCCTAGTGTTAAGCATGACCCCGCATCCGGCGAAAACGCCAAGGCTTCGTTCGCCGCCTGAACATTGCCCGCGACGTTTCAATGCAAAAGAGCAAACAAAAGTTACAGGACAAAAGACAAGATGCTTCTCCCCAACCGATGAAGGCGAAGGGCCGACGGAGGCCGTATGTAGAATTGTGGGAGGAACCGCCTTCTCCGGCCCATTGACGCAATCCTAAGTCCCGGGGCAGAGGTTTTTGTTTTTAAAAAATAAAGGTTTCTAGGTTATTTTTGGTTTTCCTCTCGCTTATGCACCTCTCATCGGGCAGAGTGGTCTATCTCAACTCTTGTTTTTTTTGTTAAACTATATGGTTGAAAGGTCGGTTTCATGAGCAACTCTTATCATCTCCGTGGATCGGTTTCTCAGGCGTCCAAACTCTTGTTTTTTCAGCAATCAAGCCTTTTTGCTCAAATGCTCTCTCAAATTTCGAGGCAAAGGAAGTATGTATTTTTATGTTACATATTAATAGATTTAGTATTACTTAGAAAAAAAAAAAAATTTAAGGACAATTTGATTTCAAAATGATTACAATATACACAACACATTCTAAAAATATAATAAATAAATAGATAAAAATTATTATTTTTCGGTTGTTCTAACTCATGGGGATCTAAACTTTGAATCTCGTGTTTTTACACAAGACTTCATAACAAGACAATTGTCAATTGAGTTACACTCCATAAGTTAAAAGTGATTTAGTTCTTTAAATATGTTAAATTTCTTAAATTACTTCAACTAAAACTTTGATATAAATTTGTAAACAATTAGGTACAATATAACGATTAAAAAAATTAAATTTTTTCATATATATATATAGATATTTCAAAACTATACATGAAAAAATCCAAAAGAATTAAAAATACAAATTCATCAATATATGCATTTGAAACCTTCATTTTTCCTTTCTAAATGAAAAGTTCTAAATTTGATGCTTGCATATGTATTATACTCACATCTCAATTTTATTTTCACTATTAAAAAATATATATCAAAGAGATAAATATAAAGAATTTAATTTTTAGATAATATTTTAGTATTTAAATTTTTTCTCTTATTATAAAAAAACTCTCTACTAATATTGCAAAAAATATATATGTACAAAATGCACTTTAGTATTTTTTTGATATTAATTAATTATGCCAGTATTAATATTTTGGTAAATATTTTCATCTAGTAATTATAAACCATGAATGCATTATTAAGAAACCAAGTAATATTAGTAATTGAGCATCATTTCAAACTATTAGGGAACCACTACTATGTGATTTATCTTCCTCACTTAATAGAGATATATATAAATAAATGATGAAGGAGGTTGAAAGAGTACTCCTTAACATAAACTTTAATTTAACCTAAGAATCCATCAATATGCCCCTATATTCACCCACATCGAAGGCCGACCTAGCACACCTGCATGGCCCATCACTATAGGTTTCGTGCATCGTGACTCATTTCGTCTCATCAATCTTCTCAATATGAAACTAAGTGATTACATACTACACCTCACATTTTATATTTCATGATTATTAAAATTGATAAGCTTAATACTTATTGAAGTATTTAGATAAACATTCCATACAATTGTGCCTTGACATAACCAATATGAAAATGATATGGAATGAAAGTAATTTTATAGAATCAACAACCTAACACACATAAAAATCGTCAACAAGCCAAAAGTGTTACAAACAAATGAACTCTAGTCTTGTATAGAAATTTAAAAATTAAAAGAGAAAAAAATTCATACAACCCTTTCCCCAAATTTCCTATTTGATTTATCGAGATATATCTCAACTTTGTCATAGATCAAAATCATTGCACTTGATAGAAATGGTAAGTACTCTAATATGCATGAAATGTATGAAGAATTAAGTTAAGTGAAGGAATTCAAGTTAAGTCTAATATTAGTAGTCAAGTGAGTCAAAGTTAAAAAGCCAATTCTTTGTCAAGAAAAATCCAAGTTAAGGAAAATAAAAAATGATGATTTATGTTAAATTGAAGTTAGAAAATTTTATTTAAAGCATCAAGTCATAGTTTACATGAGGAAAAGAAAGTTGTTGCATGATTCCATGTTTAGAAATTTTAGTGCTTATATACTCGTGGTTGGGTCATTGTAATGTGATGTAAGAAGAGATAATAGTAGCAACTTGGTGATGTATATGATATAATAATTAATATTGAATAGAAATTAATTTTTCAAGTAGAAGCTTGTGTACTTATTTGCGTAGTTTTTTCATGTTTATCTCTACCTCTAAATAAAAAGTGGTATCGTAGAAAGGTTCAACAAGGATTCAAAGAATAAAAGGTGTTAATAATGTCATGAAATACTTCTATTAAGAGCATCGTCATTGTGAGTATCCCGTTAAATTGAACTTTGCATTCATTAGTCCATAAGTAGAATCTAGATCTCGCGGAGAGTTTGTAAAACCAACTATTAAAAGATTAGGGGTGATTAGGAATACAAAGGCACCGCCATATCAAGAGGAAAGATCCATCACCACTGCCATAATAAGTCTCCATCGTAAGTTGTAGCCATGATCCTCCATAAGAATCGTGTAGAAACACATAGCAAAGTTTGTAGTAGTTGTCAAAACCCACCGTTAAAGTGAAGGTTAAAATGTTTAGTTTAAACATAATCAAGTGTATGTGATATTTATTTTTAAGGCTAACACAAGAAGGAAGGAAGACAAAAGAAAAATAAAGACAAAAATCATGGGCCATAAAGAAATACTAAAGAAAACTCGGAAAATAAATCGAAAGGAAGAGCTAAAAGTATTTCAAAGAGCTCATATAGGTTCTCGCCATAGTCCGGGCATCTAAAAGAAAGTATAAGTGAAGAAGAATAATTTTAGGATTAATGGATCGTGATAGATTGAGTAACACTTCCAACATTACTCATAAAATATTTAATTTTTCAAACTCGTCAAAATGAAAAACTTTTCTTCAATGTAAAGACTTTATTGAGTATTGGTCTAATAACCCATATGATGAAGTATGTGATGTCTTATTATTGGATCTTATAAACCATGCACCGACGAGAAGTCCTTGTTCAAGGTAGAAAAATATACATCTTCCTAGAAAACCATGGAAGATCCTTGAAGTAGGATTGGGTATAAAAGAAAGTGACATAAAGAAGAAAATTATATTACATTCTATTGAAGAATCAATATAAATTCAACTACAGTTCAGAGTAAATGAGCAAGACTCTAGGGAGGAAAAATCTGAGAATTGCACTCAAATTGGGATGATGGCCATAAAGACTATAAAAGTGAAACCCATCATGAAGACATGCATATGGATGAGGAAGACAGAAAAATATTGTAAAATTGATAAGTCTAACCCTTTACGTGTGAATTAGAGAAATATTTATGGATCTCTGATAACCCCCACTATAACATGGATTTAGAATCCCCACTTTGACAAGACACATGTGGATGGTGACCGCAAAGTGAGTTATGAATTGGTGATCCAACAATAGAAATTTTTGATGATGGTTAAGCTTCAAATAAAGAAGTGAATAATATGTGTGATCTATTTGGTAAAGGATTGCATTTTATAATGACTCTTTGCTTCAGAGTTTGAGGCATTTAAGTTTGAGAATAAAAAAGACATTTTTTCATATGAAGCAATGGTTTTTAGAGTTGAAAGTGCATATCTCATGGAATCGAATCACAAATGATGAATTTGGTGAAGTTGAAATTGTTAATGAGCACATGCATACTTATGAAATTTGTGGTCTCTTTTTTGAAACAAGAACTCTGATTGCATGAAAAATATGGAAAGTGTCATGTTTGATGAATAATTGAAGTTTGAAGCTACCAATGTAGTAGCAAGCTATGATCAATAGTTGTAATTGTTCATGAAGCAATGCATGATCTAGAAGCAATTGATGATTAAGAAGATGATAAAGTGATTCAATAGTTTTCTATGAGAATTTCCACTAACACCAACAAGGAAGATAGCGTCAATGTAGTCAAGAGGTAGAAAATAAAGAAGAAGAAAAAATATCTCGTTGTAGAGCATAATGAAGGTTCTTTTAAAACTAATTTTAAGGGTGAAAGTAGACATGACAACATTCAAATTACAACTATAACAAAGAGAAGACGAAGAAAAATATGTAGGAAATGGCATGGAATTTTTTTAAAGACTTAAGAAGCAATCATTGAAACAACCTTTCAACAATGGAGAAGAGAAGAGATAAAATTCTACTATAAAGAAAAATGGAAGAAATAATATCGTGAATAAGTGAAGTGGAAGAAGCATGGAAAAATTTCATAGTTTGGAGGTGAAGAGTTGTGGTAGTAGTCCATGAGTGAACAAATATTTCAAGAGGAAGCTATAGAACATAGGTTTTTGAAATCCTATTTTTTTTAGAAAAAATATAAAAAGAAGCCAAAGAAAAATTGCGTAGTAGAAAGTGAAAAAATATTGAGCTTACATCGAAAGAGCAAGTTAAAATGAAGTGTAGCTTCAAGGGTATAATAAGGAAGAAATGAAAATAAAAGATTTCATTGTAAAAAATAAAATGAGTGAATTTTTTATTGCGAGCGTAACATGTATATTTGAGTCACGATTACGCTATAGTTGACTCCATATGGTTGTAATTATGCGGGAGTTTGAAATAGTGATTACTCGTATGCATGCAATGCATAAAGAGTATACTTAGTTAAGGAAATAAATTTGTTAGGGCCCAACCCTAACCCTTTTATTTATGTAATAAGATCATAAGGGCCTAGACCGAGTCATAGTTATTTGGTTGAGTCAATAGCCCGTAGCGCTTATTTGCATTAATAATAATTGTATGGTTAACCCACATTCTTAAAAGGGACCACAATTGGTTATAAAATGTGCCTTAGTTAATAAATAAGGTGGTTAACCCATGATTATATCAAGGACCATGATTAGTTAGGATTTTGATGTCATTAGGCTATAAATAGCATATATAGAAGGAAAAAGCATCATGTGGTATTTCAATTGAGCTCGCTCTCGTTGGAGGTTGGCCCCTCGAAGAGGCAAGTAAAAAATTGTATCATGTTTCGCATAATGAAATATCTTTGTCTCTTGTCTATTTCGGTGATATCTCTATGTCTCGCCTATTTTGTTTCGTATTTCTTGTGTTCTAGCTCATTTAATAGGACAAATGTATAACAAGTCATCTCAAAGCTCTTTCCAAGGCCGTGGGACCTGGGCTTTCTCGTAGAATTTTTTTTAGGCTAGAGATGTGTTCCGCATCTTTAAACCACGATATTCGTCATTGAGCGCATAAACATGCAGATTTGGTGAAGCATGCACATAGGAACTACAAGAGGTGGTCACGTTTTTTGGACTCCCTTGTAACCCTCAGGTACCCCTTCAAGTAGTAGTGCATTAGAGAGAACCACGCACCGACCGCACTTCCATGTACCCTCCAATATATAGAAGCCCTTGGAGGAAACCTCAAACCTAACTATAGTTCTCCCATCGAAATTTCTTCTTGCTATAGTACACTAAGAACAACACTCAAGGACATTACTCACGTACAACACAAAGAGTCAGTAGTACAAACCTAAGGGTAATGACCGATCCTCCTTAGTTGGTGCCCCAAAATATCGGGGGCCGAGTACTATTGTTAGACCCCCGCGCATATTGAAATTTGTAGCACTTGACACTCCTTCGTTACCATAGTTTCCACATATATCTCAAGCTCACTCCTATTCTTTGTCCTTCATATCTACCAGCTTTATCCGTTGACGCCGTCCATCTAGCTTTCTAGGGTATTTATGTTAAAAAAATTTGCCTGTGAGTACAAGAAGGGTTTCGATGCCACTATCAAGTTATATCATATTTCAAGTAAAGACGCTTGACGGTAACTATACATCTAGGCCCAGGTAGTTCAGTCCAAACCTGATTTCATAGGAATGGCGTACAAGATTTTGGGTATTTGGCCATTGCGTATTGATCACGGGGGAGTAAACTCCATTCAGAGTAAAAATATTTGAGCTATTTTAGGACACTTTCTAGAGACCTATGCCATAAGACTAGATTGGCAAGCTGATCGCAATGGTACCATTCACTTACCAACCCACATTTTTCGTGGATCCAAAATCAGACTGTTCGTACGAATGTGCTTCCAAGTCATGGCTGCGAGAGAAGGTGAACGACAGACTAGATACCCTCGAGAACTGACATTTCTACACTTTCCGGCAACATCAGCGGAATTTTTGTATTTATGGAAATCACATGTAAAGGAATACACACATGGTGAAGCATACGAAGAAGGTGAATCCAACCATCACCTTCACTTCCATGGAGGGTCCCACTTTCGCCTCAACGGTGCCCAAGCTATACATGTAAATATTTTATGGCTCGAACCCGACCATATGGTTCGCTCAAATTGCCCAATACTTCCTCCTAATAATATCCATGATGATGACACCGAAATAAAAGCCTGAAAGCACTTTACTTGGACCAAGAAAGATGGCAATGGTGGCAATGGCATCGAAAATGTTACCCAAATACGCTCCCTTTGGAACATCTTTTCAAAAGCCCTTGTCGTCGTTTTTATTCGGATTGTCATTTCGGATCACTCACTAAGCTCGACAAATGGGTGACTCGTCAAGGACTACATATTCGTTTTTGAAATCTTTTCCATCGAACTCGAAGCGTACTTAGATGCATTTTATTGGGAGTGTTTTTCTCGTTGGCTCCTCAAGGAACCAATCCAAGCCCATGTCCAATGCACCACCCCCATACTTGGTTTGATGCATGTAAAAGCCTTAGAGGTTGAAGTTGCCTTATATGCTCACTCCAATCGCCAAATTTTTTCACAAAGCCACGTCCTACCTGCCAGACATGAGCCCCACCCAAACACTCAAGGTTCAAAAGGTGTCTCGGTAGAAATGGCCGAACGAAAGAAGGAAGGACACTGCGTCATCATGGATGATAAGTACGCCCCAAGGAATACACGCAAGGAACCAAAATTCTTCCAAATTGATGCCATTGACAATGTAAAGACACCACAGAAGCCCCCCAACCCCGACATGGATGAAAGAAGTGGGTGACATGAAAATAGAACTAGGCCAGGATATTGCAACTTCGCTAGATGAGCTGTATCACTACATGCCTTGGCCGGAATTTCTTCACCCCAAACACTTAAAATCCTCGAGTTCATTAAACATCTACTAATATTGGTTTTGATTGATACGGAAGTACTCATAACTTTGTTCATAAACGGGTAGCGAAAGCATCCCATTGTTTTATAAGGGTCATCTCAATTTTTACAGTAATGATCGATGATGGGGGAACCATTAAATGAGGGGCGCTATGAAAAAATTAAGCTTCAAATGGGCGATTATCATCCTAAATCACATATGTTTTCCATTGAATGGTAGTTGCGAGATGATTGCCCTAGTAGGTGAAGAATGGCTTCACACACTCAACCTTTATCACAATGGATTTCCAAGAGTTATATATGAGCTTTAAGAAGACATTCCACACTCCTACACTAATGGACTTAGGCGATGCTCCCACGAATATCCGCTCACATATAATGGAGAAGCTTTTAAAAAAGTTTTAATACCTCATGGGGTTGTAGCCCAATTTAATTCTATCCAAGAATTAAATTGGATAGAATTCATCGAGATATGCAACAGGTCATAGATCGCCATCAACAAGCTTTGACAAACCATAGGAACTCCGCCTTCTCGTGCTGAGCATGACCATCGAGATATGCAACAGTCGTATGCAACAGTCGTAGATCGCCATCAAATGTGTTTTTGACAAAACCATAGAACTCCCTTCTCGTGCTGAGCATGACCATCGAATCCCTCCCGATCCCGTGAGCTCAACCAATTAAATGTTTGTCCATATCACTATCCTTTTTTCCCAAAATAATGAAATTAAAAAAATCATCAAGGAGCTTCTAGAAGTAGGGGTTATTCATCATAGCATGAGCCCTTATTCATCTCGTGTAGTCATGGTTTTAAATAAGGATGTGTATGTGTCCTAACTTTAGGGCCCTTAGCTCTCACTGTCAAGGAAAAATTCCATATTCCCGTGGTGGATTATTTTCTTTGATGAACTCCGTGGTACTAAATTATTTACCAAGCTTGACCTCCGCTTCCGGCTATCATCACACTTGAGGGAATTTGACATCCCCAAAAAACCTTTATGAACTCATGAAGGCCACTATGGATTCTTAGTCATGCCATTTTTTTCTTTGTAATGCTCCCTCCAATTTCATAGCCTTATGAACCACCTTCCGTAAACCTGTATCTCGTAAAATTTGTCCTAGTATTTTTTCACGATATTCTCATCTCAGCCTCATCTAGGATAAGAACCTTCAAGATGTTGAACATAGACTACAATTTCTCCAAGACCATAATTTTTTTGTAAAACTCTCTTAGTGATCCTTTGGAATGGAAGAAGTTGAGTATTTGGGACACATTGTGGGAAGCGATGGTGTAAGGGTTGATCCGAAGAAGATTTAGGTAATGCAAAAGATTGGACCCAACCCAAAACTTTGAATAATTTGAGGGGATTCTTGGGGTCTCACTTGTTACTATCGTAAATTCGTCAAGAATTATGGATGTATTACACATCCCCTAACTTATATCTCCCGAAGAAAAATCATTCTGCGGACTGACATCGCACAATAGCTTTTTCGCTCTCAAACAAGCCATGTTCTCCACTCCATTTTTCGCTCTACCTCGATTTCACGAAATCCTTTGTAAAAAAAATTTGAGTTAATTTTTTATTGCAGCGCAACATGCATATTTGAGTCACAATTACGTTATGGTTGACTCATATGGTTGTAATTAAGTGGAGTTTTAGAAATAGTGATTACTCTCGTATGCATGCAATGCATGAATAGTATACAAGTTAAGTGAAATAAATTTGAGTCTAATATTAGAATTCAAGTGATTCAAGTAAGAAGGTTAGTGCTTTTTCTAGAAAAAATTGAGTCAAGAAAATGAAAAATTTTGAGTTAAGTGAAAGGAAATTTAGAAAAGTTTAGCTAAAGCATGAAGTTTTAGTTTGTATGAGGAAAGGAATGTTGTTTGCATGATGCCATATTTAAAAAAGTTGGAATTTATATACCTATGGTTGGGCCATTGTAATGTGAAGCAAGAAGAGAGAATAGTTGTAGCTCTGCATGTATATGATAGAATAATTAATGAATAGAAATTATTTATTGAAGATGAAGTTTGTGTATTTATTTGTCTTGTGTTTGCATGCTTATGCTTGACTCACTAACCGTAACTTATCTCCTATGTAATATAATAGAACTAGTAAAAATACATGTAAAATATATATAAGACCACGGTTCATGAGACACTTATTCCCACTCGAATGGTGGAAAAACATCCTACTGTGTGTTCATTTGGTTTATTATGGCCATGAAATTCGCAAAGGCAAAGGAAAAGTTGAATTTGAAAGTAAATGGCATATTTGGTACATTTATTTATGAAAATAATGGAAATTAGGAGAAAAGGAAGGTGAAAGGTCACAAATTGCATGTGAGGAGGAAATGAAGAAATTAGAGGCCTCATCTATAAAAATGATTTCGAGGATCGTTGGTAACATTTTTTCTAGTTCATTTTTGAGCTCTCATTATTCTCTCTCTCTATGATAATTTTTATTTAGAGTATTCTTTGAGCACTCTTACGTAGATGCGTGGAATACTTGGAGATTTGGAGAAAGAACACAAATATCAAGCAGTGTAAGAACAGATCGTGCAAATACAACATCATTCTTCGTATGTATTCATTTTCATGTGATTTCCTTGTTAGATTTGGCATGTGTATGGTATTGCATGTGGTTTATTGTTGTCTTGGCTGGGTTTTCAAGGTGTCACGGTGTTTTCTAATTATCCTTTCCATTCCAAGATAGCCATGTTGATGTGGGAGTTATCACAATTTAGTTTAGATGCATTACCGGATGGACTTGAAGTTGAGGTGAATCTTTGAATTGATATAACACGTGGCCTAATGGCTCCCGACGGACATGGATCACGGTAAACGACCGGCCTAGTAGCCCTTGATCTAGACTATGGGTTGCGGTAAATCTAGGATTGTGCTCTCGAAGGGCCTAGGAATCCCTTGACTCCAGAATGGCGGATATACTATAAAGCATAGAGGTGGTTTTCCTCGATTTAGGGCCTATTGATGGGGAGCTGATGGATCTCGGTAAATCCTAAGAGGTGGGTGATCTCTATTTGGTCCTCGTATGCCTATGATGGGATGTATCGTAAATCCTAGGAGAGAATGTCTTAGTTTAGGTCCTAGTGACCCTTGATTCATATTGTAGGCTGCGGTAAAGGCTCCGTAGACTAGGAGACAAGAAAAAACCTCATAGTCTAGGCAGAGAATTTGGTCATATCCATGCTTGTGCTGGCCTAGTGATTCGGGTGTAGATCACGGTAAAGAAATTCATTACATGCTTATGGGTGTTGTCTTAGTGGGATCAGTGTAGTTCACAAGAGTTCTGGCGTGCAGGACATATCTATTCTATTGGCCAAGTGATCTAGTGTATATCATGGTAAATCATGATTTCTATTTCATGAGGTGAGGTGGTTTAGCCCGAGGATGTTCTCGTTGGTTCTTTCAGTTTGAGTCCCACATTCCTGCTTAGAATATGGCACTAGTGATTGGATGAAGTACGTACGCATTTAAATAACCATGGTTGGGTAATGTGGATGTCCCATCTGGGTTGTTTTACATTTAATAATGAAAGTTCATTCCTTTGGTATTGGGTATGAAAATGTATTTAGCATATGTGGAATTTATTGTTGTTGTATCCATGGTATTCTTTGTTTCTATTATGCTAGTTACAATCATGTATTTTATCAAGGATGATGTATGGATCATCCATGTTTACCCGTAAATGAATGCAATAAATTTACCTATGGTCAAATATATTGTATCGTAGCTAATGATGTAAGGGAGTAATGATTCTTATCAATTCTCAAATAATTTTGAGACCCCTATGTTTAAATATGTTGTTTACGCGTATATTCAATGTTTGTGATATGTTTGAAAAAAATTCATCTCCCGCTGGGGAGGGGCTTGGATAATTTCTTGTTGATGTTATTGCTTACGTATCATTTTTTCTAATGTTATTTATCATCCCCTAAGTTTTCATGAAGTCTTGGGCAGTGAACGAGCTCGGGCATAAAGGTGGTTTAATCCCAGAGTTGGGTGCAGGCGAACTAGGGCATTTGGGGCCCTAGCCATTGCATGCAAGGTTGTGTCTCTGCCATAGCCTCCCTAGCCACAAGAATAAGCCCAAGGCCAGCGCTATGGCTTTAAAAGGTAAAAATGTTAGGGTGACCAAGGGGTAAAAGGTCCAAGGTTTGGGTTTCTTCCCAGGGGTGTTGTTGACATTGTACAAGGTATTTTTAATGTGTTTCTATCAGTTCCACTTCCTTAAGGTCACCTAGGAGGTTCATTCTCATTTTATTGGCCTCTCATCGCATGTCTACCCTGGCTTGGATGGTTACTTGGGTAGATATGGGATGAGGGTGTTACAGAGTGGTATCGTGTTACGTTCAACCCTTGAACTGGATAGGTGGTGTGTTGGTCATGTGTTTTTCTATTGGTTTGATATGTGTTTCTAATACCTATATTGTATTTGTTTCTTACATCCATAGCAGGGTTGTCCATGGTGGAAGTAGTTTCATGGAAGGGTTGATGATGATGTTGTAAACATGTAGTCATGAGTGTATGATTCGCTATGTGTCATTCTTGCTATGTATTGTTTGTGCACACTTGCTTACATGTTGCTACATGTCGTGTATGCATGGCTTGTTTATTCTAGGTAACATATTGGTAATTCGCGGTATGTTGTCTCTGTATGCTTTCTCTTATGTGATGCTATATGTGGAAAAAATTGGTCATTCATGATTGGTTATACATGTCAAGATATGGTAAAGTTTTCATTGTTTTGGTCGAGGTTGTCATGCATTAGGTTATGGTGTTCATTTGGTATGTTTATGCATTAGGTCATCATGATGATATTGGTATGTTATGATGCTATTTTGTTGGCTAAGATAGAGCAAGAGATGCATATCATTAAAGTGGCATCGCAACAATTGAATTTGGGGGTAAGGTTAGATCATCATACAATTTTGGATCCTTGGAATCTAGGTATGTGATTCATGGTTGCCGTAATAATTAGGGTTACTTATATGTTTGTCATTCCATTGTTATTTTATTATATTTATGATAAATGCTAGTTGATCATTGTAGTCCTATGCATTATTGTTATTTGTATGTCTTTCTTTAATTCTATTGATTTTATGGTTACATACATGATAGATGTTAGTTAATTAGTGTGATCATATGCACATGATTTGGTTACTCAAGCATGGTATTAACTTGATGACTATGTTATATTTTGTTGATGAATATTTTATATGTTAACATGTAGTTAGATCGATGATTATGGTATATGTTTTTTGATGAGCATGTTACATGTTAATTTATTGTTGTTATATGTTAGTTAACTTGATGTTTAGGGTTATTGAATTGATATCTAGATGTTATATGTATAATGCTAAATTGGATTGCCCCGTGTAGATGATTATTTCTATGACATTTAGGTATGAGTTAATATATTGTGATATTATGTCATAATAATATAAGCTAATCGTGCACATGTGATTTTTATGCATGAATGACAATTTCTTATGAGCTTAAGTGATGTGAACATGTTTGTTAGTTACCGTTATGGATATCATGATCTTATTAATGTTTGAGTGGATATGTTGTGAAGTTATATCTTGCTAGTCTATATGGATTGTGTAGACAAGATATCTCCCATCATATACATTAAGGTGCTGAGATTGCTTATGTCATCTACTTTGTACTTGAATGTTTGATTATGTCATTTATTTGGTATGTTTGAGTGTTGGTGTCTATTATTATGTCTATTTACTATTGAATGTTTGATTAATCACATGATATGAGCATTTTTCAATAATATTTCATGAAGTAATGATCTCGTTTTTATGATGGTTGGGCTGGCTGACATATGTGTACTGAGATCATGGGTATGTACTCGAGTGTAATAAGCCGGAGAAGTTGTAGAATTATGTATTATGACAGATAAATTTGATTTTATTTTTGATTATGACACAATTTTTAGTCTTGTTAAATGTTAATTTCAAATTGATAGATATGTTGTATTGATGTTGATACATAGGGTCAGTATGTGTGTTTAGTTATAGGTCAACATGTTTCGTACAACAAGGTAAGGTATGTAGCATGTTGGTGTGTTTTTCTATGCGTTAATGTAGCTATGTTTATGGAAATATGATGTAGGGGATTGCATGGAAAAAGAGACTACGATGAAATACCGAAGAAGGCTCGGGTTGAGATTTCTTTAGAAAAATTGGGAACCATGGGCATCAGGGCCGTTGTGTTTGTTTCCATTCTTATGATTTTGGTATTTTGTGATTTTTTGTGCTTGATTTACGATTTCAATTGCATCTAGTGCATGATCATGCCACTTTTTTTTAGTTTCGTACTTATTTTATATTTCATGGTATTCTTTCTTGCTTGTTATTTTTCTTTCCTTTTATGTTTTGAGAGTCTTGGAATTGCTGGGAAGGTGAAGTTAATGGAGCTTACTTCGAGAGGAATGAAACCCAACAAGTGATGTTAAACTCAATTGAAGCTTGGTTCATGTGTAAGCGCTTGTGTGGAAGGTAAGAGTATGATAGTCAACAAGATTGGTTGGGTTCATTGAGGTAAATGGATGGTGGCGTAATAGTTGCAATAAAGGGTAAATACGAAGGTAAAGTGAATGGATGTGAGGTGTTATATGCCTTACTTATGTTGGAAATTTTTGTTCTCAACGTTGTTCATGTTATGCATGAATAAAGGAAGCTCTTGACCTATACCTTATGATATCTTGCAATTGTGTTGTGACCATGATTAAGTTGATGTTTATGTATGTATGTATGTATGTCATGTCCGACAAGATCATCATGGATCATGTCACTATATGATAGGGTTTTCATGATCATTCTCGTGGATGAATGATTTATTATACAGTGAATAGAATGAAGAGGTTCTCTGCCTTATGAGGAATCAAGTGCGAAGATTAACTGGCTGCATATATGAGGTCAAGATAATGTGGAAATTAATTAATATTATATGCTTCTACTATGCCTATATTTATGTTATGGTAGGTAATACTAATGGTTACTTTAGCGAAGTGAGAGTAGTGTGATTCCGCAACATGCTAGGATAAGCATGGATAGTGGAAATATACTAGGAAGTAAGGTTTAGATCAAAGCGTTTTCTATGGATGTGAAGTGCTACCGTTGTGTATATTTTTGTGCATGTTTTTTATTTAGTGATTGTACCTATGGTGATGTGTAATGTTTCATATGTAGTATTTTGTTAATATAATGTTTAATGTATGATGTATATATGGTGTTGTGTTTATATTGCATATGCAGTGCTAGGTATATATGGTGGTTTGCATATGTTGAATATGCAGTGTTGTGTACATAGATATATAAATGTTGTATATCCAGTGATATGTACATTTGGTTTTGTATGTGTGATGTACATATGGTTCTATGTGCATTTGGTGTTGTGTGCATGTGTTGTTGTCTATATGTTGTACATATAGTGTTGTGTGCATGTTTTGTCATGTACATGTCGTGCACTTGGCATTGTGTACATGTGATTTCATGCCTGTGGTGTTGTGTACGTGTGGAATTGTGTACACATTGTATAGGTGGTGTGGTGTACATTTACACTGTGTGCAAGTGGTGTAATGTACATGTGATATTATGCACACATTGTGCATGTAGTGTTGTGTATATGCGATACTATGTACGTATGTGCACGTGCCATGGTACCGATATACATGTGGTATTGTGTGTATACTGCATATACATGTGTTATGGAATGGAGAACTATGTATGTTCTTGGTGTAGTCATGGTATCATGACATGTGTATTCATTATGTTGTACCTTGTATATGTACGTGTATTATGTTGTATTGTACACATGGAGTTGGTGTATGTGTTTGTATGTCGATATAGGTGTATGTACTATGTTGTGTTGTACATTGATGTAAGTGTATGTACATGTTTTTGTGCTGTACAATCGGTATGGAAGTATGTATTTTGTTGTGTTGTACACCGTGTGTGGGTGTATTTATTGTGTGGTGTTGTACACTATGTGAATGTACATGTTGTACACGTGGGTGCATGTGCACATGTTTGAGTAGAAGGAATTAGGTGGTTTTCGGGGTGTGGAAACCGATTCGGTGTTTGTACGTAAAGAAAAAAGCCAAAAGTAAGGACTCGATGAAGGATAAGTATCGATACTTTTTTTTATTTCAATTTTATTATGCATGTGATATTTGATTTTGACTTATGATGGTTACATTTTATTTATGATTATGGTTTATGGTGACTGTGATGCATTCATGATTTTAATTTATGATGGTTACGCTTTTTGAGCTAACCAAATGTGATATGTTATACATGGTGATAGATCAAACAACTAGTTTGACTTGTTGTGACAAAGGAAGTGAATGGGATTGCAAGTGTACTCTTATCAGATGAGCTACCAATGATGTATGATGTGAATTTACATCAATTTATTTTTTAATCTAATGGAATTTATGTTCTTGGTAGAGAAAGCATGAAATTAAAGGTTGGGTGGTTAAAAAATTATTGTAAGAATTAGCAAAGAACAACACAAGGAATTGAAATAGGCAAAGATTATGTTGGTAAAGCACTTTTGGAGCAGTTATTGTGGGACACTAGTGCCCAAAAGTTTCCATTGACAGCTATGAACATGCTATGACTAGTATGATCGCTTTAAGGCAGTATATCCCTTGGTTTTTGTATCTTGTGATGGGAGGAAGCCTTGCCAAGGGATGGATTGCTAGTGATAGGGGGATGTCGTGGAACTATGAAGGTGAGTGACTCCATGGAAGGGGATTATTGGATTCCTCATGGCTCAGCATACAGAGAAGGGAAGTCCAAGGTGGAATTTTTTTCATTAGCATTACCATATGGAATCATATGCAATATTGGGAGTGTTCCTTATAACAATGAGCTTGTAGTTGTTTAGTAAGATTAGCGTAGCATAGGATTGTAGCGTTGGACATTAGATGCAACTTTAATTGGATGAAGGGATTCTAGAATTCATGGAAAGGAGATGAATCCTAGTATTACTTGAGGGTGGAGGTGTGAGCCTCTAGATTCTCTGCATATGTGTACATTGTATATTTTTATTTTCTAGTTAAAAATGTGAATATGTATATATGTGGTTTTTATTGTAAATATCGTAATTATATGTGTTATAAAGCCCAATACACGATATGATTGTCCCGATGAAACAGGTTATTCATTGTAAATAATTTAATGAGATATGTTATGTGCCCATGGGAAATATGTTTCCTTTTTACCTGGCTTTTGCTAAGGTATATGTGTAGTTGAACACCAAGGAAGGTGTCTCCCAACAGGGAGGGTTATGTAATAGCCCTGGTAGAAATACATGTAAAAATATATATAAGACCACAGTTTATGGGACACTTATTCCATGATTTATATTACAGTTTTATATTTTTAACATTATTCGGTTATATATATATATATATATATGGTCCATGTATTTTATGTTCATGTTGCAGTTGTACTTAATTTTCATGTTGATGATCATCATGATGTGGTGCATATTGTTAGTCATGTTAGATATGCTCATTTAATGTTTAGCATGTAGATAGATGTGTATATGTGATAGGCGCACGAGTTATTTGACATTATATTGAGATGTATATTTGATGTTTGTGTTGTGATGATGTTAATATATAATGTTAATTTGAAGTTAATTGAATGTGTTTATTAGTCGAATATGATGTTTGTACGATGGTTATCATGATCATGATGATGTTTATTAATTAATTTAATATTATTAAATGACCATAATATTTATTAAATATTATGTCGTGAATGTAATTGTAATTTAAATTTTAATTCTATGTAAAATTGTATTTGTATTTGTACTAATTGTAATTCTAAGTGTAATTGGATATAAAATATTTATTAATGTAACATTTTAATTTTAATTGTAATATTTAATTTATTGTGAAATGATTGTAATTGTATATATGAAAAATTGTAAAATTGTAATTCTAATTCTAATTTTATGTAAATTTCACAAATTGTAATTGTATTTATAATTGTAATTTTAATTGAATTGTATGTAAAATATTTGTAAAATTGTAATTGTAATTGTAAATATAATTCTATGTAAAATTGTAAATGTAATTGTATTTGTAACTGTAATTTTAATTGAATTGTCTCTAAAATATTTGTAAAATTGTAATTGTAATTGTAAATGTAATTATATGTAAAATTGTAAATGTAATTGTATGTAAAATTAAAATTGTAATTCTAATTCTAATCGTAGTTCATGTATGTGAAATTAATGTAAAATTGTAATTGTAATTTTAATTCTAATTGTAATTTTAATTTTAATTAATGTAATTGTATGTAAAATTTTAATTTGTAAAATTTTAATTCTATTAATGTGAAAATTTTAATTGTATTAATGTGAAATGATTTTATTAAAATATTTAAATTTGTAAATTTGCAAATAATTGTAAAATAACAAATATAGAATAATACGAATTTTTGTAAAATAAAGTTTAGAAAATAATGAAAATAAATTCATGTACTTTATAATTATCATTATTTTATTATGATCTTACATATATAAAGTTTAGAAAATAATGAAAATAAATTAATGTACTTTATAATTATCATTATTTTTTATGATCTTACATACAAAAAAAAAAAACTTTAAAAAGTTTGGTGCGCTTATTATTCTAACAGGCCCCGGTGCATAGTATTGATAAAATGCACCGGTGCGTCACATTTACGTGCACCAGAAACGAATAAATGCAAATAAAAAAAATGCAACTCTATTTTGTTTAAGTTAAAAAAAAGTGGCAATTTGAAAAATGGGCGAAAAAATATTTTCGAAAATCTAATTTGATAAAATAATTCTTTAAATACTAAAGACTTTTCATTATTTCACTATTTTTGCTAAAAAATTTCAGTCAGATTTTTGCAGGAGACAAACTTGGAGCAAGAGAGCACGAGGGCACTATGGATGGTGAAATACGTTCCAATAGAAGTATTCAGACAATAAGAAACCAAAACTCTGGCGATTCAATTCCTTTATTATAGAATTTTAAATCATTTCGTGATTAAATTTGATTCTTTTTTTTACTTTTTTCTGCAGTTTTTTATTTTTTCCTGCAGTTTTATCCAGTTTTACCCTGAACCCTTTATTTGTTTATTTTTTCCCTTTCTTCTCCCTGTTTCTGTGATTTCAGAATTAGGGTTTTTCATTTTAAATTGATTTCCAACCCATGGGACGACTTGCATAGTCAGATCCCAATCCATTCGGCAATTGCATGAATTTTTGAAAAAATTGATTTTTCTTTATCGGTGCGCCTTGCGTACTCCACCGCACAAGTGCTCTGTATTATTACAGCGTAGTTCGCAAGTTCTGTGTCGTAAAAAGTTGAAAACATTTTTTTAAATCCATGCACCAAATCTGAAATAGGGCACCGGTGCTCTCTTTAACTAGGAAAGCACCGTATGGTGTATTACACCGTTTTTGTGTTGTGTTTATAATACCCCACGCACCGTTAGGTTTATTACATTGTTTTTGCAGTGCATTTATAATATTGAACGCACCGTACGCCATATTACACTGTTTGGCGGTGCGTTATTAATATATCCACGCACCGGCGACGATGCAGATTTCATGAAAGGCACACCGGTGTCTCGAGATTTATTTTCTAACTGAAAAGTTGAGAATTTATTTATAAATATATTAATGAATGATATGCTACAGGTTTCAAATTGAGAAAGAAATGACTGACAAGATGTCAAGTAACAAAAATACTGTTAACACATCAAGAAAAGCAAAAAAGACAAGTTCTTTGTAAATTTTTTATAAAAAATATTATTTTTGAACTATATGTAACTTTAGCTAATATGTATTGTTTATTTTGTATCATGTAGAACCACAAAATTATGAAGCTCGATATGATTATTTTTTATCTATGACCAGAAGAGCGTAAAAGTTTAATGGAAAAATTGCAAAAATATGAATCAGGAGAATGAAACAATACTATCGATCCAATATGAGTTTCTTTTTTTAATTATCATTAATAATACACTTAAAATTATTAGATAACATGTGTCAAACACTCTACTAATTCACATCTATTTAATGTTCTATAGGGATTGATAACTCAGAAAAAGAATGTTGTTCTAAGAAAAGAAAAAAAATAGAACATGCAAATGAAAATGAATTACTCCTTGGCTCATCTGGAGTGGTGCTGGAAGTTAACAAAAGGGGGAAAAACTTTTACAAAAGTTTGAGGGATCTAGTGGAACGAATACAACAATGTGCTTCAAATGTAATATGTAATCATTGAATTTTTCGATCATTAGGTACAATAAATAAACAATTTAGAATTAAATATTAATTTTCAAGAATTTTCTTGCAGAAAAGAAAATAAAATGGAACCCATTCATCACATAAAACAAGAAGACAAGGAAGAAAATGGTTGATCTCTAAGTTTGTGAGTAATTGTTACTTCCTTATAACAACTTAACTAGATTTCATTTTTGTATTTTTTTAAGTTGTTTTACAAAAATAATCATTGAATGTCTTCAAACAGGTGCTAACATACAAAGAATAATCATCAAATGAATTGATCGAAATTGGGTTAAATATGGGTTGTGAGTATATGTTGGCATATCAGAATTTAATTGTGGAATTTGTAAGCATCTATCAATCTTGTTTTAATTAGCTTCATCTATAATTAATAGAACACAAACATCTTTTATATTAAATATATGATTTGTTATGGGATATAAAACTTGTAGAAAACAAAGTATGGAACTACGCCAACAGATGAAATTTTGAAAAATGGCATGGTACATGGTTTTGAAAGAATGTGTATAGTTTATGAGTCAATTGTTGCTATGGTACGTCATTTTTCTTTTTTTATTTACATTGATGTATATTATTTAATATTGAAATTTTCATTATTCTCACCAATGTATATATACTCATTTCAGTTTATACTCATTTTAGTTTATTTTTATGTTTGTAGATGGAAAATGAAGAAGAAAAAAACAATCAAGGCCGTGAGAACAATATTCCTAAAAATAACCCAAGTCATGGAAGTAGCTCTGTCAGTGACAACAATTGAAGTGAAGAATGATGTTCACTATGTAATTTGGATATCAAAGCAAGGCGTTTTATTTTTTGAAATATGTCTATGAAATCAGACATTTTGTTTAATGTAATTGACATGGTGTCCCAATTGAAAGACAAAGGGATACAAATAATTGTCCCATTTTGTATGATAAACACTGTCTTATTCATATATATATATATATATATATAATCATAATATTTGTTTTAATTTATTCTATTGTGTTCTCCATTGTCATTCTCAAATGCACTAACAAAAATTTAATTCATATGACTATTGTTATAAGATTATATATATGTGTCGACTTTTGATGAATAATGAATTTAAAAAAACCACAATAATTCTGATATGATATAACAAATTAATCCAAACAACACATTCAAATGCATTAATAAAAATGTAATTAATATGAATATTGTTATAAGATGTGTCGACTTTTGATGAATAATGAATTTAAAACAATCACAATAATTGGACTGCCAGAGGTGGATGTTTCTACAAAAAAAAAATGAAACCAGGTGTGTTTATGTGTCTATACACACCCGTGTATTTATGATTCTATGGGCACCGCACTAATACTGATTCCAGTTATAAATATCAGTGCGTTTGTGTGATACTGCGCATTGGGGCGTTTATGTATCTATAAGTACCGGTGCATTTGTAGATGCCATGTGCACCGCACGAATACCGATACCAATTATAAATCTCAGTTCCTTTCTATGATACGGAGCACCGGTGCCTCATAAAGATAAATGCACCAGTGTGCTTATACGACCTATGGGCACCTTTCAAATCCCAAGACCAATTAGAATGACCCCGTGTGTTGTATCACCAACACCAGGCCCAGTGCTATTGTTTTCCTTAACGGCCCGATGCATTCTCCTTAGACCACCCTGGTGTGTTGTCTACAAATACGCACCAGTGCGTTCAAACTTGATAAGAGCACCAATGGAAAAACATCTGTAATACCCTCCAGCCACTCATTTTTTTTAGTTGTGTTCAATTTCCATTAAAAGCTCTGCCAAAACCTCCATTACCTGAAATGGATGTGGTAATATATGTTTTTTTGACAATTTTGGCCAATTTTATAACACTAAAATCCTCTTTTATAACCTACGCTAGAGGGTCTTTTCCTTGTAGCATTGAAGTATAATTATGTGTGTAATTTTTACGTCAAGGATTATTCAATGTGTTGAGAAATATAGTATTGACTGTGTAACTTAGGACAAAACATATGATAACATATAGGATATAGATATTATCAATAAATTTGATTACACAAAACTATAAAAAAACCCTTGATTGCATTTTCATTTGTTAACGAAATATAATAAATGATTGAATATTCATTAGTTAATGAAATATAATAAAACAATTTTTTTTCCAAAATGTTTTTGGGTTGATGTCTTGATGTTTTGTGTTGAGAAGATGCGTGACAGTGTATTGTTTGAACGTCCTATCCGTGAGTGGCCCACTTTTTTACTTTGGATCCGGAAAAATTGATTCTACATGCATTGTATCCGTGTGTAAGGTGAAAGCTACCATTGTTGGCTCTTAATTTTTGAATGGTGTTAACTTACGTTGGACCATACACAAGGAGGCTTACAATAAAGGTACACGATACGATGACTGCGCACATAATGATGGTTCAATAAGACGACCACCCCTGCACCAATAAAAACAACAATAAATTAAAATAAACAATAAATAAATAAAATATTTCCTACTATCAACATTACAGATTGTTAGATTAATTTTTAGTAAACCAAAAAGTATTGAAGGTCAACGCAAAATCGATTTTGTTACTACTATCTGCGAATCAATTATGTTACTACTACCTACGACAGGGTAATAAGTGTGATATTAAAGGCTTTGATATAGAAACTAGAAGACATTCACGCATCTGCAACAACACATATCGTAAGTCCATAGTAATATCATATGGCATATCATAACCGCATAGTAAGATCATATTACTTTGTATTTGAATTTAATATATGAGAAGAAAAGAGATATAATCCTCAGCTCTTGGTTAGGTTTTACCATATAATTTGAATGCTTGCATTCTAAGCTATAGTACTAAGTAGCATTGCATAATATATATATATTTGGAAATTTTTTGATGGAAAATATATATTTTATTTTCTTTTATGTTGATTTGAATGTCGATTTACTACATTTTCAATTTATTGCAATTATTTGAATGCTAAGTTATACTAATAAGTGGCATTACATGATAATTATATATTTAGAAAATTTTAATGAAATATATATATATATATATATATATATATATATATATGTATATATATTAAAAAATTCATTTTTAAAATAGTATAATTCGGATGTTATAACAAGTAGGAAAACAAATTTGACATCTATTTTCTATTAAACAATAAGAAATTTATCATATAACTAGCAATAAAGCATATATATATAATTTTTGAAATAGTATAATTCATATATGGTAATGTCTATAAATTTCTAAAAAGTAGCAAAACAAAATTGACATCTATTTTTTTTTTAAACAATTGGAAATTTATCATATAACGAGCAATAAAACGAGTAGTCAGTAACTAGTATCTATGAACACGTCCAATTTCTTAAATAGCAAAAGTGTGATAAATAACCACAAATGCAATAAACAAATACTTTATTTTTAATTTGAAAAAAAAATAAAAATCAGGTAAAACTAGAGGCGCAATCGACTAGAAAAATATTTAAATTCATTATTTATATAAGTCTTCCTCTTATATAAGCTATCGAATTCGGTAGGCGTCTTAAGGTGGTTTTTTAGTCAATCTTTCTTTCGTGAGTTTAAAAACGTTCAATGTAATCTTTTCATTGATGTGAGCATCGTCATTAACGTAAATAGTTGGATATATATCGTAAATAGTTAGATATAGTTGCATATTATATGTGAATGTTAAAATTAAACCTAATGTGTTGTTTAATTAGGTGTGGAATTTTAAATTTACCGTGTAAGAAATGTTATTTGGTATTTTACTTACTCAATGGATAATTATATTTTATCTTGAACAATTTCATGAAAGATAATACAATTTGTATCTTTGTCATTTTTTTTTTTTTTTAGAAATGTTAGATGTTTAGCAACTGCAACACGGGATTTTGAAAAGAAAGTTCATGCAATGTCATTTTTGTTGGAATATGTAATTCCTACTTGTCTTCAGTTGTGGTTCTCTCTATCTATAGAGTCTGTTCCTATTTGATAAGTTAGTTCCTAGTTTGGTGTTGAGGTTGAGATATTCTCTCAACCAAATTATTGTGTGTCTAAGATAACTTCTCTATCTTGAGACTATTCCTTATGTATATATGTAACTTGATTTAATTAATGAGATAGAGCTTGTATGCTCAGTTTCTAAGTTGGTATAGGAGCCCATTTGGGCTTGGGCCTAGCCTTGGCCCCTCCTGGGCTGAGGAAAATAAATGACTATATTCGTATTTGTATTGTTTAGTTTTTTGTTTGTCCATCTATATACGTGCTGAGAATTGAGACACTGGTGAGCGATCTACTGAAGTTGGCTCTGCTGGAGTTGTGAGCCTAAGGAGCTCTGGCGTGAGCTCAACGCTGCCATCAACTGTAAAATTACACGTAGATTTATCATTCTCATTTCAGTTCGTGAACGTTCTTGATAGAGGCCATTGCCAGATTGAGTAAATCAGTCTGGCAGACGTGCAATCTGGTGGCATCGTGGCAGGGAGCATCATGGGGAGCCTGGTAGTAGAGCGCTCGATGGCTGAGGCGAAAGGCACTAGCTCGACTGTTAGCGGAGGTGCGGCTAGATTTAGATGTTTGCTTGATTGTCCTCGAGCTTGAGTTTGCTACTTCTTTTTTCTGACGGATCTTTTGTGTTTTGCGCGGTTCGATCCCCAGTGTATATTTTGTGTGGCCACCTTTGTTAGAATTTCATGAAATCTTTGGTCCATTTGGCTATTTGGATGCAAATTGAACACAGTGGGAGACGAAAAGCCTTTGCGATTCGAACCCACAACTGTCGATCCAACTTTCTGAGCATAGAATGTGGACTTCATCTTGGAAATTACGTAGTGGCTCCATCGTAGCATAGTGCCCACCATAGTGCCTGTACCGGTTGTTCGCTTCGATGTTTCAGCAGAAGAGGCTGACGGTGCGAATGTTTTCAGTATTTGTTTGAAAGAATCCAACATTTGTTTTTTGATCTGCTTCTACAATACAACTTTCGTTTGATTGGGAGATCATGTTTCCAATAATTAGATTGTTTGTTGCAAATAAAAGCTTTGGCTTTTGCTCATCACGAAACTCCGATGAAACATTTGGATTAAAGAAGAACTTGCAGGTAGAATTCAGGTCATTTCCGTGCTGGTCTGTAATATTGGCTGTGTTTTGTTCGATTTCTTGAAAGAAAAATGGTAGCCCTATTTTGTTGCCAAGCAATTTGTTTGTACTGTTTGTAAAATTTGAAGTGGAATTGGTGAGCATTGTGAAGACCGTGGGCTCATTGACTGTTCAGTTCCTTACGTTTGGTGAGAGTTTATATGCTTTTGAAGGCAACGTAACTGTGCATCATTGCCTGATGGCTTTGTGCATTGAAAAGAACTCTGCTGGACGTGAAGGCTGATAGTCTATGTGTTGTGATGCATTTGGAAGCTGACTGTGCATTTGATCATTTAAATTGGGCGTTAAATTCTGCGGTAACCGTGACGTCTCCCTCCAGCATGGATCTGCTGCACGGATTGCATCTCAAGCTGCGGGTTATTTTGTTGTATTGAGCCTGTTGCATGAGCTTGTTGGTGCAGCTCACTTGATCGCTAGCGTGTTGTACATTGCAGAGGGCTGATGTGCCTTTTTTGGTATACCAGAACAACTACTGGTAAGCGGCAGTAGAATCGTAGTGCTTCTCTACGATTATAAGTGAAAACTTGGCTGAAGAACCATCATCAAAGCTTAAGGTCATTTCATTTGACTTAAATTGATCATGGTGTATGTGTCTCACCTCATTCTTGTTAGCAGAGAAGTTCCTTTCTAATTTCATGTTCTCCAAACTTGTTTTTTAATTACAAATTTGGCAGCGCCATAGCTGGAAGAGCTTAGATCTGATCGGAATGGGTGATGATTGATGAAAGAAGGAAATATATGCCCGAAGACTCTTTCAGACTTTTGGAAACTGCAGGAATGGACTTCGCAAGAGCTAGTCACCAGGGTTTCAAGATGGTCAATCTACGGTCCACCAAGAGGGCGCAGACTTCAGGAACCTTGCAGGATCTCACGATTGCCAATTGTTGTGTTAAGGAGAGGGCGCAGATCTGGTGGTGCCCCAAGAGTAGTTGCGTTATTATTTGCCATTGTTTAAATTTTATTCTTTATAAATTGTCATGTTATTAATGTAAATCCGGTTGAAAGAGTTGAGTTATTTATTGTGACGTTTAGTTTGACCAACTATTGTTATGAATTTGAGTCTTTGTTGGAATTGGCCATTCCAACAATAGAAAAATTGATTTTCTACCAGATATGATGAAGACATGACAGTGAAAATGGCATCTAAGGATAGTGGTTGGAGATACATCAGAGATTGGAGGATGATCGAGTTTGTGTGTGCCCAGTGTGATGGGAACATACTTGAATGTTCAATTGTGAGGAAACTAGATTGATAATGGGTCTTCATTGTTGTAGCCTGTTAGTGAGCATGAGGATGCATGCTTGGAAGCAGTTACCCTGCCTTGATACTGTGAATAGGGGAAGAGGCACTACGCCGTGATGCCAGAGGAATTGGATACTGAAACGATAACTTTTTGTGTATAAAATTGTTGAATTTTATGCATGTTGATAGTGAATTTGTGGACGACGCAGGATTGGACCATGGAGTTGTGGCTGTGATAAGCCTTTGTGGATATTGTGGTGAGCCTTTATGGCTGCGGTGAGCCTTCATGGCTATGTTGAGCCTTTATGGCTGTGGTGAGCCTTCGTGGCTGTGATAAGCCTTCGCAGCTGTGGTGAACCTTCATGGCTTTGGTGAGCCTTCGTGACTGTGTTGAGCCTTCGCGGCTGTGGTGAGCCTTCATGGCTGTGTTGAGCCTTCGCAGCTATGATAAGCCTTCGCGGTTGTGTTGAGCCTTTATGGCTTTGGTGAGCCTTCATGGCTGTGATAAGCCTTCGCAGCTATGGTGAGCCTTCGTGGCTGTGGTGAGCCTTCGCGGCTGTGTTGAGCCTTCGTGGCTGTGTTAAGCCTCCGCGACTATGTTGAGCCTTTGTGGCTGTGTTGAGCCTTCGTGGCTATGGTGAGCCTTCGTGGCTGTGATAAGCCTTGGTGGTTGAATTGAGCCTTGGTGGTTACATTGTATCTCCTCAAGGCTGAGTGCCTAAGCGGTGGAGGTGAATTACTGCTTATCGAAATGTGAACTAGCAAGCAAGTGAAAGGGTGTTGCTCGTGCATGTTCATGAAGCAACATGGAGTGATTAGTTTTCAGTGATCTGGTAGGGATCAGATTGAAGACAACATGCACTGTATGATGTTGGATCTGCTCACAACAACAGTGTGGGTAGTGTTTTGGTGAACTAAAATTCGCAGCAGTCTGTCCACAGCAGTGAATGGCATGGACATGTGTTGACCATTTATTCATGGATGTTATATTACTTTCATGGTTATTGCTTGTGCTTATATTGTATTGTTTTTTTTTGGTATGGGTAAATATGGAGAAGTCTTGGAAATTTTTATAAATATTGAGATTTACAACCTCAATGTGATTTCATTCTGTTAGAATTTGCAACTCTAATTGATGACAGGTAAAACATGAAGATGTCGAAGACTCAAAAGTACAAAGCCAAATTAATGGTGTGTTCTAGCATATGAAAGTGCGGTGTTCGTGGAGGCGAATGGTATGGTGAGCGACAAAGGAGGATGGACAATCAAGTTTGTGAGAGTTTGTTTTGTGTGAGTTTCTTGGAATAGACTCATGACTATGGTAGAGTATGAGTCACAGTTTGTAATTAGAAGCAAATCTACATGTCATTTATTGTTTGTACGTGCTGTAAGACCCAAAGAGGCATGCATACCCCTTTGTTATATGTTCCCTCTGTCAGAGAGTTTTAACACCCTGGAAGAGTGTGTCATGTGGGATGGATACACTTGGGTGGGCCGTATTGGTTTTAGACTCCATAAGGTGAAATTTCATATCAAGGGGGAGTTAATCGAGAGGTTGGATGAACCATGTATGTGAAGGACTTCCTAGTAGATTGGCGGTTGCAGCGGTTGGAACCCATGCATTTCAGTAGATGGTTGTTCCTTTATATGGACATCGACAATAACATGAACGAGATACAAAGTTTAATTACCAAACTGAACCAATGTAATTACCAAACAATACCAGTTGTAGATTTTGCAGATGGATATTGAGACAAGTAGTCATTAAGGGGGAGTGTTGGAATATGTAATTCCTACCTGTCTTCAGTTTTGGTTCTCTCTATCTATAGAGTCTCTTCCTATTTGATAGGTTAGTTCCTAGTTTGGTGTTGAGGTTGAGATATTCTCTCAACCAAATTATTGTGCGTCTAAGATAACTTCTCTATCTTGAGACTATTCCTTATGTATATATGTAACTTGATTTAATTAATGAGATAGAGCTTGTATGCTCAGTTTCTAAGTATTTTAATATTAATTTTATTCATCATTTTAAATAATAAAAAATTTATAAAAAATTCAATAAATGAAAGTAATGATTATTATGAAAAAAAATGTAATACTTTATAAAAATAAATTAGTTTTAATTTAAGGAGGCTCCTTAGTGTGTAACAATTGTCGATTGAGATTTTTGTTAGGTATTATATAATTATATGTTTTCTTAAACAAGTTCATGAAAAATAAGAAAATATATAAATTTGGCATTGTTTTTTTGGAAAATGTTAGATGTTTAGAAAAATTGACATGGGACTTTTTATTTATATTATCACAAATTTACTAAATGATCTCGCACTGATATATTTATATTAAATTTATTCTTCATTTCAACTAAATTTTCCTCCATAAGATATAAATATTAATTTTATTATTATTTAAAAATAATGAATAATAATTTAAATTTATTGATCATTATGAAAAAAACATGTAATAGTTTTTATAAATATTGTAATTATTTATTAAGAATATTCAATAAAGAAATAAAATATTTAAATATTTACTATATAAATACAAAGATAAATATTATTGTTATTTTGGAAAAAATTTATAGGCAACAAGGTGATGATTCGAAACAAACGTCTTTTCATAATCTTCTAACGAATATTAGAAATGCAGAGCTTGTTCTTGCAGATTGGGATCTTCTCATGACTCATGTCAATAGTTTCTTGGAATGAAAGGAGAAGAGTTTATTTGATTCATATATTCACTTGTTTGCAATGAATAATCTCGTCAATTTTCACAATTGAAAAATGATAAAATCATTAAATTGTCTTATTGTGGGATGTGTAGCTGAATGCAGCAGAAGAACAGAATAAGGTGGTAGCAATGATGATGTCTTGGAGCATGAAGTGTTACTATGTCATAAAACGCGTGTGATGTAACCTATAATTTATGAGTTGAGGCTGGGTTGGTTAATGGTGCACTTGGATATATTGAAGATATTTCTTTGCACATGCTTCGAAACTACCACAAATTAATCAAATTGATACTGTAATTTTTGAAACGTATCGCGGTGTTCAATTTGATAGGGACTATCCAAATGTTGTGCCCATTCCGCCTATTGTTAGGGGGAATCTTAAACACATGCCATTGAAAATGGCATGGGAGTTCACAATTCACAAATCAAAGGGAACGACCTTACATCGAGCCACTATAGATATTAGTGATTGAGAGAGGTAGGGCTTGACATTTAATGCCATGCCCAGAGTGAAATCGATAGATGGCTTGCAGATTTCACCACTTTTTTCTTTTCAACATTTTCAAAAATGCAAGATAGTGCATATGTTACACTTCGAAAGAAAGAGGAGGAACAACTGAAGTCGATGTCATTTAAGAGATATTTATGTTCATTATCTTTGTTGTTCGTTCCAATTATTTGTTTGCACATTGATAGGTTGTTTTGTGTGCTTCTTGTTCATTTCAATAGATTTTTTTAATGGTCAACTCAGTTAATTGAATATTTGGAAGACGTTTCATTCGTCAATATTTTTTATGTCGTTGTGTTCTTATTTCGTTGGTTAAATTTTACCTATTTATGCTTTCATTTCCTTGTTTTTCAATTGTATTACATTTATGGAGACATTAATTGTTTTCATCTTTTTCTTTCATATATATAGCTACGTAGTATATTTAATTGTATTTTTCTATCATTGAAGTGCAGATATGGAGAAAAATGATGGCATCTATTACCTGAAAGCGATAAAATCTATTAGAGGAGCAATAAGTTTTGTTGACTACATCCAAAACAGGCTAGACATAAAACATGGTTTCCATCCTACTTTTGTTGATGAACATTTTCGTGCCTTGAATGAAATGAAATCAAATATTGAATATTTGTATCATTTGCACCTGCAAGAGTATGGAAGGAAAACCAGAAGGGATTAGTTTCAAAGCGTGAAGCATCGTGACCCTTATCCTATTTATTTGAATTGGTGTTCCTTTTGTCGTCGATTTGGGTGTGTTTTGGAAGAGGCTAGCATTTACAAATTTTTCTTTAAGGTTAAAATTTTTCCCTCTACTTGTTGATGTAAGAAAGAACTATCATATATGTTAAATATTTTTTTTTTATTGGAGATGTTTTTAATATTGATGTTGGGGTTTTCTTTAATGTGAGTATATTGAGATGTTTATGCTTATTTATTTTTATTAAATTTGTACGAGTTTTAAATAATGAAAGAATATTATTCTTAATATAAAAATATATTTGAAATAAATAAAAGTACAATAAAATTTATTAATATTATTTTATTTTAAATTTTAATATTTTTATTGTTTTAATAACATTTAAATAACTCAATTTTTTATTAAAATAAATAATTTAATCTTATTATTAATAATATAATTTTATTATTGTAATTATTTTATTTTTTAAATTCATTTTTATTTATTTATCTACTATAATTGTAATTATTTTTTCTTTTTTCTTTTCTAGATTTATTTTATTTATTTATTTTCTATTTTTTTTAATTGAATATTGTCATTATTTTTTTTTAATATTACTATTTGGCATTTTTTTAATATTACCATTTGATATTTAATAAATTATTTTTTTGTGATTATTCTTTTCCGTATTTAAATTTAATATAAATTTTAATTTTAATTATTTATTTTGTGTTTAAAAATATCAATAATAATTTTTAAAATTACTATTTAATATATAATAAATTTTACTATTGTAATTATTTGTTTTTTATTTAATAA
Organism: Pinus albicaulis; assembly: GCA_034641835.2. Classification (NCBI taxonomy): domain Eukaryota; kingdom Viridiplantae; phylum Streptophyta; class Pinopsida; order Pinales; family Pinaceae; genus Pinus; species Pinus albicaulis. The sequence goes on along the minus strand of CM076577.1, from coordinate 834,763,797 downwards.
TATCAATATTAATATTAAGTATGTCTATCAAATTTCTTCAACCACATTAGCTAATATGATTGTGCATGTGATTCATATATACCTATGGACATTTATCAACCAAATTTATTAAATACGGTTGTGCTAATATATAAAAATTCCACCTATAAAAACAATGGAGATACTTTCTCATTATAACTAGTCAAAATTTGGTTGTTACTGTTAGTTTGTTCAAATTGAAACACAAAAGTGAATTGAGGGTTGAATGAAAACCCTACAACTTGAGGTATTTATTCCGAATAATAAATATTTTTTTAAAATATATATATCTCACGTTTATGATTGAGTAATATCATTTCCGTTGATTCCATCACTCGACTGCCTAATCTGTTATCACGCAAAGATAACCCTAAGATATATGCTCGAAAAAACACAAGAATACAACTGCGATCGAAAAAAGCCACAGTATGCCTGACACCATAGATCGTTGAATATCTTAGACCTTCATACCCTCGGGTCCATCCAGCCATTTGCATAATTTAATCCAACAATGCTAGGAAATATTTCAACAAACAATATACATACATATAAGAGTTTTTTCCGAAAAAGCTATATGTTATTAGAAAGATTTTAAGAATACCAAAAAATAATATTTTAAGAATACCACAAATAAAACTAGTTTTTTGAAAATATTATTTAATATGAAGCAACAAGTAATCCCTTGGCTACCTCTCAAAACCTAAGCTATGATGGATATTGCTCCATTAAAAAAAATTAAAATAAAAAAACTTATGAAGGATTATTGCTCATAAAACCATGGTTGCCAAGATGTTTTGATAGGAAGCTTAAGTTTATCCAATGATAACATGAGACTCGATCATCAATATACCCACTGCAACATTTTCAATACCGATGGTCATTTTTGCTACTAGAGATAAGGTCTCATCATAACCTGTGAGCTTGGCTTGAAAGTATCATTGTGATATATAAAGAGCTCTATAATGCTCCACATAACTATTTTCATTATAATTTCTCTTAATTATCCATTTGAATCCAATTTCCCTTTTTCGTTAAAAATCATATCATAGTGATGCTTCAAGGCCTTCATTCTTCCTCAATGGATTTCTTCTTATGAAGGATCCATCACCATTAAAAGCCTCTTTAAATTTTCTTGGCTCATCAACTCTAAAAGATAAGTTAATATCACTAGAATATATTGTCTCATAGTCATATATGTCAATGTTCCTTTGGGCATGTAGGTTCCTACTCAAACATTTCCCATGATTAAGTTTCTTAAGTTTAAGATGCACATTTTCATAAAATTCTAATGACATTTTTTTTAAGCTTATTTCCACTTCATTCCGTTGGAATTTCTACATCTAGGTCTACTAATAAATATTCGACCTTAACTTTGGTGAAAGATTGAAAATTTGGAATTTCTAAAGTTGTACCTTTCTTTAATATTCTTCATGTTTATCCATACAAGTTTTCTGTCCTTAAAAATTGCATTCCCACTATGGCTATGCCAACACTTAGATGGAATACACAACTTGCATCCCTTGAATTCTTCTGAATATGCAGGAAATATGCACTCGGATAATTTTTCTTATATATTCTTCTTCATCACCTTAGGTGCATGAGTGTAATCCTCGCACCCAAAAATATTAAGATGTGAAATAGATATATTACACGCATTGGAAGCCCCTTTTGTGTTCCAGTTACACAAAACCAAACCAAGTAATACACTAGTCAAATAATTTATTGTAGTAAACACTCACACCCAACATCTATTTCTCAAACTACCATTTACTTTTATATTCCATGCCTCTCTATCAAGCTTTAATTCAATCTCTTAGTGACACCATTTTCTTAGGAATATGAAGAGCATCTACATTTTAATTCCTTGAGATTATCAAAATGACTTTTGAACCATATCACACTCACCACCATAGACACTTCTCAAGGATTTCACCCTCTTCCCACTATCGCTTTCATCCAAGGAAATATGGATGTTAAACCACTTATTTCATATAAATTAAAGTATTGAATTTCATGAGAAGCCATCAATGAAATGAATAAAATAATGAAATATTATATTTGACACTACATTTATGTGTATATTTGAATGCACCAACTCACATAACTCTTGATATTTTTGTTACTCAAATAGAAATAAAACCTCTTCTCATTTCCAAGCACACACATGTCTAAAAAAACTCAAAAAAGTCTCAGTCATATCACAAATTCCATGGAAAATATTCCTAATTCTAGTGACTATATGTTCTCTTCATGAAGATGTCCAATCTATGTTTGCAACAACATCATGTTTGATTTATTCAGTTATGTCATTATTTTTGGTTTTTCTTTGATGTGGCATTCCAATAATACATAACTCAATTAGTCAAATTTAAATTGTATTATGTTACAATTTGAACACCCTTGACCAAAATCATAGCCCTTAATACTAATGTATGATGTCCTATCAATGCTCTTGTAAATGGTTTGGATCATTGAATATATATTTCATTCAAATTGTGGATTGGGTATCTAACCCATGATACATGTTTGTATTATGTTTTTATGATGCAATGTTTAACAATTTAATGTAAATGAAAATATCTCTAATTTTTTGATGCAAGAGCATTAAGGCAGAGTCAACAATGTGACAAGCTGGTCACATGTTGTGGCTTGGGAAGAGGACTGGAAGTCCTAATAAACTGAAGAATTTATTTTAAAGTATTTTTTTTTAAGTTAGTTTTGGATAACATAGCCATTGTAATCTATAGATTAAAAGAATATTTAGATTAGGATTAGTTAAACATCTAGTTGAATAAACTATTCTGAAACTGAATAATAGTTTCTTAACCATATGGGGATTTTGGGGAAAGGCATAAAACAAAACCAAATCCACCATTTTGGGGTTCTGCCTTCCATAGAGAGAAAGAGAGAATGAGAGGGAAATATCTGTAAGAGAGGGTTGAGCAGAGATTAGGAACAAATGTAAAAACTAGCCATCCCAGGGCTCGGTTCTATGCATTTTCTTTATAAATAAATTCCAAAGTGTTTTGGACTGTGGTCGGGCTCTCTATTTCAACCCGTGGATTTTATTTCCCTGTCGAAATTAAAGATTGCATTCATGTGTTATCATATATGCATGCTTTTTTCTGTTAATGAACAGAAAGGTCGAGCGAGGAGACGAATTTTCTGAGAAATTCATATAGAAAGAGTTAGGGCAGAGGTCGAGGGATGAAGGATGAAAAAAATCTAATCGGATTGCAAGGGAAGCAAGGCTGAGTGAGAGCAGTGGCATGAAGGAAAAGTGTTGCAGAGCGCAACTTAAGAGGAAATATCGAATAAAGATAAGAGCACTTAGAAGAATTCTAAGTGAGGGACCAACTATGCAGATTGAATAGCAGATTCAAAAGTTTAAGATTCGACGGTGGAGATTAGTGCGGGTAGAAGAGGCAAGAAGAGCCGTGAGAAGATGAATGGAAGGATGCGATTAGATCGCAGATTTGAAGAGAATAGATGGACGGTTGCGATGACTTCGCGGACCGAATAGTATAAGATGAAATGAGTTGGCAGAGACCGGACTTGTAACAACCCCAATTTTAACAAGCAATTAATTATATCACATAAAAATGAATAATCAACCCAAAAAATGTTTAACTAATCATCATGGAATTTTGAAAAACATGAGCAAGACGACTTACCTGTAATGGAAATTTTCCTTACTTGAGACTCTAAGGTTGAATGCTATCTGAATCCTGCTGACCGCAACAAATTTTTGGGGACAACTCTCCACCCAACCGTAGGCTCAGCTGTATGTAATCTTTCCACAGTTGGCCACCCCTGAGCCCTTAATAAACGTACTACTGTCAGGGTATCCTCTGCCTCAAAACACCTTTCTCTTCAGAGAATAGATGAAAGAATGAATGCCTTGAATCTTCCTCAATGTCTATTAAATATACCAAACAATGAAATGGGAACCACATGCACACATTCACTTTGTCAACATGCAACTTAAGTTTTCCTTAATTTAGTGTTCTCTTACTTTTTGTTAGCTTTACTTAATTTAGTGTTCTCTTAGTTTAAATTTCTTTCTATTAGTTTCTTAGTTTAACTCTTTGTTAATTTATTTACTTTTCTTAATTAATTCTTTCTTTAACTTTACTTGTTGTTTATTGTTTTAGGACTCCAGTTTATTATTTACTATTTTATTTAGAACTCCAGTTATTGTTTAATGTTTTATTTGTTATTTATTTATTATTCTCTTTACTATTTATTTATTTACTTATTTATTAAATTATATTATATTTTTTCCGTAGAAAAAAATCGAACCATCTATTAAAATAGAAAGGTTACATAGCATATGCGAAGAATTTCCGTTTCTCTCTTTGCAGACAGAGAAACCAAAATCAACTGTTTGTAGGAACTTCCAAATGATCCCCCAAAACAGTCCAGGCAAACATGGCCTCTAGGAATGAACAAGTTCCTGTTGTTTTCCAACCTCCTGGCTTCCTATTATGAAAACATCCGAAACAGAGATTTGGAGAAAACCACATTATCAAAATGTGCCAGTTAGTAGACACTGTCCTGGTAGTTTTAAAAAAATATATGAAGTTCAAAAATGGACAGGGACTCAGGCCTCCTTTGTCAAGGAAAATAGCACTGGGTCCTGTCATAATTTTTTACAAGATCGTAATAGTTTTTCACATAGTTGAATATACATTAAGACATGATAACAAAAAAATTAAAGAGGAGTTGTAAACAACACAAAAGTTAAGAAAAAACTAGAGGAGCAAGTGGCCTTGCCACCCCATCAACCACTTCTTCTACTGCCCATGCGCCCAAAACCTATTCAATTTTTTCTTTAGAAAGGTGTTCTACTTCTGTGTTCCGTTCTCTATAAATATGGCAAATAGTGAGCTCAGTAAAAAATCTTTTAAGACGGATGATCTCATTAAGCAAAGGAATTAAAATATAGTTTCTGCATTGTTGCATTCCATTGGTCTACTTTACTATATTCAAAGAATCACCAAATATATGTGCTTCATGCTCATTGCACAGGGAAAGCAAACAAAGAAGAAGGTGTAAGGCTTTAAGCTTAGAAAAATTGTTTGTTCCAGTGCCAAGGCCAATGGAAGCTATTAAGAGTTTCCCGAGGGAGAAAAATATAACCAGGCCAACTCCACATCTCCTGTTTTGATCTGAGGCCCCATAAAAATAAGCGTAGGGAATGGAGCCCTTAATCTCTTCCCTCTGTACTGGTCTGGTGTGCTGAGAGATAGGTGGAGATGGGATATTTTCATAAATGGCCACCACTTCTGCTGCTAATTTGGCAATAGGGAAAGAAGAGTCTTTAAAGATCAAGTGATTTCTGGCAAGCCAGGTGCCTCAAGAAACCAACAGGGGAATTTTTCTGACTTTATCATTTAGAGCATCCTGCCACCATCTGTTCCAGGCTTCAGAAAGCTCCTCTCCTTCCCACCTTTGGGAGATATTGGTCATCCTCAACATTTCATTCCAAAGACTTTTCGTGAAGGGATAGGAGAGAAAAATATGTTGGATAGATTCCTCACTCTCTGTGCACATGGAGCACCACCCAGGACCAATTTTCCCTCTTTTTTGAAGGAAATCCCATGTAGGAACTTTCTTTTGAAGAATGCACCAAAAGAACAAACGGGTTTTTACTGGTCCTTTAAGTTTCCACAGAGGTTTGACCCACCAACTTGGTTCCTCCCACCCATTTTGTGCCATTAGCCAGTCATATCCCATCTTTGGAGAATAGATACCTGTCTGAGAGTGCACCCATCTCAATTCATCTAGCTTGTCAGATATGGGAATATGGGAGTTCAACAGGGCTGCTCAGTAGTTCCTCCATTCCTCTTTCCATCTTTCTTCCAATAAGAGAGCATCCCCTAAGAGCCACTCTTGTCGCTAGATCGAGGAGTTGCCAATGTCAGCAATTTGGTTAAGGAAAAGTAGCCCTCTTTTATTAAGATGCTCAATCAGATCTCTAGACAGGGCAAAAGAATCTGAGCAGCCCACCCATGGATCTCTGCCTAGCCTGATCGATCTGCCATCTCCGACATTCCATGCCAACCCTTGTTCTATTATTTGAACAACTACCACCAAGGCTTTCCACACCACCGAGGAGTTTTTTGACAATTTATGAGGCAATCTAATCCATTCCAGAGTCGGAATTGGATCTATATACTTTCTCCTTGTTACTGAGGTCCAAAGGTTTTCCGAGGAAATCGGTCTCCAAGCTAATTTGGCAGCTAAGGACCTTGAGAAAGGATACAGGTCCCTTATACCCCATCCACCCCAACATTTTGGTCTGACTATTTTTTCCCATGCAACCCATGGGGTTACATGGTCCATCTTCGAGCCAGCCCATAGAAATCTGCTACAGATTTTGTTGATCTTCAGCAGAATACTCTTCAGCACCTAGATGAGGCTAGCCCAGTAAAACGGAATGTCTAAGACCACAGATTTTATTAGAACTAATCAGCCTGCCCTTGACAGCCATTTAAAGCTCCAATGCTTCATCCTGTCCTCTATTTTTGCCAGAATCCAGAACCAATCTTGTACCCTGTAATTATCAGGCTTGAGGAAAAAACTGAGATACCTAAATAGGTCCGGTAAATATTTGGCTTCAAAAGGGAGAAGCTCTTTTACTCTATCCACTTCCACATTTGAGAGCCCTGCAGTTGTTATGGTATATTTTTGTTGATTTATGCTCAAACCAGTGGCTTTTAGAAAGAGGTCTAAAATCCTTTTTAGGCACCGGTAATCTTTCGGGCTTCCATCACAAAAGAGGAGGATGTCGTCTATAAAGAGAAGGTGAGTCACCCAAAGATTGAGTGCAACTTTGATCCCTTTCAGCTCCCCTTGTCTCTTTGCCTCTTTGATCATTAAACTAATTCCTTGGGCAGCAAGGAGGAACAACAGGGGAGAGAGAGGGCACCCTTGATGCAGGCCTCTTTGAGGGTTGAAAAAATCAGAAGCTGCACCGTTGATTAGGACAACAATCGAAGTGGAAGTGACACACCCCATGATCCATCTTACAAATTCATATCTGAAACCAAGGTGCATCAGGAGAAGCCTTAGGTACATCCAGCTGATTCTATCAAAAGCCTTGGAGAGATCAATTTTATTGATAGTCCCTTTTTTCCGACTCTTCTTAAGGCTATGAAGAGTTTCCTGCACTACCCCCACTACTTCATGAATTTGTCGTCCGTACAAGAAGCCAAATTGTTCTGCAGAGATATTCTTGGAAAGAAAGGGTTTCAATTTGGAGGCAATGACTTTAGCTATGATCGTGTATGAGTAGGTACACAAAGAAATGGGGCAAAAATCGTTGAAAGAGGAAGGGTGGTCAGACTTGGGAATGAGGGTCAGAAAAGTGGCATTAAAGGTTTGATAGACCGAGCCTGAGATCTTGGACTCTTCAACAACCACAACCAGATCGTCACCCAGAGAATCAAAGAAGTGGAGGAAGAATTCCACAGTCCAACCATCCGGCCCTGGACTTTTCTCTTTCTGCATCGACTTAAGGATAGCTTCCACTTCATCTTTTGAAATCGAAGACATCAGGCTTTCATTTCCTTCCTCATCAATGAAGGTTGGAAAGAATTGTGCTACTCTTATAAATTCTGCAATAGTGGCTTCTTCTAGGGCTCTGAAAAGATCTTTGAAGTGGGATACCCCAAGGGAAGCTAAATCTTCAAATGACTGTGCCTTTTCCCCATTTTCTTTTGGCATTTCCCACATTGTCTTTAGATTTTTCCTTCCTTTGGCATAATTTTGGAAAAACCTTGTATTTTCGCCCCCAGCTTGGAGCCATATAGCCCTGCTCTTTAAGCACCAGCTTTCCTCCTTCACCTGGAGAATTTTTCTTCTAGCCTCTTCCAATTCCTAGATTCTATCCCGGGATTCTAAGGTGGCATATCCCTCCCCTTCTGGATCTTCTAAAAGATCTAGTTCTGCATTAATAGCCCTCATCTCTTCATCTTCCTTTAAATATTTTTGGATAACCTATTCTTTGGTTGCAGCCTTCAGCGTTTTGAGGTTATTCATGAAAGCCTTGCTTCGACTCATTCCTTCTCCAGTTCCTAACCCATCCCTCCTCCAAGTAGAGTGGAAAAGAGGGGTGACAGAGTCATCAGATAGCCAAGAAGAGTTAAACTTGAAGGGAGACCCTGGTTTTTTGAGGATCCCTTTTGCCTCCAACAAGATCGGGAAATGGTCGGACATATCCCCCTCACCCACCTAATGCCTGAAAATAGATAATTTCTCTGTCAAATCTTCACCCAGAAGGAACCGATCCAATTTCTTTCTCACCCAGTCCTCCCCCACTCTTTTATTTCTCCAGGTAGGTCTGGGTTTAAGCAACGAGGCATCTACCAGGTGAGAGGAAGCAATCTTAGAGAGAAGGAAGTCAGTCAAGGGATCATCTCGAGCATTGACTCCCCAAGATTCCGAGACCCCCGGGGAGAAATTAAGGTCACCTCAAATGATCAGATTGGGATGGGCAAGGGAAGGTTTCAGAAAAAAAAGATGTCCAGAATAGCTCCCTCTCCTGACAAGGCCCATACACATTAAGAAGGAGGAGAGGGAGACATAACTCCTTTTAATATAAATCCAACGCCAAATTATTTTCATACCCCCAGGAAGAAATTTCTCTAAGGTTTCCTGTTTTATATCCAGTGACCACACCACCAGAGCAGCCATTAGCATCAAGGGCCTGAAAGAGCCATCCAGGAAACAATTTCGTGAGAAGTCCTATGATTTCCTCTCCTTTACCAAGGGTCTCTTGAAGCATAAAGACATCCGGGCTATGAACTATGACCAACTCCCTCAGGGCTAGTTTTTTGGGTTGACTAGCTAACCCCCTAGAGTTGTAGGAAAGAAGGATCATCTCAAAATATCAAGGGGTGGCTTTGCTGCTCTAAGCACCCCAATCAAGGATTTTTATTTCCCATCTAAAATATCAATCTTTTCTTTAAGTTGTGCCTTTGAGATATCAGATTTTATGCCTCTCATTTTTCTAAGCCCCATAGGCACAGGATCCGGCTCTAAACCTCCAAGAGCGATGCCTTTCCCTAGGCGGTTTACCTATGATCTCAGGTTATGGGGGGGGCAACAGGATTAGGAGGTGGTGCCAAAGGGCAGCACGGGGCCAGAGAATGAACAGAAGGAAAGGGAGGATTTTTCAGAAGGTGGAGGTACCGAAACAACTAAACTATCGACAGGAGGATTGTTTAAATTTAAAGAAGAGAACTCCATCTGTAACTACCTAGAAGGACCAGGCTTGGAAAAGACCAAATCAGATACAGAAGCAGAAAAGCAAAGGGAAGAGGGGGGAGAGAAAAGCATACCCGCCTATGAAGCCCCTTCTTTCTCAGCTGCTGAGGGAGCTAGAGAGGCTGACAGTGCAGGTGGTTTCTTAAAGGTGGGGGATGGGCCTGCCTGCTGCGCCAGGTCGATAGGAGTCACATTTTCCAGACCAACCCCTGTGTCCTTCTCCATAGATGTCTGCAAGGCCGCCTTGATAGGTTCTGGAACAGGATGAATAGTCGGTTTCCTTGCAACTTTGTAGTGGCTTCTTCTACGACGGTGACCCAATGGACATTCTTTAGCTAGGTGGCCATATTTGTGACATTTGTGGCATCAAAAAGGAAAATTTTCATTGTCCATATTTTGAAGGAATTCCAAGTCTCGGTATTTTAGGGTCATGGCATTCGCAAGCCCTTCTCTGGGTTAAGTATTATAAGAATCCTTGCCACACTGAGATCATTTGATTGAATGAAGGACCTTTCGACTTCCAAATATTTTCCCAGCGTGTTCCCAATGGAGATGAAAATAGAGTCGGTCCAAAACTGAATAGGAAGCCCTAACAATTTTACCCAGACAAGGGATTCATTCATTTTTTCTGTTTGAGCATCGAACATAGGGGTCCATCTACGGAAGAGAATTGGTCATTTTCCAAAACACCAATTCCAATCGAGCACCCAATCAAAATGGTCCTTTTGATCGAATCTCAGGGTAAACCACCCTCTGTCCAGGACTTTTATCTCCGCCGGTTTTCCGGGAGCATTTCCCCATTTTGTCTGAACCCAGTCCCGGATGTAATCAACTGTGTATTTTCTTCCACGCACTCTGTCGACTAACCTTGTTTCTAATGCTGCCATCACTTCTTCTACGAGGATTTCCACACCGAGGACACAGCTAGGGAGGGTCTCATTTTTCTTAATGGGGTTATGCTTCTTGTGTTTTCCTCCCACTACCTCCGTCTGCGTTTCGCCCTCCCCCAACTCCTGTGCCGCCCGGGCATCTGCTACCTTGGCTTCAGGCGACTCTTGTCACCTTTCCTCTAGGTCACAGGTGGCTCGAACTGCCAACCCCTTATCCAATGCCTCCCTATCGATCTGACCACTCTCCAGTACCGATTCAAGCCCAGGTTTAGCTTCCACCGACTGACTTTTCCCTTCACCTACCTCAGAGGTGTTCGAGTGACTCTTAAGCCCAGACCTGAGAGCAACACCCCAAATCTGAGTGTCCTTCTATGGCTGGATCAAACCCACCTGTGCTGAATTAACAATAGGAAGGGCTGGTTTTGATACCAACATTTGACTCAGAACCGAAAACCTCTTATCACAACCTTCGCCCCTAAAAACCACCCTACCAGTATCTAGCCTTCTAAAACCAGTTTTCCTTGTAACGTTAGGTCCTTTATGCATATGCATGCCATAGCTAGCCACTACATCTTCTAAACCACCCGTAAAAGAGGGGAAAACCAGATTACCTGGCCCTGAAGAGGGAGTAATTGCTCCGTAAGCACGAAGCTGGTCGTTGCCATCCTCTCTGCCACAATGAAGACCACCATGACCCAAAAGAGCAGTGTTATCAGCCTTCGAAGTCCCTCCCGCCGAGTTTTGAAATAACTTTTCAAGTAGAGCAGGTCTTATGGAAAAGGGTCCAGCTCCTTCCTCCTTGCTTGCAAAGACAGCTTTCAGAGTCGATTTCAGGAAAAACAGGTCTAAGTTCTGAGCTGAAACTTCATGACCCCAAATAGTAAGTAGGTCTTCCGGCGTCGACTCTACGTCCACGTAATCACGTTCAAACCCCATCACTGTGGCTTACACAAAACCCTAGCCCGACACCGCTATAGCTAGAAACCTGCAGCTGTTCAGAAGTGAAACCCCATCGCAAGGTAACAAAGGCTAAAAAATTCTTTACCTTCATCCTGTCGCCGGTTAAATACTGAGGCTCTTCCAACCTCGAAACGTGATGATCGTGGCTGGCCCAGGAAGATCCAAGTGTGTGCAGGCCTCTGACATCGAGGGTACGCCCGTCACATCACTCGTCCCTCATGGCCTGAGGCAGGCCTCACTTGCAGGAGCTTAGGATTCCGCCATGTGCAGAGCAAACCCTAGACCACCTCTCCTCACGTTTTCAATCGATCATCATTAAATTATATTATATTATTATTATTTTATAATTATTATGGGACATTACATACTCCCCCTCTTCAAGGAACTTTGTCTTGAAGTTAAGTATTTAATTTGATATTATATTATATTATTTATTATTTATTACTTCATGTGTGACCAACACACTCTGCTGAACTAGTATAACCAGCAGGCATCGAAAGTTCTTCATAGCACCTGGGAAATCTCAAGGAATCTATGTCCTTTTTCCCACTTTCAGAACTAGGCATAAGCCTCCCCAGTTTGTCCCTAGCCAAGGTTGGGCCCAAGGCTCGTGCCCGACTTAGACCTCATCTGCCCCAAGGCAGGCATCCGGTCCCAGTACTCAATGACTCCAGGCATCTCGCAAGGCTGGCCCACTCCCTCCACAGCTCCTTAAGGTGCACAAACCCAGGCATCGAAGTCTTACACTCACCTCTAGACTTCGGTGTTCCTATCCAATACCAGGCACTTGGCCTACAATATCAGGCCCTTGGCGTCCTCAAGATAGTCCCACAGCCCTTCAAGAGCTATCCATCAACAGATATACAAGACAAAGGAACCACTGGTAGATGTAGTGTTGATTGATTTTTTCCCCAACCCATATAGTGTTACTTATTCTCCCTTGTAGGTATGGGCTCCCACGAGATCATCAAATAAACCGGCCCTCTCGGCCCCTCTGTGGATTTTCCTGCCATTCACCACATCTCAACTTGTAACCAATACATTAGTTATAATCATAACATAATAAAAATAATTTACCTTCCAACTCTTGCATTTAATCATAATAATATAACATCATTGTTCACCACATTCTGAATAGTAAAGAACTGCATGTCATAAAATTTTCATGCAATTAGCACATGCTTCACATCATAATATCCTCATAAGTTATAACATCAACATCTCAACATTAAGTACATATCATCACATAATAAATGGACCTTATGTCAATATACCTCATATCATAACATCATAATCTCTATACATATCATATTCATCATGAACATACAAAATTATTATCGTAACAACTAAATAAATAAGAACCACATGTGCATCATTATCCTCCTACCATCATATCATGAAACATATTCAATATGAGAATCATCTCAATACTTATCATATCTAGAACAATAACACATTATAAGCATTCTTATCATGATTCATCATAAAAATCAAATTCATTTGCTTCTTTAAACAATAAATACCAACTATGAAATGAGATTATTTAACATCCCTCTATGAACTAGGCTATCTTACCAATACTAATAGTGTCGCTTTTTTTTTTTTCATCAAGATTACTCTTCAATAATTGTTAGCCCTTCCTTTAACTAATAAGTTGACAATTTACATAGTAGATATAGTCATTTAAGTACATTGTTGAATCATCTTGAGTCTGAACGTCTATTTATGTATTCTTCCCTCCCAATGAAATTTAGTGAAATTCATCATTAATATATTATTGGTGGCACAATTATTCTTAAATCATCAACACCAAAATTAATATTCCATGATCACTATTCATATTTTTATTTTTCATTCTATTATCATTCTACTCAATGAAATATAAACATTAGGCCATCATTGATTAAGCCTTTTGTCATAATTAATCTCTAGTGTTTTATCCATCAACTACTAATCATCATTGTTCGCCTTCAGAAGATTGCCTTATTATGTTTCTTTGTCAATACCCCTTGATATATTTTATTATAGGTGCACCATTCCTAAGGATTATTCCCCTTCACTTTTGTTTTTCAAACACTATTCTTGGTTTACATTTGAATCATGAAACCACTACTACCATTATCATCCACCAAAAGGTTTTATATGCTTGGTAATTTCTTCCATTTTTCATGTATAAACTTGTTAAATTTCTTCTACAAAAAGCCTTAGTGTATTATCAATCTATTCATGAAACAATGAGTGCAAATGATTCAAGTACATCCTCTTTTAGTTGATTCTCACTTCTTTTCTCAATTTATGCATACTCATTCGCAAGGTCTTGTTATAGAATTTTCATTGACTTTTCTTCTTACACTTCATGCCAATATTTTTCTCATTAATCTTCATAGTCTATTTCCTTTTCCAAAGGTAGATATTTGTTATGAGTCTTGAATATTTAACCATTAACAATTTCTTCATTTTCTCATTTCTCACCAATTATAAGTATTCGTAACTACATATCTAGATACTTTAAAATTGCATAGATCATCATTATGACCATTACTAATAATATTTAGTCATCCTTTATGCTACTCAGCCCACTCATCAATATCCTTAAGAAAGTTTGTCGTTTGAAAGAGAAAGTCATTCACTTCCTCATACTATATAAATATTTTTTTTTCTACTAATATCAATTTCTTAAAATTCCATGTCTATTATCTTCATAGATAAAAAAAATTTCACTTTCTTGAATTTAGGAAAAATAAAACATATTATCAAGTGGATTTTAAATTTTAGCCACTACTGAGTGTAGTTCCTCCACTATTATTTCCTTGCAAATAAATCTTATGTTCCTCCAAGTGATCAATTTTATTGAGTATTATCTATGTTTAAACTATTCCCATAATTTTTCCCTAACCTTCTAGAAAATGCTACTACTCATTGTTTTCTTACACTCATTTATGAAACCTACAAGTTCATCCCTTTCCCTTCATCCAGAAGATAATTTTCTCAACATGTATATCTAATATGATGTGAAACTAAGAACCTTCCTTCAATTATTAAAAGCTATATATCGCTTCCAATTCTGAATTCATTTAATGTCACAAAAGTCATCATCTTCTATTGACATCCAAGTTGTTTCTATTTTACACCCATTGTATGTTGAGTATTTTTTTGTTTGTTTACTAACCTATATGAACATCTTGTGGTACCGGTTTTAGGAATTAACCAAGCATATTACAATAATTCATGTATATTAATCATCATGTGATATAAATTGGAGATCCATATATACAATAAATTTCCTTAAAGTGAACTCACACTAGATAACTCTTAGAAAAACTTTAAAAACCATCACACAAATATTAGATTGAAATTTAATATTTCTGAAAGTCATCAAAACTACTTCATAATCATTTCAATACTTCATAATCCTAAATTGAAAATAAATATATATTGAATTTATCGCTTATGAGTGAGAGGAACAATCCTTATGAAAGAAATTCTCAGGAAAGAAAAAAAAACATATTGACCAAAAACTGAATATATTTAAAATTTAAAAATCATCTACCAACCCATTAGTTCTAGGTTTTGTAAAGTAATTAAATGTCACAAGTTTTTTTTGTTTCACTCATTAATTGACCCGAAAGAAAATATTTCTAAAAACTCTTTAATTGACCCAAAAAAAATATTTCTAAAAAAATAATTAAAGACCAAATATGTCAACCTAACTTTTATCATTAATATTTATAACAGAATCATACAATTATGTATCCCAAAAGTCATATTTTATTGAACTAATAAACATAAAATAAAAATCCAAAAATCATATTTTAAACATAAAAATACATAAATATTAGTTGGTTAAGAAAAACAAATTCCACAATTGGTTATAACCTACAAGATCCTTAATGGAGACTTTGCTCTTTAACATAAAAAAAAATTAGATAAAAACAACAATTCTTTTCAATAAATTACATATTAAACATAAAAATACATAAATATTAGTTGGTTAAGAAAAACAAATTCCACAATTGGTTATAACCTACAAGATCCTTAATGGAGACTTTGCTCTTTAACATAAAAAAAAATTAGATAAAAACAACAATTCTTTTCAATAAATTACATATTAAAGGTAAAAAAAAATTAGTTAAAAACAACAATTCTATTAAATAAATTATAATTAAAAAAAATAATATCTCCTCTAGATTTTAGTATTGTATTCTTCCACTTTAAATATATAAATTTAACTAGTATATAATATATATAATGAATACTTTTTAGCATGATGAATACAATGGGAACGTGAACATAAACTTAAGTTCCGCACATAATAAAATGAGTATTCAGCTTGATGAATATAATGTCAAGTTAAACTTAAGTTCTGCATATTAATAGTATAATATGTAGGGTGAGATTTTAAATTTTTATTCCCGATTATATCAACATCTTTGCCAAGATTGCCAGATTTACTTTTGTAAACATAAATTCGAATGGTTGGCTCGGATTTACCGTAATTAGAATTAATTTATAAAAAAAAACAAATTTACAGTAATTAAAACTAATTAAGAATAAATAAATGAATAGTGATCTATGTTCACTTGTCAATTCTTGATTATGCCACCAATTAAAACAGAAATCCCACAGTTGTTAAAACTTTTGATGCCTCTTCCAAATTAAATATTGGGATTTGGGTGCACTCCAAGATTCAGAGCGAGATCTATAATCGAAGCAGATTTCAGAGATTGTTGTTATAATGTATTATTGAATTGTTTCCTTGAAATTTATGCTGATTTGTTTATAGGATGCCTCAAAATTTACGTTATTATAAAATATATATTATTTTAGAAAGCAGGTACAGTAAATAGGTCTTAACTGGAATATTTCTGCATGGGATTCGGGTGTTGCGGCTTGAAAGACAACACTATTAGTTTGATCAAATTTTTATTTTTATTTTTATTTTTTATTTTTATTTTTAACTTTTACTTTTTAGGTAATTGAATAATATTAAAAAACATAACTCATAACTACTTTTTAATCTTATAATTCTAGTAAATCGCTCTGATTAAAAGTTAAATAAGAGCTCAAAATAAATAAATCATTTAAATATTAAGTGACATCACTTAATGTTTGTTAATATGCATACATATTTTTAATTTGGAATTTTTTTTTTTTTTTCTTAATGATAAATAATTCAGATATAATAATTTAGTTATGAAACTTGATTCTAAATTTTATATTTATTTTTTAAGTATAACTTATATTAAAAGGAAATAATCTTAAATGATTAAGTAAAAGCATGAGTTTGAACTTAACTTCAACATTCTAATTCTACAATTTGGCATATGTATAACTAACTAACAACCCAAAAGTATAATAACACATTTTACTTTTGAACTATATATTTATATATAAGTTGCTATGATTTACAATTAGTGTGATCTATGTGTTAAACCTAATATAATTATAATTTATATTAAACGAACACATGACAAAGATTAATAAGTATAAATGCAAAGAAGTGTATAGGGTTATATTTAATAATTTTAATTTTTTTTTTTTTTTTTTTTTTTAATAATGGTTTTTATCTTCAAATTATTTAATTTGACAAAATTTATATATATAATTATATATCTATATATTAAAAAATTGAATGCATCTATGGTAAAAAAAAAGTTAAAAAATTATATTTAATTTACTTCAACTAAATTTCACTTTATCATTAGAAGCAAAATTTTTGATATGCATGTTTTTTTTGTTTTCAAATGTGTACATAAAGGTCACATAGAGTTGAAACTTGCTTTGATACCATATGTAACAACCCCAATTTTAACATGCAATTAATTATATCACATAAAAAATGAATAATCAACCCAAAAACTGTTTAATTAATCATCATGGAATTTTCAGAAACATGAGCAAGACGACTTACCTGTAATGGCGATTTTCCTTACTTGAAACTCCAAGGTTGAATGCTATCTGAATTTTGCTGACCGCAACAAATTTTTGGGGACAACTCTCCACCCAACCATAGGTTCAGCTGTATGTAATTTTTCCACAGCTGGCCACCCCCGAGCCCTCAATCAACGTACTACTGCCAGGGTATCCTTTGCCTCACAATACCTTTCTCTCCAGAGAATAGATGAAAGAATGAATGCCTTGAATCTTCCTCAATGTCTATTAAATAGACCAAACAATGGAATGGAACGACATGCACACATTCATTGTGTCAACATGCAACTTAAGTTTTCATTAATTTACTGTTCTCTTACTTTTTGTTAGCTTTACTTAATTTAGTGTTCTCTTAGTTTAACTTTCTTTCTATTAGTTTCTTAGTTTAACTCTTTGTTAATTTATTTACTTTTGTTAATCAATTCTTTCTTTAACTTTACTTATTGTTTATTGTTTTAGGACTCCAGTTTATTATTTATTATTTTATTTAGAATTCCAGTTATTGTTTAATGTTTTATTTGTTATTTATTTATTATTCTCATGACTATTTATTTATTTACTTATTTATTATATTATATTATATTATTTATATATTATTTATTATTTTATAATTATTTATTATTTTATAATTATTATGGGACATTACAGGACTTGCAGGCTTGACGAGGATCATTGATATGAAAATGATCAATGGCGATAGAATCACGTCGCAATCGTAGTTTGTCGTACATCGCAGAGAATAGAAGATAAGGTTAAGATTTCGAAGGTTAAATATTTTAACTTGCAATGTGAAGTGTCAAAGACAAGAAGTTGCGTAGACCGTCGGATCCAGCCGAGTTCAAACGGTGGAGATTGAAGACATCGCACATCACGAGGGATAGCATTTACGGCTTAATTCACGAGTTAAGCAGTTTGACTTGCGATGCGAAGTGATGCAGCGGGGGTATAGAGGGTTGTCAGATCCATCAAGGATTAAATGGAGGAGATTGAAAACGCAGCAGAAGCTATTTCTAACATTGCTACATTTACAAGTTAAGGTTAAGGTCTTCACACAGTAAAGATTTTTTTTGCAATGTGAAATGGGAAGGACCACTTGTCACCGCAGTGCAACATCGCATCCCATAGAAAATAAGCTTTAGCCCTTAAGGTTATGTTGTAAATATTGTGAAATGCGACTGTTGACGATTGATTAGAGCTGTGTGGGTCCCTCAGGAAAGAACTCTCGCGTGTTCACATTTTTATTTGGGTTTTTGTATTGGTTCGAGTTATTTTTGGTTTTCATATATTATTAAACTCTGATATTTAAGCTCCACCGTGTATAAAGTGGTTTATGTGTGTCCTAACCCACAAGTCCACAGATTCTTGGTAATTTGCAGTTACGACTGCGTCAATTGGTATCAGAGGAACAAGATCTGCGAGTTGGTCTGAAAGAATTTGAACTAAGAAAAGTCAAGAAAGATTGCTCATTGATTCTAATCAAGTCGACCTTAAGAGGTAAGACTGTGGACTGAAGGCTTATGAAAAATAGTGAGAGCTACAACAACATGAATGAAGTAGTAGCACAGAAAATAAGGTAAGAATGTTTTTTTTTTTTTAGTTTTTTTTTAGATTATGGAACTAACAAGTAAATTCTCACACTCAGAAGAATAACATAATAATTGAATAGAGGTAGTAGCAGGAGTGAAAATATCTCAGCAGAAGATTACAGCCTTTAAGGGCAGTGATGAAGGAAGCTAGAAATCGTTTTCTAGGAGGAAGAAGAAGTGTGGTGAGAACTTAGTATTTCAATTGAGGTTGAAGTATAGGAGGACAGTAGTGTTCTTAAGTGAATATTAGTTGTGAGGGTAAGCCTAGAAGGAGCATAGAGCAGTGCTCAAGGAGGGTTCTAGATTGAGAACCAGTGCTTACCAAAAGGCCAAGCAGAGAGGATGTTTGGTGAGGTAAGTTGTAGCAGGAGGGACCGTTACTGGAGAGGCTAGTGCAGCTCATAGAGGGTGAGAGAACAAAAGAATATGACTATTGAAGGTCATAGTAGAGGTTTAGGAGGCAACCACAAAGTTAATAAGGAAGATGCCAAGACAAATGACATATTGAAGCAAATCACTGATGAATAATATAAGAGAGAAATAGCTGAGATGAGAACCCATCTTGATCTATTGATGGAATTGCTACAGAGGAGTGAAGAAGACCAGAGGTGTGGATGATTTACGAGGAATAAATTGAAATGGAATGAGCTACAGATGATGTGGGAGCATAGGTTGAATGTTCAAGAAGAAGAATCATTACTCGGAGCAAAAAATTATGAAAAGAAAGTTCTTGCATATGAATTGGAGACAAGTAATAGACTTGTTTCAAAGATGAAAGATGTTTGTTGTAGCTCACAAGGTGGATCAGAATTATTCCAGAGAGGGAAGAAGAAGAGATGACCACTGATGTTTATCTTAAAGGCTCAAGGAGTATTCACAATCAAAAGAAAGAAATCAGTAGAGATGCCAGTAAAATACTAAGCATGGAAAAGCTTGGTGTGGTATCTACAGACGAGTTGATGGAGTCAACTTGTAGAGATTAATTGTTGATAGTCCATGATGAACAAAGAGGAGTTCATAAAGGAAAGAATACTATGGCTATTGATGGTCATAGTAAAGGTTCTAAGGGTCGAGATTATGAAATACCAAGAAAGGATAAACTTGATGGAGAATTAGCTGAGATAAAAGTGCAGCTAGAAGTGCTGATAGAATAATACAAGGGAATGTTGAACACCAAAGGTATGGTTGGGTTCTTCATAAGAAAAGATTCAAGTGGAGCCAGTTACAGAGCAGGATGAGATCTAATACAAGAATTCATCTAGAAGAAGAAATCAAAAGAGATGAGTAGTAGCATAAGATGTATACTAGGGAAAAGGTTTACTTATGTGAACTTGAGCAAGGGTCTATTCTTGGTGATAGTAGTAATAAGGATGAAGGTATGAGACTAGCTGATGGTTTCATGGATCCTTGGAAGGATGAGAACCAACAGAAAGAGTTGATGTTTGAGACAACAAGAGAGGCTATGGATCCTTATGGTTTTGAAACAAATGACTATTGTATGTATGCGGGTGAAATAGGTAAAGAAAGACAATTTGCTGATGTTGTCATAAAGGATGAAGGAAGAGGACAAAATATGAATTCCATTCAAGAATAAAATGAGACAGTTGAGTCTCATGTACATGCACATGTACAGTTAAGTGAAAGAAATGATTTCAAGCCTACTGTGAAAGCTAAAAGCAAGGAGGACTTGGCTTATGATGATGGCCAAGAACAAAAAGAGGAAAAAGATGATATCAAGCATTCGTATGTTATTCTTGAGAATACTGAAAAGAAGACTAGCGAAGACTTTCTGAGTCCTGAAAGAGACTTAGAACAACACGAGAAATATTTGGTGATTAAGTCATCAAATATGACCATTGGATCTTGTGAGTTTAATGCTGACAATTTGAATGTATTTGCAGGTTGTGTAGAAGAAAATCCATCTCTTGGAATTGTCTCGGGTAAAGCTGAAGTATATCTAGCAAAGCATAATGAAGAAAAAAATTTCAAGCACGGTATGATGAAGAGTGTCTTTCAGATGAAGACCAAGTTGGGTTGTTTCAGAAGAAGGAATTAATAAGTTCCTTATTTAATGAAGGGAGAAACTTTAATGGAGATGAAGTTGTAATGCCTCATAAGATGAAACTTGTTCTAGATAAGGACAACGAGGAATTGGCTTGCTTAAATAGCCAAAGGAAGATTGTTGGATGGATGTTTAGGAGTATAATAGAAATAGAGAATTAGAATTTTATTCTGATTAAAGATGAAGAAGCAGTGTCACCAAGAGGTTTTCTTAGTAACAAGGAAGAATAAAGCCATAAAGATGAAAGTGAGGCAGTTATGTCTTAGGCTAAAGGAAATTCAGTCCTAGAACTGGAAAATACTGAATTGACTATTAGGACTAGTCAAGAAGCAGAAGGACAATAGTGGAATGTTGTCAAGGAAGAGGAAGAGAGTTATGTTGAAACTATAATATGGCATACTGAAGAGGTACTTGAAGGGAATCAAGTAATTAGTGAATGGATGAGTTTCTTGTTGAAAGCATTTGAGCAAGAGAAAGATATTGCAGACAAAAAGATGGAACCGTTTCAAATTGTAGTTGAAACAGAGATAGATACTAGTTTCCAAAACTTAATCATGTTAACTAGTATACAGGAAATAGTGAATAAATATATTACTGCATTCAAAGAATTATAAGGCAATCTACATTTTGATAGTAAATTTGCAAACAAGGAAAACAAGAGGGATGTTGCAGAGGGAGATATCTTCAGAGATATTCAAGAAGTTTGGTATGTCCGGAGTAATATTTGCGGAAATTTATGGGACACAGTGTAGTAGAATGTGTTGGCAGAGGACTAGAAAAAACATTAGATTACAAGAGAAGATTAAATTGCAAGAAACCATAGATGAACTATGGGAGTTGATGCAACTACCTAAGAGAGTTACAACAAAGTGACAAAAGCAGTCCAATGTGGAATTGTTTGGAAAGTGAAGAACAGTGACGGTAGAAGCAGTGGAGCACTACAATACAAAGTATGGAAACCTGGAAGATTGTAGCTAAAGAATGGTGAAGACAATGCAGCTTATGGACAATAGAAAAAAAAAGTTTGGAATCCTGGAAGATTCAAGCATTGAAGACACATGACCAGGAGGTCATGAATTCTTTTACCTTGGGAGTTTGATGCAGGAGTATTAAGGCAGAGTCAGCAATGTGACAAGCTGGTACATTTTGTGGCTTGGTAAGAGGACTAGGAGTCTTAATAAATTGAATACTTTATTTTAAAGCATTTTTTTAAAAAGTTAGTTTGGGCTAACCTAGCCATTGTAATATGTAGGTTAAAAGAATAGTTATATTAGGATTAGTTAAAAATTTAGTTGAATAAATTGTACAAAAACTGAATAAAAATTTCTCAACCATATCAGGATTTTGGGGAAAGGCATAAAACAAAACAAAATCCACCATTTTGGGGTTCTACCTTCCATAGAGAGAAAGATAGAATGAGAGGGAAGTAGCTGTAAGAGAGGGTTGAGCAGAGAGTAGGAAAAAATGTAAAAACAAGTCATCCCAAGGCTCGGTTCTATGTATTTTATTTATAAATAAATTCCAAAGTGTTTAAGACTATGGTCGGGCTTTCTATTTCAACCCATGGATTTGATTTCCCTCTAGAAATTAAAGATTGCATTCATGTCTTATCATATATGCGTGTTGTTTTATGTTAATGAAAAAACAGGCTGAGCGAGAAGACGAAGTTTCTGAGAACTTCGTATAGACAGAGTTAGGGAAGAGGCCGAGAGATGAAGGACGAAAAAAAACTGATCGGATTGCAGGCGTAGGAAGGCTCAGCGAGAGGAGTAGTGCGAAGGAAAAGTGTTGCAGAGCGCAACTGAAAAGGAAAGATAGAATAAAGAGAAGAACACTTAGAATAATTCTATGTGAGGGACCAAAGGTGCGTATTGAATCGTAGATTCAAAATTTTAAGGTTCGACAGCAGAGATCAGTGCGGCCAGAAGAGGCGAGAAGAGCCGTGAGAAGCTGAATGGACAGATGTGATTAGATCGCACATTTGAAGAGAATAGATGGAGTATCGTGATGACTTCACAGACCAGATAGTATAAGATGCAATGAGTTGGCATAGACCAGACTTGCAGGCTTGATGAGGACTCTCGATACGAAAATGATAAACGGTGATAGAATAAAGTCGCAACTGTAAGTTGTCGCACATCGTAGAGAATATAAGATAAGGTTAAGATTTCACAATTTAAATATTTTAACTTGCGATGCGAACTGGCACGAAGAAGTTATGCAGACCATCGGATCCAGTCAAGATCAAATGGTGGATATTTAAGACATCGCACATCACGAGGGATAGCATTTACGACTTAATTCACGAGTTAAATAGTTTGACTACTGATGCAAAGTGATGTGGAGGGTGCATACGAGGGCCATCGGATCCTTCAGGGATTAAACGGTGGAGATTGAAAACGCAGTGGAATCGATTTCGCACATTGCAACATTTACAAGATAAGGTTAGGTTCTTCGCACGGTAAAGAGTTTTGTTTGTGATGCAAAATGGGGAGGACCACGTGTCACCATAGCGCAACATCGCATCCCACAGAAAATAAGGTTTAACCCTTTAGGTTATGTTGTAAATATTGTGAAGTGTGACTGTCAACGATTGGTCGGAGCTGTGTGGGTCCCTCCGGAAAGAACTCACGTGTGTTCGCATTTTTATTTGGGTTTACGTATTTGTTCGGGTTATTATTTGGTTTGCGTATATTATTAAACTCTGATATTTAAGATTTGTTGCGTATAAAGGGGTTTATGTGGGTCCTAACCCACAAGTCCACAAATTCTTGGTACTTTGCAGTTACAGTCGCATCATTGTTATTGTTCTTCCAACTTATTATTCATAATCCATAAAGTACTCTCTATGAGGGTTTGATTTTATGGAAAGAATCCCCTAAATTAATCAATTATGCCTCCTTATGGACAATAGCTAAAAAAATATCTTATGATAGCCATATTTTTTAACAAAATTAATAATACTAGCAATTGAATGTTGGCTATCTTATATGAGTGTTGCTCCTTTCATTCTCACTTTATAAAAACGTTTTGATTACAACTTTAGTAAATAAAATATTGTTGCTTCCTACATTTATTGGTATCTTTCCCATTAGATCTATATTTTCTCTCTATGTAAAACTTTCAGGATACAAATTTATTGAAAACCTGGCAAATATTATGAGTCCCTAACATGTAAACTATAAAAAGCTTGGAAACATTTTTGTAAAAATATTCAAATTTATAATGATTTTATATATCCTATATAAAGTTTTGACAATTTGTAAGTTAAAATATTTTTATACCATAAAATTTGGGTGAATCATTCACTATTTTTTTTAAACATGGAAAATTAACCTACCTATGAATATTAGCCCCTAATATTTTCCTCATTTCTTGCCCCAGATATGTTTCACTCCAAGTGACACCTAGTCACCAAAAATTATGAATCCCTGATTATTCATAAATTCTTCTATGTATCTCATATTGTCACAATTAACCCACAATTCATCCAACTTGAAATCCTATACTCTTGGGGCTCCATTAATGACAACCATTAAAATTTCCTAATATTTTTTTATACAACTAATATTTTTTAAGATATCATTGATGTAGCTGAGAGCAATGCCACGGATACAAAAATCAAAAGGGAAACTATTAATTCATTTTTATTTGTATGCTCTTCGACTTACCCATTGCCATTCTATTCCAATCCTCAAACTTGAAATATTTTAACACCTAACATTTTGCATATTGTATTTGAATTTATGTAGGAGGTTTTCTCTGTTGGCGTGGAGACATCAACAAACACGTTAAAGTGGGAAATGAGTGATTTGATAAGATATCATCATGCAATGAAGATATTTCAAGGAGAAATTGAATCAGTGGTTGGAAAAAATGGTAAAGTAAAGGAGTCGAATCGACAAGCATGAAATACCTCCACAATGTGGTGAAAGAGATGCTCTAGTTATACCCATCGTTTCCGCTAGTGATTACCCATTCGTATATGTAGGTCTTCAAGGTAGGAAAGTATTATATACTTGAGAAAACAATGAAAATCATGAACTTGTGGGCTATATGAACGAATCCCACTATGTCGAGGGAAGAGATATTAATGCCAGAGATATTAATGCAGATGGAAGAACTTGGTATGAATTTACCAGGAGTTCAATCAGACTTCAGAATGCTTCCGTTCGGCGAGAGGATGCCCAGGATCTACCATGGCTATTATTTCGGTTGAGTTTTTTTTGAGTCAGTTGGTGCATACTTTCGGTTGGATAGTAGAAGGAAATCCATCAGAGTTGGATACGAAGGAAGGATGTGAAACCGCGATGTCAAGGCAATATTCATTCACTACTCCACCAAAAATAAATCTTTTGTCTTAAAAATTGATTGTTATTTTACATTAAAATTTAATTGTATTAAATATAAAATTTAAGACAAAAAGGTTTGATAAAAAATATTTTAAGACAAAATTTTATATTTAAGATAAGCTTTATATTTAAGACAAAATCAGTTTGAGACAAATATTTTAAGACAAAATTTTATATTTAAGACAAAAACAATTTGAGACAAAAATATTTTAAGACAACTTTATATTTAAGAAAAAAAAATTGAGACACAACTATTTTAAGATGAAACTTTATAATTAATACAATAGTCACTTAAGAAAATGGAAATGATGACAAAACCCATTTAATACATTTAACAATTAAGACAAAACTATATAGATTTAAGAAAATATTATCTAACACCTACAAAATTGACTCTGATCGTGCATCATAAGTCTGCCATCTTGTGGGCTACTATTGTCTTGCGCCTATAGAGAGGTTGCTATTTTACTTACCATTCACGTTATCTTATATAAATACAATGATTTGTTAGGCTACTTGTTTTATTGGGGTAGTCGAATCTTAAGAACGTGACAACTTTTCCTAGCACTATTTGTCATGCATCAAATCCTGTTATGTCCCTTCCATCTTTGCTCATACAATTAAAGACAACTTGTCTCTCGTTGCATTCGAGAAGTTTGTACAAATTTCCGTGAGTGGATAGGAGATAACTATATTTTCTATTTTTGAAAATAGATATTCAAAACACATGAAATTTAATCATATCACTTTCTTTCTTTTATATTATAAATTCTCTTTTGCATTAATCATTTTTAATTAAATTAAAATTCGAATATGCTAATTATATTATTTTTTTAATTAATTATAAAATTAAAATATCAATATGCTAGTTATATTAATTTTTTTGAAAAGTTAGATTATTTTTAACTAATTTTTAACTATTTAATTTAAGGTATGTTTATTTGAAAATTATATTAAAAATTACATTAAAGTAATAAATTAAGGATAATTTTCCGGATGTGGATGCCACTGATGTTTGATGGGACACTTGTCCCTTACCGCCTCCCGAGGCTGTCGAGGTGGGCTGGCCATCTGGCCTCCCACAAGCGCATTAACATATGCATTCTATTCGCCACCCTGTGTATCATTAACGCTCTCATCTGGAACTATCGACGCTCAGTGCATTTCACCTGGTTCACTTCAGCTTTTGATATGGATTTTGGCCTCTTGTATGGCAATTGCCCTGTCTGCTCTTCCATTGCTCAGTGTCGAAGTTTTTTTCCGCCCGCCTGCGCTGAGCCTAGTGCTCGAACGCAGACTAGTAGGCGATGTGAGCTTCTTTGCTGCTTGGAGAGTGTTCCTGAGTTTCATTTCATGCATAGTAAGTTCTGTTGTTTGAACTCTCTATCCGTTTCTTCCAGCTCCTCTTTGTCGATCCTACTTTGCCCTTTCCACCAGCCTTTCCCCTCCACCATGCCAAGATTGTGCCATCGCATGTGATGTCGTCATGGTTCTATCCGTGGTCGTGTCATTCAGTCCCAGTCCTCTCCCAGTTCAGACTCATCCTCTGAGGATTACCTCTGCGAACACATTCTGGAAACCAAGAGTCGCAGAGGTCAGCACCACTCCTCTGAACTAGCTCATCCAGCGACGAGTTCTCCACCTCCTCACGTGCACCCCTCTGCACCTCTCGCCAACCATTCTGATGCTCCTCCCACTCCCCCTCCGCTCTCCTCTACTTCTCTACACCAAACCTCTTAGTGAGCGGAGTTCAGACTCGATTTCTCTTTCGATAGGTCGATTCTCACGGCATCTGTCACTGTCACCTTACCTGAAGAAACAGCTCGCCCTGCCCACCCTCCGGTCGCTGTCCTTGGTCCCTCTGTCACTTTCCCTGGCCCTAGTGTTAAGCATGACCCCGCATCCGCAGAAAATGCCAAGGCTTCGTTCGCTCAGTTGAACATTGCCCGCGACGTTTCAATGCAGGAGCAAACAAAAGTTGGCGAGGACAAAGACAAGATGCTTCCCTCAACTGATGAAGGCGGAAGCAGCGACGAGTACAGATGTAGAATTGTGGAGGAACTGCCTTCTCCAGCCATTGATCAGTAATCCAGAAGTCCTGCAGAGGTTTTTGTTTCTTATGCACAGTGTTTCTAGGTTATTTTTGGTTTTCCTGCTTATGCACCCTCTGCCTGCAGAGTGGTCTATCTCAACTCTTGTTTTTTTGTTAAACTATATGGTTGAAAGGTCGGTTTCCCCTATGAGGGCAGCAACTCTTAACATTCAGGGACTGGTTTCCCCTCTGTGGGCAGTCCAAACTCTTGTTTTTTGTAGCAATCAAGCCTTTTGCTCAGGCTCTCTCAGCTGAGGCAGTGGCAGTATGTATTTTTATGTTACATATTAATATATTTAGTATTACTTAGAAAAAAAAAAGAAAAAAAATAAGGATAATTTGATTTCAAAATGATTACAATATACACAACACATTCTAAAAATATAATAAATAAATAGATAAAAATTATTATTTTTCGATTCTTCTAACTCATGGGGATTTAAACTTTGAATCTCGTGTTTTTACACAAGAATTCATAACAATACAATTGTCAATTGAGTTACACTCCATAAGTTAAAGTGATTTAGTTCTTTAAATATGTTAAATTTCTTAAATTACTTCAACTAAAACTTTGATATAAATTTGTAAACAATTAGGTACAATATAACGATTAAAAAAATTAAATTCTTTCTCATATATATATATAGATATTTCAAAACTATACATGAAAAAATCCAAAAGAATTAAAATACAAATTCATCAATATATGCATTTGAAACCTTCATTTTTCCTTTCTAAATGAAAAGTCAGAAATTTGATGCTTGCATATGTATTATACTCACATCTCAATTTTATTTTCACTATTAAAAAATATATATCAAAGAGATAAATATAAAGAATTTAATTCTTCTTTAGATAATATTTTAGTATTTAAATTTTTTCTTATTATAAAAAAACTCTCTACTAATATTGCAAAAAATATATATATACAAAATGCACTTTAGTATTTTTTGATATTAATTAATTGTTAGGTATTAATATTTTGGTAAATATTTTCATCTAGTAATTATAAAACCATGAATGCATTATTAAGAAACCAAGTAATATTAGTAATTGATATCATTTCAAACTAGGGAACCACTACTATGTGATTTATCTTCCTCACTTAATAGAGATATATATAAATAAATGATGAAGGAGGTTGAAAGAGTACCTCTAACATAAACTTTAATTTAACCTAAGAATCCATTGTCATGCCCCTATATTCACCCACATCGAAGGCTGACCTAGCACACCCAGATGGCCCATCACTATAGGTTTCAGGTGCATCGTGACTCATTTCGTCTCATCAATCTTCTCAATATGAAACTAAGTGATTACATACTACACCTCACATTTTATATTTCATGATTATTAAAATTGATAAGCTTAATACTTATTGAAGTATTTAGATAAACATTCCATACAATTGTGCCTTGACATAACCAATATGAAAATGATATGAATGAAAGTAATCTTATAGAATCAACAACCTAACACACATAAAAATCGTCAAATAGTCAAAAGTGTTACAAACAAATGAACTCTAGTCTTGTATAGAAATTTAAAAATTAAAAGAGAAAAAAATTCATACAACCCTTTCCCCAAATTTCCTATTTGATTTACTGACATATATCTCAACTTTGTCATAGATCAAAATCATTGCACTTGATAGAAATGGTAAGTACTCTAATATGCATGAAATGTATGAAGAATTAAGTTAAGTGAAGGAATTCAAGTTAAGTCTAATATTAGTAGTCAAGTGAGTCAAAGTTAAAAAGCCAATTCTTTGTCAAGAAAATCCAAGTTAAGGAAAATAAAAATGATGATTTATGTTAAATTGAAGTTAGAAAATTTTATTTAAAGCATCAAGTCATAGTTTACATGAGGAAAAGAAAGTTGGATTTTGCATGATTCCATGTTTAGAAATTTTAGTGCTTATATACTCGTGGTTGGGTCATTGTAATGTGATGTAAGAAGAGATAATAGTAGCAACTTGGTGGATGTATATGATATAATAATTAATATTGAATAGAAATTAATTTTTCAAGTAGAAGCTTGTGTACTTATTTGCGTAGTTTTTTCATGTTTATCTCTACCTCTAAATAAAAAGTGGTATCAGAGAAAGGTTCAACAAGGATTCAAAGAATAAAAGGTGTTAATAATGTCATGAAATACTTCTATTAAGAGCATTGGCTATTGTGAGTATCCCGCAAATTGAACTTTGCATTCATTAGTCCATAAGTAGAATCTAGATCTCGTTGAGAGTTTGTAAAACCAACTATTAAAAGATTAGGGGTGATTAGAATACAAAGGCACCGCCATATCAAGAGGAAAGATCCATCACCACTGGCCATAGAATAAGTCTCCATCGTAAGTTGTAGCCATGATCCTCCATAAGAATCTGTGTAGAAACACATAGCAAAGTTTGTAGTAGTTGTTGAAACCCACCGTTAAAGTGAAGGTTAAAATGTTTAGTTTTAAACATAATCAAGTGTATGTGATATTTATTTCTAGAAGGCTAACACAGTAAGGAAGGAAGACAAAAGAAAAAATAAAGACAAAAATCATGGGCCATAAAGAAATACTAAAGAAAACTGGAAAAATAAATCGAAAGGAAGAGCTAAAGTATTTCAAAGAGCTCATATAGGTTCTCGCCATAGTCTGGGCATCTAAAAGAAAAGTATATGAAGAAGAATAATTTTAGGATTAATGGATCAGGATAGATTGAGTAACACTTCCAACATTACTCATAAAATATTTAATTTTTCAAAACTGTCAAAATGAAAACTTTTCTTCAATGTAAAGACTTTATTGAGTATTGGTCTAATAACCCATATGATGAAGTATGTGATGTCTTATTATTGGATCTTATAAACCATGCACCAGACGAGAAGTCCTTGTTCAAGGTAGAAAAATATACATCTTCCTAGAAACCATGGAAGATCCTTGAAGTAGGATTGGGTATAAAAGAAAGTGACATAAAGAAGAAAATTATATTACATTCTATTGAAGAATCAATATAAATTCAACTACAGGTCTGAGAGTAAATGAGCAAGACTCTAGGAGGAAAAAAAATCTTGGAGAATTGCACTCAAATTTGGATGATGGCCATAAAGACTATAAAAGTGAAACCCATCATGAAGACATGCATATGGATGAGGAAGACAGGAAAATATTACAAATTGATAAGTCTAACCCTTTACGTGTGAATTAGAGAAAGAGCGTATGGATTCTTGATAACCCCACTATAACATGGATGGTGAATCCCACTTTGACAAGACACATGTGGATGGTGACTGCAAAGTGAGTTATGAATTGGTGATCCAACAATAGAAATTTTTGATGATGGTTAAGCTTCAAATAAAGAAGTGAATAATATGTGTGATCTATTTGGTATGATTGTAGCTGATAATGACCTCTTTGCTTCAGAGTTTGAGGCATTTAAGTTTGAGAATAAAAAAGACATTTTTTCATATGAAGTAATGGTTTTTAGAGTTGAAAGTGCATATCTCATGAATCGAATCACAAATGATGAATTTGGTGAAGTTGAAATTGTTAATGAGCACATGCATACTTATGAAATTTGTGGTCTCTTTTTTGAAACAAGAACTGATTGCATGAAAATATGGAAAGTGTCATGTTTGATGAATAATTGAAGTTTGAAGCTACCAATGTAGTAGCAGGTTATGATGCAATAGTTGTAATTGTTCATGAAGCAATGCATGATCTAGAAGCAATTGATGATTAAGAAGATGATAAAGTGATTCAATAGTTTTCTATGAGAATTTCCACTAACACCATAACAGTGGAAGATAGCGTCAATGTAGTTGAAGAGGTAGAAAATAAAGAAGAAGAAAAATATCTCAGTGTAGAGCATAATGAAGGTTCTTTTAAAACTAATTTTAAGGGTGAAAGTAGACATGACAACATTCAAATTACAACTATAGCTGAAAGAGAAGACGAAGAAAAATATGTAGGAAATGGCATGGAATTTTTTGAAGACGAAGAAGCAATCATTGAAACAACCTTTCAACAATGGAGAAGAGAAGAGATAAAATTCTACTATAAAGAAAAATGGAAGAAATAATATCAGGAATATGAAGTGGAAGAAGCATGGAAAATTTCATAGTTTGGAGGTGAAGAGTTGTGGTAGTAGTCCATGAGTGAACAAATATTTCAAGAGGAAGCTATAGAACATAGGCTTTGAAATCCTATT
This sequence comes from Pinus albicaulis, assembly GCA_034641835.2. Taxonomy (NCBI): domain Eukaryota; kingdom Viridiplantae; phylum Streptophyta; class Pinopsida; order Pinales; family Pinaceae; genus Pinus; species Pinus albicaulis. Next base: position 834,732,435 of record CM076577.1, on the reverse strand, counting down.
TTTTTTTTAGAAAAAATATAAAAGAAGTCAAAGAAAAATTGCAGTAGTAGAAAGTGAAAAAATATTGAGCTTACATCAGGAAAGAGCAAGTTAAAATGAAGCAGTTTCAAGGGTATAGAATAAGGAAGAAATGAAAAATAAAAGATTTCATTGTAAAAAATAAATGAGTGAATTTTTTATTGCGAGCGTAACATGCATATTTGAGTCACGATTACGCTATAGTTGACTCATATGGTTGTAATTATGCGGGAGTTTTAGAAATAGTGATTACTCTCGTATGCATGCAATGCATGAAGAGTATACTTAAGTTAAGGAAATAAATTTGTTAGGGCCCAACCCTAACCCCTTTATTTATGTAATAAGATCATAAGGGCCTAGACCGAGTCATAGTTATTTGGTTGAGTCAATAAAGCCCGTAAGCAGTTATTTGCATTAATAATAATTGTAAGTGGTTAACCCACATTCTAGAAAAGGGACCACAATTGGTTATAAACAGGCCTTAGTTAATAAATAAGGTGGTTAACCCATGATTATATCAAGGACCATGATTAGTTAGGATTTTGGATGTCATTAGGCTATAAATAGCATTATATAGAAGGAAAAAGCATCATGTGGTATTTCAATTGAGCTCTGCTCTGTTGGAGGTTGGCCCCTCGAAGAGGCAAGTAAAAATTGTATCATGTTTCTGCATAATGAAATATCTTTGTCTCTTGTCTATTTCTGGTGATATCTCTATGTCTCAGCTATTTTGTTTCGTATTTCTTGTGTTCTAGCTCATTTAATAGGACAAATGTATAACAAGTCATCTCAAAGCTCTTTCCAAGGCCAGTGGGACCTCCAGTTTTCGTAGAATTTTTTTTTAGGCTAGAGATGTGTTCCGGCATCTTTAAACCACGATATCTGTCATTGAGCGCATAAACATGCAGATTTGGTGAAGCATGCACATAGGAACTACAAGAGGTGGTCACGTTTTTTGGACTCCCTTGTAACCCTTGTGGGTACCCCTTCAAGTAGTAGTGCATTAGAGAGAACCACGCACCGACTGCACTTCCATGTACCCTCCAATATATAGGAAGCCCTTGAGGAAACCCTCAAACCTAACCATAGTTCTCCCATCAGCCTTCTTCTTGCTATAGTACACTAAGAACAACACTCAAGGACATTACTCTCACGTACAACACAGTAGTCAGGTAGTACAGCTAAGGGTATGATCGATCCTCCTTAGTTGGTGCCCTAAAATATTGGGCCGAGTACTATTGTTAGACCCCTGCGCATATTGAAATTTGTAGCACTTGACACTCCTTGTTACCATAGTTTCCACATATATCTGAAGCTCACTCCTATTCTTTGTCCTTCTCATATCTACCAGTTTTTATCCGTTGACGCCGTCCATCTAGCTTTCGGGGTATTTGCAGCAAAAATTTGGCTCAGAGTACAGTAAGGGTTTACGCTACCATTGGCTATATCATATTCTTGCAGCACAGTTGACGGTAACTATACATCTAGGCCCAGGTAGTTCAGTCCAAACCTGATTTTCATAGGAAATTTGGCAGTACAAGATTTTGGGTATTTGGCCATTGCAGTATTGATCAGCGGGGAGTAAAACTCCATTCAGAGTAAAAATATTTGAGCTATTTTAGGACACTTTCTAGAGACCTATGCCATAAGACTCAGGATGGCAAGCTGATCGCAATGGTACCATTCACTTACCAACCCACATTTTTCAGGTGATCCAAAATCTAGACTGTTGCCTGTACGGAATGTGCTCGCAAGTCATGGCTGCAGAGAAGGTGAACGACAGACTAGATACCCTCGAGAACCAGATTTCTACACTTTCTGGCAACATCAAGGAATTTTTGTATTTATGGAAATCACATAGAAAGGAATACACACATGGTGAAGCATACGAAGAAGGTGAATCCAACCATCACCTTCACTTCCATGGAGGGTCCCACTTTTCAGTTCAACGGGTGCCCAAGCTATACATGTAAATATTTTATGGCTCGAACCTGACCATATGGTTCGCTCAAATTGCCCAATACTTCCTCCTTAATAATATCCATGATGATGACACTGAAATAAAAGTCGGAGCACTTTACTTGGACCAAGAAAGATGGCAATGGTGGCAATGGCATCGAAAATGTTACCCAAATACGCTCCCTTGGAACATCTTTTCAAAAGCCCTTTGTCAGCGTTTTTATCGGGATTGTCATTTCCTGGGATCACTCACTAAGCTCTGACAAATGGGTACCGTCAAGGACTACATATCTGCTTTTGAAATCTTTTCCATCAGAACTGAAGCGTACTTAGATGCATTTTATTGGGAGTGTTTTTTCAGTGGCCTGAAGGAACCAATCCAAGCCCATGTCCAATGCACCACCCCCATACTTGGTTTGATGCATGTAAAAAAGCCTTAGAGGTTGAAGTTGCCTTATATGCTCAGTCCAATCGCCAAAATTTTTTCACAAAGCCACGTCCTACCCAGGACATGAGCCCCACCCAAACACTCAAGGTTCAAAAGGTGTCTCTGGTAGAAATGGCCGAACGAAAGAAGGAAGGACACTGCTACTACTGTGATGATAAGTACGCCCCAAGGAATACACGCAAGGAACCAAAATTCTTCCAAATTGATGCCATTGACAACAGCACACCATAGGAAGCCCCCAACCCTGACATGGATGAAAGAAGTGGGTGACATGAAAATAGAACTAGGCCAGGATATTGCAACTTCGCTAGATGAGCCAGTTATATCACTACATGCCTTGGCTGGAATTTCTTCACCCCAAACACTTAAAATCCTCGAGTTCATTAAACATCGGCCATTATTGGTTTTGATTGATAGCGGAAGTACTCATAACTTTGTTCATAAACGGGTAGCGAAAGCATCCCATTGTTTTATAAGGGTCATCTCTAATTTACAGGTAATGATCGATGATGGGGGAACCATTAAATGTGAGGGGCGCTATGAAAAAATTAAGCTTCAAATGGGCGATTATCATCCTAAATCACATATGTTTTCCATTGAATGGGTAGTTGCGACATTGTCCTAGGTGAAGAATGGCTTCACACACTCAACCTTATCACAATGGATTTCCAAGAGTTATATATGAGCTTTAAGAAGACATTCCACACTCCTACACTAATGGGACTCTAGGCGGATGCTCCTACTATCATCTGCTCACATATAATGGAGAAGCTTTTAAAAAAGCGACACCATGGGGTTGTAGCCCAATTTAATTCTATCCAAGAATTAAATTGGATAGAATTCATCGAGATATGCAACAGGTCATAGATCGCCATCAACAGGTTTTTGACAAACCATAGGAACTCCGCCCTTCTCAGGTTGAGCATGACCATCGAGATATGCAACAGGTCGTATGCAACAGGTCGTAGATCGCCATCAACAGGTTTTTGACAAACCATAGGAACTCCCCCCTTCTCAGGTTGAGCATGACCATCGAATCCCTCTGATCCCAGGAGCTCAACCACCAAATGTTTGTCCATATCACTATCCTTTTTCCCAAAATAATGAAATTAAAAAAATCATCAAGGAGCTTCTAGAAGTAGGGGTTATTCATCATAGCATGAGCCCTTATTCATCTCGTGTAGTCATGGTTTTAAATAAGGATGGAAATTTGTGCATGTGTCCTAAATTTAGGGCCCTTAAAAAGCTCACTGTCAAGGAAAAATTCCATATTCCTGTGGTGGATTATTTTCTTGATGAACTCCGTGGTACTAAATTATTTACCAAGCTTGACCTCCGCTCTGGCTATCATCAAATACACTTGAGGGAATTTGACATCCCCAAAAAACCTTTATGAACTCATGAAGGCCACTATGGATTCTTAGTCATGCCATTTTTTCTTTGTAATGCTCCCTCCAATTTCATAGCCTTATGAACCACCTTCAGAAACCTTATCTCAGAAAATTTGTCCTAGTATTTTTCAATGATATTCTCATCTGCAGTCTCATCTAGGATAAGAACCTTCAGCATGTTGAACATAGACTACAATTTCTCCAAGACCATAATTTTTTTGTAAAACTCTCTTAGTGATCCTTTGGAATGGAAGAAGTTGAGTATTTGGGACACATTGTGGGAAGCGATGGTGTAAGGGTTGATCCGAAGAAGATTTAGGTAATGCAGGATTGGACCCAACCCAAAACTTTGAATAATTTGAGGGGATTCTTGGGTCTCACTTGTTACTATCGTAAATTCGTCAGCAATTATGGATGTATTACACATCCCCTAACTTATATTCTGAAGAAAAAATCATTCTTATGGACTGACACTGCACAATAGGCTTTTTTGGCTCTCAAACAAGCCATGTTCTCCACTCCATTTTTCGCTCTACCTGATTTCACGAAATCCTTTGTAAAAAAAATTTGAGTTAATTTTTTATTGCAGGCGCAACATGCATATTTGAGTCACAATTACGTTATGGTTGACTCATATGGTTGTAATTAAGTGGGAGTTTTAGAAATAGTGATTACTCTCGTATGCATGCAATGCATGAATAGTATAGTTAAGTTAAGGAAATAAATTTGAGTCTAATATTAGAATTCAAGTGATTCGAAGTAAGAAGGTTAGTGCTTTTTCTAGAAAAATTGAGTCAAGAAAATGAAAAATTTTGAGTTAAGTGAAAGGAAATTTAGAAAAGTTTAGCTAAAGCATGAAGTTTTAGTTTGCATGAGGAAAGGAATGTTAGAGTTTGCATGATGCCATATTTAAAAAAGTTGGAATTTATATACCTATGGTTGGGCCATTGTAATGTGAAGCAAGAAGAGAGAATAGTTGTAGCTCAGTGCATGTATATGATAGAATAATTAATGAATAGAAATTATTTATTGAAGATGAAGCTTGTGTATTTATTTGTCTTGTGTTTGCATGCTTATGCTTGACTCTGACTAACCAGAACTTATCTCCCTATGTAATATAATAGAACTAGTAAAAATACATGTAAAATATATATAAGACCACGGTTCATGAGACACTTATTCCCAGCTGAATGGTGGAAAAACATCCTACTAGGTGTTCATTTGGTTTATTATGGCCAAGGAAATTCGCAAAGGCAAAGGAAAAGGAATTTGGAAAGTAAAATGGCATATTTGGCACATTTATTTATGAAAATAATGGAAATTAGGAGAAAAGGAAGGTGAAAGGTCACAAATTGCATGTGAGGAGGAAAATGAAGAAATTAGAGGCCTCATCTATAAAAATGATTTCGAGGATCAGTTGGTAACATTTTTCTAGTTCATTTTTGGAGCTCTCATTATTCTCTCTCTCTATGATACTCTTGGACACTTAGAGTATTCTTGGAGCACTCTTACAGAGCGTGGAATACTTGGAGATTTGGAGAAAGAACACAAATATCAAGCAGGTAAGAACAGGATCAGGCAGCTACAACATCATTCTTTGCATGTATTCATTTTCATGTGTGATTTCCTTGCTAGATTTGGCATGCATGGTATTGCATGTGGTTTATTGTTGTCTTGGCATGGGTTTTCAAGGTGTCACGGTGTTTTCGGACTATCCTTTCCATTCCAGTATAGCCATGTTGATGTGGAGTTATCACAATTTAGTTTAGATGCATTACCGGATGGACTTGAAGTTGAGTGGGGTGAATCTTTGAATTGATATAACACGTGGCCTAATGGCCCCTGAATCGGGACATGGATCACGGTAAATCCACTGGCCTAGTAGCCCTTGATCTAGACTATGGGTTGCGGTAAATCTAGGATTGTGTTTCCTTGGCGGGCCTAGGAATCCTTGACTGGTGAATGGCGGGATATACTATAAAGCATAGAGGTGGTTTTCCTCGATTTAGGGCCTATTGATAGATGATGGATTCCGGTAAATCCTAAGAGGTGGGTGATCTCTATTTGGTCCTCGTATGCCTATGATGGGATGTATCGTAAATCCTAGAGAGAATGTCTTAGTTTAGGTCCTAGTGACCCTTGATTCATATTGTGGGTTGCGGTAAAGGCTCAGAGACTAGGAGACAAGAAAAAACCTCATAGTCTAGGCAGAGAGAATTTGGTCATATCCATGCTTGTGTTGGCCTAGTGATTCGGGTGTAGATCACGGTAAAGAAATTCATTACATGCTTATGGTGTTGTCTTAGTGATCAGGTGTAGTTCACAGTAAAGTCAGTTATGACATGTTCATTCTATTGGCCAAGTGATCGGGTGTATATCATGGTAAATCATGATTTCTATTTTGATGAGGGTGAGGTGGTTTAGCCTGAGGATGTTCTGGTTGGTTCTTTCAGTTTGAGTCCCACATTCTTGCTTAGAATATGGCACGGGGGTGATTGGATGAAGTACGATTTGGCTTAGCCAAACTATGGTTGGGTGGAATGTGGATGTCCCATCTCCAGTTGTTTCTTACATTTAATAATGAAAGTTCATTCCTTTGGTATTGGGTATGAAAATGTATTTGTTATTATGTGGAATTTATTGTTGTTGTATCCATGGTATCTTTGTTTTTATTATGCTAGTTACAATCATGTATTTTATCAGTGATGATGTATGGATCTATCCATGTTTTTACCTGTAAATGAATGCACAATGTATCTATGGTCAAATATATTGTATTGTAGCTAATGATGTAAGGGAGTAATGATTCTTATCAATTCTCAAATAATTTTGAGACCCCTATGTTTAAATATGTTGTTTACGCGTATATTCAATGTTTGTGACATGTTTGAAAAAAATTCATCTCCTGGCTAGGAGGGGCTTGGATAATTTCTTGTTGATGTTATTGCTTACGTATCATTTTTCTAATGTTATTTATCATCCCCTAAGTTTTCATGAAGTCTTGGGCAGTGAACGGAGCTCTGGGCATAAAAAGGTGGTTTAAATCCCAGAGTTGCAGGCATAGAACTAGGCATTTGGGGCCCTAGCCACAGGCATGCAGTGTTGTGTCTGGGGCTATAGCCTCCTAGCCACAAGAATGTAGTCTTATGCCTACAGCTATGGCTTTAAAAGGTAAAAATGTTAGGGTGACCAAGGGGTAAAAGGTCTGAAGGTTTGGGTTTCTTCCCAGGGGTGTTGTTGACATTGTACAAGGTATTTTTAATGTGTTTCTATCAGTTCCACTTCCTTAAGGTCACCTAGGAGGTTCATTCTCATTTTATTGGCCTCTCATCGCATGTCTACCCCAGTTGGATGGTTACTTGGGTAGATATGGGATGAGGGTGTTACAGAGTGGTATCAGAGCATGGTTCAACCCTTGAACTGGATGGGTGGTGTGTTGGTCATGTTTTTCTATTGGTTTGATATGTGTTTCTAATACCTATATTGTATTTGTTTCTTACATCCATGTTGTGTTGTCCATGGTGGAAGTGGTGTCACCATGGAAGGGTTGATGATGATGTTGTAAACATGTAGTCATGAGTGTATGATTCGCTATGTGTCATTCTTGCTTATGTATTGTTTGTGCACACTTGCTTACATGTTGCTACATGTCGTGTATGCATGGCTTGTTTATTCTAGGTAACATATTGGTAATTCGTGTATGTTGTCTGTGTATGCTTTCTTATGTGATGCTATATGTGGGAAAAAAATTGGTCATTCATGATTGGTTATACATGTCAAGTGGGCGCATATGGTAAAGTTTTCATTGTTTTGGTCGAGGTTGTCATGCATTAGGTTATGGTGTTCATTTGGTATGTTTATGCATTAGGTCATCATGATGATATTGGTATGTTATGATGCTATTTTGTTGGCTAAGATAGAGCAAGAGATGCATATCATTAAAGTGGCATTGCAACAATTGAATTTGGGGTAAGGTTAGATCATCATACAATTTTGGATCCTTGGAATCTAGGTATGTGATTCATGGTTGCTGTAATAATTAGGGTTACTTATATGTTTGTCATTCCATTGTTATTTTGGTTATATTTATGATAAATGCTAGTTGATCATTGTAGTCCTATGCATTATTGTTATTTGTATGTCTTTAATTCTATTGATTTTATGGTTACATACATGATAGATGTTAGTTAATTAGTGTGATCATATGCACATGATTTGGTTACTCAAGCATGGTATTAACTTGATGACTATGTTATATTTTGTTGATGAATATTTTATATGTTAACATGTAGTTAGATCGATGATTATGGTATATGTTTTTTGATGAGCATGTTACATGTTAATTTATTGTTGTTATATGTTAGTTAACTTGATGTTTAGGGTTATTGAATTGATATCTAGATGTTATATGTATAATGCTAAATTGGATTGCCCTGTGTAGATGATTATTTCTATGACATTTAGGTATGAGTTAATATATTGTGATATTATGTCATAATAATATAAGCTAACTGTGCACATGTGATTTTTATGCATGAATGACAATTTCTTATGAGCTTATGATGTGAACATGTTTGTTAGTTACTGTTATGGATATCATGATCTTATTAATGTTTGAGTGGATATGTTGTGAAGTTATATCTTGCTAGTCTATATGGATTGTGTAGACAAGATATCTCCCATCATATACATTAAGGTATGAGATTGCTTATGTCATCTACTTTGTACTTGAATGTTTGATTATGTCATTTATTTGGTGTTTGAGTGTTGGTGTCTATTATTATGTCTATTTACTATTGAATGTTTGATTAATCACATGATATGAGCATTTTTCAATAATATTTCATGAAGTAATGATCTCGTTTTATGATGGTTGTGCTGACACATATGTACTGAGACTGCGGGTATGTACTCGAGTGTAATAAGCTGATAGTTGTAGAATTATGTATTATGACAGATAAATTTGATTTTATTTTTGATTATGACACAATTTTTAGTCTTGTTAAATGTTAATTTCAAATTGATAGATATGTTGTATTGATGTTGATACATAGGGCTGGCATGTGTGTTTAGTTATAGGTCAGCATGCTTGGCACAACAAGGTAAGGTATGTAGCATGTTGGTGTGTTTTTCTATGCGTTAACAGTTAAGTGTTTATGGAAATATGATGTAGGGGATTGCATGGAAAAAGAGACTACGATGAAATACTGAAGAAGGCTCGGGTTGAGATTTCCTTTAGAAAAATTGGGAACCATGGGCATTGAGTCATGGTGTTTGTTTCCATTCTTATGATTTTGGTATTTTGTGATTTTTTGTGCTTGATTTACGATTTCAATTGCATCTAGTGCATGATCATGCCACTTTTTTTTAGTTTCGTACTTATTTTATATTTCATGGTATTCTTCTTGCTTGTTATTTTTCTTTCCTTTTATGTTTTGAGAGTCTTGGGAATTGGTTGGGAAGGTGGAAGTTAATGGAGCTTACGGAGAGGTGAATGAAACCCAACAAGTGATGTTAAACTCAATTGAAGCTTGGTTCATGTGTAAGCGCTAGGGAAGGTAAGAGTATGATAGTCAACAAGATTGGTTGGGTTCATTGAGGTAAATGGATGGTGGCAGAATAGTTGCAATAAAGGTAACACAGAAGGTAAAGTGAATGGATGTGAGGTGTTATATGCCTTACTTATGTTGGAAATTTTTGTTCTCAACGTTGTTCATGTTATGCATGAATAAAGGAAGTTCTCTTGACCTATACCTTATGATATCTTGCAATTGTGTTGTGACCATGATTAAGTTGATGTTTATGTATGTATGTATGTATGTCATGTCTGACAAGATCATCATGGATCATGTCACTATATGATAGGGTTTTCAAGGATCATTCTCGTGGATGAATGATTTATTATACAGGTGAATAGAATGAAGAGGTTCTTGGCCTTATGAGGAATCAAGTGCGAAGATTAACTCTGACAGATATATGAGGTCAGTATAATGTGGAAATTAATTAATATTATATGCTTCTACTATGCCTATATTTATGTTATGGTAGGTAATACTAATGGTTACTTTAGCGAAGTGAGAGTAGTGTGATCTGCAACATGCTAGGATAAGCATGGATAGTGGAAATATACTAGAAGTAAGGTTGCTTGTGGGATCAAAGCGTTTTCTATGGATGTGAAGTGCTACTGTTGTGTATATTTTGTGCATGTTTTTTATTTAGTGACTATACCTATGGTGATGTGTAATGTTTCATATGTAGTATTTTGTTAATATAATGTTTAATGTATGATGTATATATGGTGTTGTGTTTATATTGCATATGCAGTGCTAGGTATATATGGTGGTTTGCATATGTTGAATATGCAGTGTTGTGTACGTAGATATATAAATGTTGTATATCCAGTGATATGTACATTTATTTGTATGTGTGATGTACATATGGTTCTATGCATTTGGTGTTGTGTGCATGTGTTGTTGTCTATATGTTGCATAGTGTTGTGCATGACACTGAGTAGTGGCATGTCGTGTACTTGGCATTAGGTACATGTGATTTCATGTTCGTGGTATTGTGTGTGTACGTGTGGAATTGTGTACACATTGTATAGGTGGTGTGGTGTACATTTACACTGTGTGCAAGTGGTGTAATGTACATGTGATATTATGCACACATTGTGCATGTAGTGTTGTGTATATGCGATACTATGTACGTTATGTGCATATGGTACTGATATACATGTGGTATTGTGTGCATATTGTACATGTGTTGCGGGAATGGAGAACTATGTATGTTCTTGGTGTAGTCATGGTATCATGACATGTGTATTCATTATGTTGTACCTTGTATATGTACGTGTATTATGTTGTATTGTACACATGGAGTTGGTGTATGTGTTGTATGTCGATATAGGTGTATGTACTATGTTGTGTTGTACATTGGATGTAAGTGTATGTACATGTTTTGTGTTGTACAATCGGTATGGAAGTATGTATTTTGTTGTGTTGTACACCGTGTGTGGGTGTATTTATTGTGTGGTGTTGTACACCTTGTGTGAATGTACATGTTGTACACGGGGTGCATGTGCACATGTTTGAGTAGAAGGAATTAGGTGGTTTTCGGGTGTGGAAACCGATCTGGTGTTTGTACAGAAAGAAAAAAGCCAAAAGTAAGGACTGATGAAGGATAAGTATCGATACTTTATTTCAATTTTATTATGCATGTGATATTTGATTTTGACTTATGATGGTTACATTTTATTTATGATTATGGTTTATGGTGATTGCATGCGATTCATGATTTTAATTTATGATGGTTACGTTTTGAGCTAACCAAATGTGATATGTTATACATGGTGATAGATCAAACAACTAGTTTGACTTGTTGTGACAGGAAGTGAATGGGATTGCAAGTGTACCTTATTGATGAGCTACCAATGATGTATGATGTGAATTTACATCAATTTATTTTTAATCTAATGGAATTTATGTTCTTGGTAGAGGAAAGCATGAAATTAAAGGTTGGGTGGTTAAAAATTATTGTAAGAATTAGCAGCAACAACACAAGGAATTGAAATAGGCAGCATTATGTTGGTAAAGCACTTTTGGAGCAGGCCATTGTGGGACACTAGTGCCCAAAAGTTTCCATTGATTGCCATGAACATGCTATGACTAGTATGATCGTTTTAAGGCAGGTATATCCCTTGGTTTTTGTATCTTGTGATGGGAGGAAGCCTTGCCAAGGGATGGATTGCTAGTGATAGGGGATGTCAGGGAACTATGAAGGTGAGTGACTCCATGGAAGGGGATTATTGGATTCCTCAAGGGACTACATAGCAGAGAAGGGAAGTCCAAGGTGGAATTTTTTTTTTCATTAGCATTACCATATGGAATCATATGCACATTGGGAGTGTTCCCTATAACAATGAGCTTGTAGTTGTTTAGTAAGATTACAGTAGCATAGGATTGTAGCGTTGGACATTAGATGCAACTTTTAATTTGACAGTGGATTCTAGAATTCATGGAAAGGAGATGAATCCTAGTATTACTTTGAGGGTGGAGGTGTGAGCCTCTAGATTCCCTTGTTGCATATGTGTACATTGTATATTTTTATTTTCTAGTTGGGAAAATGTGAATATGTATATATGTGGTTTTTATTGTAAATATCGTAATTATATGTGTTATAAAGCTCCAATACACGATATGATTGTCCTGATTTTTTTTTTTTTTGAGTAGGTTATTCATTGTAAATACTGCAATGAGATATGTTATAAAGCTCCATGGGAAATATGTTTCCTTTTCATCGGTTTTGCTAAGGTATATGTGTAGTTGAACACCAAGGAAGGTGTCTCCCAACAGGGAGGGTTATGTAATAGCCCTGGTAGAAATACATGTAAAAATATATATAAGACCACAGTTTATGGGACACTTATTCCAAGATGAACGGTGGGAAAACATCCTTGCGGGTGTTCATTCAGGTTATTATGGCTAAGTAAAATGGAAAAGGCAAAGGAAAAGGCATTTGGAAAGGAAAATGGCATATTTGACACATTTATTTATGAAAATAATGGAAATTAGTAGGAAAGGAAGGTCAAAGGTCAAAGGTTGCATGTGAGGAGGAAAATGAAGGAAAATAATTGAAAATGAAGAAATTAGAGGTCTAATCTATAAAAAGGCTTATGAGGATCAATTGGTAACTTTTTGTCAGTTCATTTTTGGAGCTCTCATTATTCTCTTTATTTCTATGATACTCTTGGACACTTAGAGTATTATTTTATCACTCTTGGAGAGTGTGGCATACTTGGAGATTTGGCAAAAGAAGGCAAAGATCATGCAGGGAAGGGTAGGATCAGGGAAATACAACAAGATTATTTGGAGGTATTGATTTGCATGTGTGATTTCCTTGCTAGATTTGGTATGCATGGTATTGGATGTGGTTTTTTATTGTCATGGAATGGGTTTTTCCAAGTGTGACAGTGTTTTCATCCCAGCCTTGTCATTTCCAGGTAGCCATGGTGTTGTGGAGTTCTCATATTCTGGTTTAGATGGATTACCAGATGGATTTGAAGCTAACTGGGGTGGATCTCTGAATTGATATAACACATGCGCTAGTGGTCCTTGAACCACATTGTGAATCACAGTAAAGCCACTGACCTGCTAACCCATGAGACAGAATGTGGGTTGCGGTAAAGCCAAGATTGTGTTGCCTCAGTGGGTCTAGGAATCCTTGACCGATGAATGGCAAGATATATGGTAAAGCCTAGAGCTGGTTTGCCTCGGTTTAGGGCCTAGAGATCCAGGATGGATTTTGGTAAAACCTGAGAGGCGAGTGCTCTTTGTTTGGGCCTGGTAGTCCTTGGATGGGATGTACGATAAATCCTGGAGAGAATGTATCGGTGTAGGGACTAGTGACCCCTCATTCAGATTGGGTTGCGGAAAATACTAAGAGACTAGGAGACAGGAGAATTCCCCACTATATAGGCAGAGAGAATCTAGTCATATCCATGATTGTGGGTGCCTAGTTATTGGGTGTTGATCATGGTAAAGCTGGTTACAACATGTTTATTATATTGGCCTAGTGATTGGGTGTAGATCACGGTAATGCCTAATTTTTATTTGATGAGGATGAGGTGGTTTAGCCTTGGGATTCCCTATTTGGTCCTTTTGGTTTGAATCCCACATTCATGCTTGGAATATGGCATAGGGTGATTGGCTGAAGTAATATTTGGCTCAGCCAATCTATGCTCATGTGGAACATGGAAGTCCCATCTCTGGTTGGTTTTTACATTCAGTAGTGACGAGCTCATGCCTTTGGTATTGGGTATGCAAATTTATTGGTTATTATGTGGATTTTATTATTGTTGTATCCATGGTATTTTTGTTGTTATTATGTTGGTTATAAGCATGTATTTTATCAGTGGTGATGTATGGCTCTATCTATGTTTTTACTTGTAAATGAGTGAAAAATGTATCTATGTTCAAACAGATTGTATTTCAGCTAATGATGTAAGGGAGCAATGCTTCTTAGCGATTCTCAAATAAGTATGAGACCCATATCCTTAAATTTGTTGTTTACATTTGTATATTCAATGTTTGTGACATGTTTGACAAAATTATTTTCATGGCTAGGGGGGTCCATGTGATTTCTTGTTGATGTGACTGCTTTCGTGTCATTTTTCTAATGTTATTTATCACCACCTAAGTTTTCATGAAGTTTTGGGAAATGACCGGGGATTTGGGCCTAAAAAGGTGGCTCAAATCCTGAAGTTTCATAAATAGAACTGGGCATTTTGGGCCTTAGCCGCATGCATGTAGTGTTGTTCCTGGGGCTATAGCCTCCTGGCCGTAGGCATGTAGCCTTATGTCTGTTGCTATGGCTCAAAATGGTAAAAATGTATGTGTGACCTAGGGGTAGGAGGTTTGAAGGGTTGTGTTGCCTCGTAGGGGTGTTGTTGATACTGTACAAGGTATTTTTGATGTGTTTCCATTGGTTCCACTTCCTTTAGGTCACCTAGGAGGTTGAATCTCATTATAGTGGCCTCTCGTCGCATGTTTACCTTAGTTGGACGGTTACTTAGGTAGATGTGGAATGAGGGTGTTACATGTACTTTTTCATGTAAGAAGATTATGTCATGACTTGTGCAATGACCCACCAAATCATGATAGACATTGGGTGGTTGCACACTATTTAAAACCATATAAACTCATGCATTTTCCCATCAAATCCTTCACCAAATCTTCATCTCACGTTAACACTTTTAATCCAAATGGTCCTTGGTTAAATGCTTGTTTCCTTAGCCAACTCTCTTATGTCATTTACAAGAAATCATTCGAAATTGAAGAAGATTGGATCCTTCCATTTTGAATGGGTCAATGTTATGTATTACATAATTTTCCCAAATGATATATTGGCCTAGCCCATCTCAATAGTCATATGTGCTCCTTTGTGCTCACTTGACACATGTGTTATCCCACCATGTCTACTCTAGCTTATTCGACTCATTCTAATGGGTTTCTATATACATGCTTGCATGCTACCCTCATATGTTCATCCTATTAGAACTAGGTTTTTACCTTCACAAAGGGTTCAAATATTTTGAGAGTCGGTTGAAATATTCATTTAGAAAGAGTGAAGGGTAAAGTATTGGGCTATGTAAAAAAAATTGTATGATAGGGTAACACAAAGCTTAGAAAACATTTCAAAAGGGTTTATCTATGTTATACGTAATGTTATCTTAAGTTTTGAAGAAAAAATGAAGGCAATTGAATGAAGACAATTGGCACTACGAAAATATTTCGCAGCACCTACAGGCCACACAAGGAAATATTTTCATAGCACCCATAGGAATTTGAAAAAAAAAAATCAAATTGCCACGTTACTGATTTCATGTTCTTAAATGTTCTTTGAAGTAATTTAACCAATTTTACTACTTGATGTGACATCTAGAGCATTTTCCAACCATTAAAGGAGGGGTTGAAAGCTAAAATCTAAAAAATGCAGTTATTTCTAAAAAGGTCGTTTCCAGCGTTTCCAAGTAACTAGTTTGAAGTGAAAGGAGATGGTTTACAGCGTGTGACCAAGGATTGGTTATATTTGTACTTTATAAATGGGAAATTATGACCAAATAAAGCACTATGAACCAAATGATATAGAGTGGTTCCAATCTTATCAATAACTCATACTAGTTTTCACCAACGTTCGATGGGAGCCAAATTTTAATCATTTTAATGGATACAAACTGAGTTGGTGC